>CM032641.1:14754187-15117526 GCA_019097785.1 Fraxinus excelsior | reverse complement strand
AAATGAAGACCCAAATACAGAGAAATCATCCATGAAAATTTCAATGAATCTCTCGACCATGTCGGAAAATATAGCCATCATGCATCTCTGAAACGTAGCTGGAGCATTGCATAAACCAAATGGCATCCTACGGTAAGGAAAAGTACCATAGGGGCATGTAAATGTGGTTTTCTCCTGGTCATCCGGTGCTACTGGAATCTGATTGTAACTTGAATACCCATCGAGGAAACAGTAATGTGAATGACCTACCAACCTCTCCAACATTTGATCAATGAAGGGAAGAGGAAAGTGATCCTTCCTAGTAGCTGTATTGAGTTTGCGATAGTCAATGCAAACCATCCATCCCGTAACTGTTCTGGTAGGTATAAGCTCATTTCTCTCATTAGGCACAACTGTAATTCTCCCTTTTTTTTGGCACAACCTGAACTGGGATTATCCATGCGCTATCTGATATAGGGTAGATAATGCCAGCATCCAAAAGCTTCAATACCTCAGCCCGGACCACTTATTTCATATTTGGATTTAACCTCCGTTGACTCTCCACACTCGGTCGAAAATTCTCTTCCATGAGAATCTTATGCATGCACAACGAAGGGATGATCCCTTTAATGTCTGCAATGGTCCATCCTCTTGCTATTTTATTTTCCCGAAGTACCCGAAGTAGTTTCTCTTCCTCTACTTCACTGATTGAGTTTGATATAATCACTGGAAGAGTGCATGATTCCCCCAAATACGCATATCTGAGGTGCGGTGGTAATTGCTTGAGTTCTAGTTTAGGTGGCTGCTGAATGGGCGGTACATGTTTGTTGGTTCCTGTTCCAAGTTCTTCAAATTATGGCAAACATGGTTTCCGGATGTATGGTGGGTTGGATTCCAAAAATCGTGCACAAGTCTCCATCTCCAGTGAATCAGAATCTATTGATTGAGACTGAGCGATGCATGCCTATATGCATCTGAAGGATGTTGAAGTAGGAATGTATCATGCACCACCCTGTCAATGACATCAATTTTGAAATAGCTATCTGCCTCTGAAGGAAACTGCATGCTTTGAAGACATTGAAGGATATCTGCTCTTCACCCAACCTCAAAATTAGCTGCCCCCTCTAAACATCAATCAGAGCTCTGCCCGTGGCCAAGAACGGTCTACCTAGAATTAGTGGAACATCTTTGTCTTCCTCCATATCTAATATGAGGAAATCTGCAGGAAATATAAATTTTTCCACCTTAATGATCACGTCCTCGATGATTCCTCTTGGGTGAGTCAATGATCTGTCAGCGAGCTGCAACGTGACCGTGGTTGCTTTAACTTCTCCTAGGCCAAGTTTCCTGAAAACAGACAAAGGCATCAAATTAATACTTGTACCAAGATCGCACAATGCTTTATCAAAGAAAATTTCGCCAATAGTACAGGGCACAGTAAAACTCCCTGGATCTTTTAATTTTGGTGGAAGCTTTTTCTGAATCCTAGCACTGACTTTTTCAGTTAACATCACTGTCTCGCGATCCTCCAGTTTGCGTTTGTTTGATAGAATGTCCTTCAAAAATTTGGCATAACTAGGTATTTGAAGGAGTGCATCAGCCTATGGGATGTTTATGTGCAATTTTCTGAACACTTCCAGAAATTTCTTGTACTGCTGCTCCATCCTTTGTTTCCTCAAGCATTGTGGGAATGGAATTGGCGGTTCATAGGGGTTCACCGAAGTATCCTGACGTTTATGTGGTTCTGCTGGAATTTCTTTTACTGGTGTTTTCCCGATGGTGTCAGCATGTTCCTCATTCTCTTCTCCAGATAACTCCACCTGCTCTTTAATTGTACCCGGCCTCTTAACATGTATCTCAGGCAGCTGAATTCCGCTTCGTATAGTAATGGCTTGAACATGCTCCCTAGGATTTATTTATGTGTTGCTCGGTAATGCACCAGGCACCCTCCCTGTCATAGACAGAGCTAACTGTCCCATTTGGGTTTCTAGATTTTTAATTGTTGCACCCTGATTCTGGAGGTTAGTTTCAGTTTTTCTCCTGAACTAATTTGTGGTTTCCATGTATTTATCGGTCTTTTCCATGTACTTTGCCAACATGTCTTCCAACTGAGATTTCTTCTCTTGCTAAAACTGACCCTGAGCCCGATTATGATTCTGATTGTGATTTTGGTTTCCACCCCAAGAGAAATTTGGGTGATTCCTCCATCCTGGATTGTATGTTTCAGAATAGGGGTTGTTTTGCTGACGTTGACCCCATTGGGCAAAATCCACATGTTCCAGTCTTTGTGTAAGGATAGGATAGTCGGTTGTGGGGTGTTCTGCTTCACATTCTTCACAAACTAATTTCCTGACCTGTGCTAAGTTCACCGTCTGTGTCATATTCTCCATCTTGTGAAATAGTGAGTCAATTTTTGCAGACAATGCTGAGTAGCTATCCACCTCATACACTCCGACTGTTTTCTTTGTGCCTCCTCTATCTGTAGACCACATGGCTGAAGTATTAGCCATTCTTTCAAACAATTCCCAGGCTCCAGCAATTGACCTTGTGCTTATGGAGCCGTTTGATGATGAATCCACCATACTTTTGGATGCCGGAGTTAGTCCCAAATAGAAAAACCTAACTTGTGTTTTCTGATCGAACCCATGTTGAGGACACTTCCGTAGCATGCTCTTGAATCTGTTCCACGCTTCATCGAACAACTCGGTATCATTTTGGATAAATATGGATATGTCGTGCCTCATTCTCGCCACCTTGGCTGGTGGGAAGTATTTGGTACAAAATTTGTGAGCCAAGTCATTCCAAGTAGTTACACTTGCCACCGGGAGTGAATCGAGCCATTCAAGTGCTTTATCCCGAAGAGTGATCGGGAACAGCCTCGGTCTGATTGCATCTTCTGATATCCCTGGGTACTTGAAATGTTGACACATATCTAAGAAACGGGATACATGTGTATGTGGATTCTCGTTGGCTGTCCCGTAGAATTGCTGTCCATTCTGAAAGAGCTGAATGACATTCGTCTTTAACTGAAAATTCGGCTGCTCAAAAGCTGGGTAGACAATGCTAGATTGGTTTTGAACAACGAATGGTGTCAGGAAATCCCCAAGCAAGGCATCCCCATCATCGAGTGCTCCATCATTGGCTAGAGCTGCAGGTGCAACAATCGGTTGTAGTTGTTGATCAGCCATTTGCACTAGTTCTTGACTTTCCTATTGTGCTGCTCTCGCTATTCTCTGTCTTCGATGAAAGGTCCGTTCAATTTCCAAATCAGTTAGGAGTAGTTCACCGCCAACTGACCTTCGCATGCAAGACCTGAAGAGGTGAAAAGAGTTAATAGCACTAAGTTCAGCCTGTGTAAATAAACTCAATAGCATAAAATAAAATAAAATAAAATGCAACGAAAATGAAAACAAAACACGTTCGAATTAGTGTCTAAATAACAAAAATCAAGTTAATACTCAATTCCCGGCAATGGCGCCAAACACTTGTTCACGAAAATATGTTTCGAATTTAAATCACCGCAAATGCACGATTCGTTGATAAGTAATAAAGTGGAAATCCTAGAATTTCGAGTATCGTTCCCACGAGGATTGATTTAACGTGATTATTATTATCTCGACCTTAACCGAATATATTAAATTCAAGATGATTGTTCTAGATTTTATGATTAAACTATGACTAACACGCAAATTAAACTAAAATTACGACTAAATGCAAGCGTGATGGTTAAATGCAAAAGTTGAAGAAATTAATGTATGAAAAAGCGTACTAGGATCCCGAATCACCAAGCAAGTTCACTTTTAACTCCTATTTCACAATTTAACGACACGATGAATTGGTTGAAGAATAAATGTTTCTAACTTATTCAATAATCTCTTTCGAGTAGAATTTAACATATTCTAGCATTTCTATGACAAATGCAATATACAAGAATGCATGACGTTTTGTAAACACTTAGAGATTCACATAAAGTATAGCGGTATATTTATATCCCCTATCAGACATTACGATGATTTATACCTTGTAGAATCTATTTCCCTTCTTTCGAATGCCTAAAATAAATCACCCAAACTCATACAACTATTTTCAACATCCATCAAACGTGTTTAAATATCAAATTGTAAAATAGAAATTAAAAGTTCACAATACGAGGTTTTCTAGCCTAGCATGAATAAAATTAAAGAACAATAAAAGTAATAAAGAGAAGACATCACCAAAGAACTAGAATTTAAAGTTTGAATCTTGAAGTGAAACCCTTGTTCTCGCCTTTTTCCTTGCTCTTCAATAGTGTTTTTCTAAGAATGCATGAAAACCTAGTCTAGGACGAGTTTAGCCTTTTATAGTTGCCCTAGAATCATTACCATAAGAGTTGTAGTTGGATAAGGAAACAAAAGATTTTCTCGCCCAGATTACCCCTTGCTATAGCAAGGTATATTTTCATGTTGTAGCATGGGCAAAGTAAATGCTTCCTGAAAATCTCTGTTGAGGTCTGGGCTATAGCAAGGTATAATCTCATGCTATAGTATGGAAGAATTTTCGCTTCTAGTGCAAATTGGTCCACAATCTTCTTTTCATTTCACTTTTGACTTTTCTTCATCTTCCATCTTCTTCTAGTCATCCATAATATTGACAATTAGATCTTTAGGGAGGTTCCATGCTCGGTTCATCGTTCGGGTCAACTTATGAATAATTGCGATTTAGTCCCCGAACTTTCATTTCCTTCCATTTTGATCATTTTCGCCTTTTTTCATGTACATTTCATTATTTCCATCAAAGTAAACCTACAAACACAATTCATATTGGATTAAGCCGTATTCAACCATTTATATCAACAATTAATCATGTTTTGTCGCATAATTAAGTGCGCAAAACGCACTTATCAATAGTGTACATAGGATTACACAAATTTTAGAATTTGTTCATACAGATATTTATATGAATTGATTATAATGTTAACTAGAGGAGGATATATGTATTTTATTACCTTTATATGCAATCATTCTAGATATACCTATGTTTATTTAATAAAACACAAACATGAAGTTTTTGATATGTTTGAGATTTATAGAAATGA
This sequence comes from Fraxinus excelsior, assembly GCA_019097785.1. NCBI lineage: Eukaryota > Viridiplantae > Streptophyta > Magnoliopsida > Lamiales > Oleaceae > Fraxinus > Fraxinus excelsior. Next base: position 15,112,473 of record CM032641.1, on the reverse strand, counting down.
AGTTGAAAATTACTTAACCAAGAAAACAAAAAATAAAAAGTGATAAAGGTGGTGAATAATTTTCAAGTGATTTTAATTCATTTTGCAAGCAACGGAACATAATACATCAATGTTGTGTACATATGACACCCAAACAAAATGTCTTGGCTAAAAGGAAAGATAAGACATTAGTTGAAATGATAAATGATATATTAACTTATATTAAGTTGCCAATTAACTTATGGTATGAAGCTTTGTTGAGTGCTCATAGAATATTAAATAGAATTCCTTCAAAATTCACCAAGGTGTCTCCATATGAATTGTGGAAATGAAGAAAATCAAATATTGAATATTTCAAAGTGTGGGGGTGCCTTACATATTGTTAGAACATGGACCATAAAAGGACAAAATTGGGTCTAAGAGACATTAAATATGTCTTTATTAAAAAATGTTGAACCCCAACCCCCATCTCGAAAGTCCCCCACCTCCTCCCGCCCCTATAGCATTCTGGAGGAGGTAAATCGCAGGATGTACATCATTAAATTTGTTTCTATTGGATATACTTGTAATAGCAAATCCTATCTATTACTAAATTTGGAGACCAATGAGATAATTGAGTCAAATGACGTGGAGTTCTTTGAGAATTTATTTTCTTCGAATAATGATTTAATGAAAACTTATAATAAGATTCCTAACTTTAGTGAAACACAAAAGGAAAAATCTCCTAAAGATGTTAATGAATCTAGCGAACCTCAAATAAGTAAAAGAACTAGAAAAGAGACGACATTGAGATTGAATGAAATAGATTCTCAACTCATTTCACTTTACTTAGTAGAGGAAAATGAGAAGAATGTTATTAGAAAAATACATTTTGTTCTACAAATGGAATTAATCCTAAGACTTAGAAAGAAGCTATGGCTTTTTGTGATACTATTTTTTAGAAATAAAATTGATTCCATTATGTCAAATAATACATGGGGACTTGTGGATTTACCACCCGAATCGAAATCTATTGATTGTAAATGGATTTTTAGGAGAAAGTACAATATAGATGGTTCTCTTAATACCTTTAAAGTTAAATTAATAGTTAAAGGTTATCAACAAAAGGAATGAATTGATTATTTTGACACATATACACCGACAACCTCAATTATTTGCATTAACATCCATATATGACTTGTATATTTATCAAATGGATGTCAAAATGACATTCCTTAATGGGGATCTCAACGAGGAGATTTATATGAAACAACCAAAAGTGTTTGTTCTACCCAGTAATGATTATACGGTGTGTAAGTTAGTAAAGTCATTGTATGGTTTAAAACAAGTATTAAAGAAATGGTATGAGAAATTTAACTTAGCTATTATATCATTTGGTTTCATATATAATAGTGTAGCTAAGTGTTTATATTCTTAAATATGTGATAAACATATAGTATTTATTTGGCTGTATGTTGACGACACATTGATTTTAAGTGATCATGTGAATGTGATAAAATAAATAAAGAGGTTTCTATTTTCTACATTTAAGATGAAGAATTTTCGACAAGTGAATACTATATTGGGTATCATAGTCAGAAAAATTAGTAGGATATTTGAGCCAATCACATTATGTAGAGAATATGATAAATACGTACAAACACTTGAACATAAAAGAATTTAGTAACCCCTTTGATCTAAGCTCTAAATTTATAAGGAATGATGAAATAATTATTGCTTAATTAGAGTGTGCAAGTGTTATAGGTAGTCATATGCATGCAGTTCAATGCACAATACTCAATATAGCATTTGTGATTAATAAACTTAGTAGGTTTATAAGGAATCCAAGCTAGAATCATTGAAATGCCATTGAGAGAGTTCTTGGTTATTTAAAGAAAATAAAAAACCTAGGTTTGCAATATTTAATATTTTCGGCTATATTAGAAAGATTTACTGATGTTACTTGCATATCTAACACTAGCGAAAATAAATCTACTCCGGGTTGGATGTTTACTCTTAGAGGATGTGCGATTTCTTGAAAGTCTAAGAAACAAACACGCATAATGCATTCAACCAAAAATCTAAATTAGTGGCATTAGCTGACATTAGGGAAAGAAGTTGAGTGACTTAAGGATCCTCTATATGAGATACATTTGGAACCAAAGAATACATCTTCAATATCTATTTTATGTAATAGTCAAGCCCCATTATTCAAAGCATATATACAATGAGATACACAATGAAAAATATTGACATATAAGTTTAAGACATGACTATGTAAGGAAATTAATCAAGAGTGAAATAATTTTCCTTAATTACATTAAGTCAAATAAAAATTTAGCGAATCCTTTAACTAAATCACTTAATAGAGGTTTAGTGACATCTACATCAAGTAGGATGGGGTTAGGGAAAAATCCACCGATGACGGCAACCCTACTTGTCATTAATAAAATAGCAATCTATGGGTTCAAAAGGCAAACAACAAGTCATTCGATAAGTGGATAGTTTCAGCATTATAATTTTCACAAGAACCATATCCTAATTATATAATATTGGTTGTTACTTAAAAGAAGGTTGAGCTTTAAGCTCTTATTGAAGTTCAATACCAAGTACATATATCTCTAAAAGCAATAAAGATATTGGAAAAATTTCATCTAGATGAACTCTTGAGGTGGTGATGCCTCAATAGATAGTTGGAGTTTCTTTCTTAAAAGTTCAACCAATAGGATAAGTGCAATGCAATGTTAACGCTAAGCTAGTTTTGTGGAACTTGTGAAATACATGACACTTTTTTGTGTATTAACCGGTATCATCATGAGAAATATATGGTTCAAAGCTATCATACTACTAACTGGAATTTTGATGATACTTCGGAAATCACGCTATGGTTAGATTCAAATTAAAAGATAATTAAACCTTATGTATAAGTTCTGTTAGTTTGAATATGTGATCGATGTAATTTTTGAACAAGTGCAAGATTGTTATATTTGATTGTTCAACAATTATATTGATAGGTAGAATTGGACGAATGTTATAAATTGGAAAAGATAAAATCGGTGTGAAATCAAAATTAAGTCATGGGCTTAATATGCATGGACTCAAGCCATACGTGCACCTTTTGTAGAAGCCAGAATGCTTGAAACATGCGTGTGCATGGTTGTTAACCATGCTCACTCATGGTATAGAAAACTAGCCATTATGCCTGATTTTCTGGTTTTGATTCTTGGTGTTTTTTCATGACAAAATCCAATTTTTCGTGGATAGTTGGCACTATTTCGAGGCTGTGAATTGAAATCTATAAATAATATGTGATAGATTCAATTATTAACACAAGAAAATCATCAATCAACATCAATATTAAAGTGCTTTAATTCCATTCCTTTACATTCAAACCTTCAAAGTTTTTTAAGTTCTTGGAAGGAAAACACAAGTGCTTAAGGATTTCTTATTAAAGGTTTGTTCAATCCCACAAACCATTTGTCGTGAATCCCTTTAAGTATTAAAAACAATTCTAAAGGAGGCAAATATCATTTGGAGACAATGATTACCCTTACAACTCTCATTTCTAGTTTTTCAGTGTTTCTTACTACTACTTTTGTTCTCTTCTCCCTTTCTTCGATTTTTTTTTTCAACAACAGGAGCTATTATAGACTTATAGCAAACATTATTTGCTTATTCAAAATATCCAAAATCGTAATAAGCCCGTCTAGTGCGGGATGAAAGCTTATGGCAAGTATGCTTGGCCACCGAAGAACTAATAGGTTAATGACCAAGTGATTGTATTACTTGTGATTTTGACGAATATGTTTAATTTTCTCGTTACCTTTTGCTACTTTAGAGTTTACCAAAGTTTTATTAGATGAAAGAGTCATGCTTGATCATGATCGTTATTTCTCATTTTCAAATTCGATATATCCTTAAGTTTTGGAATGTATCATGTAAGCAAATGAACATCGATTCTTGTATTGTCTAGCTTGGCGTAGGTTTCAAGCTTCTTTCCATGCCAATGGCTCACCAGTTCATTGCTTCTCAACTTCGTAAAACATGAATAATTCCTCACAAGTTCGTGTTTTTTTAGCCTTAGCTGGGTTGAGGTAACAAGTTAGACTATTTGATCACTTCTGTTTAGAAAACTTTTTTCGCTCAAAAGTCTTATTGGTACGATTCTGTTAAACTTAAAACTTTTACTTACTTTTGCAGCATATTATATTACAAAATATACACCCATATTGTCAACAAAATACGCCAAAATTTATGCACCTTACTGGATTTATGTTTGTGGAAATTGTACCAAGGACTAGCAGGATTTGATGAGGAGAGAATGCACTACTCATGTTAATGGGAATATTGGGACTTGCACTTCTACCCTATCGTACGTGAAAGGTTAATCTAAATAGATCTTTTCTTTTTCTTAACTAAATCAGAAAAAATAATCTTCATGTCTAGTTGATACTTAGCTCCTGTTTGACAGCTATTATTTTCAAATTATTTTTTCTCCGTGCTCATTTTCAATTACACATTGGTGCAATAAAATATTGTTCACGTATACTCAATTTTTTTCATACTTCTTAACCGCACATTATCCTAAAAATTTACTATTCAAAACTCTATTTTTCTCAAATAATGGTTGTCAAACAGGGGGCTTAATGTACCATCTTCAACATAATATATGATATGATAATAGAAATATAGAATGGAAGTAGATAAGATTCATTTAGGGACGGACAAACAGACACAAAGGTCATCCAGGATGTTGAGAGGTGTAAATGGTATTAGATTATGTATTCCAAACATCATCATCTTGGTAGGCCACTTTAATCATAGAAGACAAAAAAACTTAATCATAGAAAACAAAAAAACAATCAACAGAAAGATGAATATATATATACACACGCGAGCATACATACATACACATATCTTGATATGCTTCAACAACAAAACCATATCCAAATTATTATTATTTTTTCCCTAAAATGGAAAAAACTGCATATATGAAGAAATGTACAATTGACATACATATTTTCACTTCTTTCTATAAATTTGTAAGACTCCATTGGCCTGCAGTTACTAATATCTTATGCTAAATTCTACATTAAGCAAAAGAATTTCGGAAAAATTCCGAGTTTCTCCTCCATATCCTCCGGTTTTAGGGCAGAAAATCAATTTTGCACTTGTGTTCTCCACCTTTACCTTTATTTCGAGATAGTAGCTAACATCGTGTTTGATTTGGAACGGACTTCTGTGAGGCGGAGCATTTGCAGTTTGCTCGATTATCGCTAAGCGTCTGCAAAAGTAGATAAATGTGTGAAGGAACTAAAAATTTGAATGTAACTACCATAAATTGCTTTATATTTGCTGGGTTTAATACCTTGTACTGTTTCTGGAGGATCTTAATATAGTCGACCGCGAAATCTAACATGTCTGCTGTGTTCGTTTGCTGCCAAAAGAATAGATAATTTCTGAAATTCCAATTGGTTAAAAGACTAACAACATTTTAGAAATGCTTACCTTATCCATGTTCGGGACAAGCTCCTGCAGCTTCCTCATTCTTTCACTGATTCGTGTTCTTCTTACCTGCATTAAACCGTCAGATTATCTGAGATACATCTTGATTTTTTTTCATCTCATTCTTCTATATTATCATTACAATTCCGATAAAAATATTAAAATGTTAAGAGCAACTAAAAGGAAATTTACCCTTTCAGCGATACTTCGTGGATGAGTGGCACAACCTCGTTTTGCACGGATTTTACAGGGAACAGTGTCTTGGAGTTGCAGAAATTTCTCCACAGCAGCCATTTCAGCCGAAGTCTTTGGTAAACTTATATGGTGCGACAGAATATGTGGCCTATTTTCGAACTCCCCATTCTGTTTACATACAAGCAATACAGATTCATCAAATCTAAAGGAATCAAACTTAGGATGCAAATAACTGATAATTCCAAAATGATACCTCAAAAGCCTTCCCATCATTATCAAACTCCCTTTTAATTCCATTGAAGTTTTCTACAAAATTTGTAGAATCGTTCCAAGAACCAAACGGGAATCCAGTACTATAAGATAAATTGATGCAGTTGCTATTTCCGACCTTTGTATCATCAAGGCCACTTGCTCCACCACTTTCGTTCTCAACTTCTGTGATTCGAGACAACATTCCTAAGGAGGAGAAGCTCATATGATTCTTGAATGTGCTTGAAGATGGACTTAGATCAACATTAGCACCAGCTCTGTAATTTCCAATACCTCTCGCCGTGGCATAGCCTGCAAATTGCTGATACTACTTCAGCAAGACTACTTCACCAATTCCAAATTTATCATAAATTCTAGCTAAAAAAATGTAAAATTAGGTAAATAAGCAAGGATTGTGATTTTTTTAACCCTTTCCCCTCGAATGAACCAAAGTGAAAACTTCTCTCCCCTGTTTCCCATTTTATTTCCCTTTGGATACAAACATAAATAACTTTATTGGAGTTCAATATTTAGCCTTGTAAGTGCCTCTTTGATATACAATATTAGATCATACAGGCTGTAGACAAAATTTTAATATCTTCTAAGCAATAAAAGATGGAAATAATCGAAACTATGCTAACTTCTTTTGTAGATAAATCTTCACTGATTAGATATTATTGTCCTCAAAATAACAGTAACTAAAAAGTGTACCATTTTGTGCAGTGTGGTGAGAGAAGAGTCCAGCAGGGGAACTGTTTTGTCTCACAAGACTGGAACCCATTTTTCCTTGTCCCTGATGATCCATTCTCCTTAAACCCGCAACTTTATACCCGCCGCCATCCACATGGACACCACTTTGCCGGGGATACTGCGGCGGCAACTGTGCAAATTCACTAACGGCAGACTTTTCACCACCACAATCAAATATTGTAGTCAATCCTCGAGTTTCTACTCCATTATTAGAATTAGTAAACAAGGAACTGGGAGCTGACCTAAACCTGGCTAACCCAGAATTGTTTTGATGGCTATAATTTGTGTTTGTTTCAGAATCCATGAATAGAAACTGCTGCTGCTGCTGCTGCTGCTGTTCATTAGGCCTCAAATTGGATGAAATTATAGGCCTCGAATCAGAAGATAATGCATGGGAATCACCATACATTCCTTCACCTTATCCCCAGAAAATTCTCAGGTCTTTATCAAGAAGAAACTGCTTGTTTCTTAAGCAGTCAGAAGCCAAATCTTGTAATTGAAGCAACTAGATCTATGCTATTCTTGGGTTTTGTATTTGCCAAAAATCAAATGGAATTCTGGGTTTTCCTCATAACACAGTCGGTGCTGGTGTGGTGACTCACGGGTTGGGGTGAGAGAGACAAGGGGATTGAAAGCATCAGGTTTTTCTCACTTTCTTCTTTGAGAAATGGGTTTGATTTTCAGATAATAAAATATTGTCCAAAAGTTGCCATTATTGAACCGTTCTCAAAAAATAACGCAGTTTGGCAGTTACTTTCACTGTTGAATTAGATAATACAAATGCAGTTATTCTTATCCTAGGGCGGACCGAGACAAATTTTTTGTGGAGTCAAAAATGAGATTTCAAAAATGTTTAGGTTAAAAAAAAACTCAAAAAAAAAAAAAAAAAAATTTGTGGGGTCATATGACCCCACATGATCCCATGTGGATCCGCCCCTGCTTATCCTTCAGGCCTTTGCAACTCTGTGTATAAGAAAAAAAGATTGCACAAAGATCTTATTTCATTTTTAGACACACGTTAGTGTATTTTTTCTCTTCAACTATGTATAGTTCATGAGTAATGTTTTTTTCAATCACTTACCATCATAGTCGTCCTACGCAACATACATATGACAGTTAGTGATTTGATACATTAATGTAGTAGTTTTTTATTGTCTTATGCATCAAATCATTAACCGCCACATATATGTTATGGAGGACGATTTTGGTAGTGAGCGATTGCAAATAACATTATTCACAATACATACGTTTTGCATGATTATTTTAGGCTTATTAGCACAAAACATAACTACGTTTGGCCTTTAGTGGGTAAAATGTTTCAAGTTTTTCATTTTCGTATTTATTTCCATGTTTCACTGTGGAAAACATCATTTTCATCCATTTTTATCCAATTTCTCAATAAAGATATATGGAGTAATGAGTATACCCTCCTATTTAAATAAAAAGAAAAAAGAAAAAAAAGGAATTAATCGTAACCATATTTCCAAACCTTTCTAAAAAGCACCACCATTGGCGACTCAATGGAGCCGCCACCTTCAACCAACTCAAACTCCACCCTACCATCGCCTAACCTCCGAACACCACCACAAACGAATACACCTCCACCGATCTGCCCACACACCACCACAAACGACCTCCATCGTTGCCCCCCAACTCACAAACCAAAACCAAGGTAGCAAAACTATTTCCGGCAAAACCCATGCCACTAGCCACCAACCAGTAAAATCTACTCCCCAAGACACTCCCATTCATGGTCCTATAACATCACAACATGTTTTCAATCAAAATCTACTGCCTCGAAAATTGAGCCCTAACTCTCCAAAATTGATCATCCAAAATTTAAAAAAGATGAATCTAATGAGCTGAGCTTCAATGAAATCTATATGTCTGATTCAAATGGCGCATCAAAACAAAGGTCTCACGTCAACCATCCGAAGTTCATCTCAATTTTTCTCCACCAAAGATGACAAGGCAAGCGATGATCAGAGGTATGATCCATTTCTTGAAACCCCATCTTCAGATTGGGTTTATAGAAGATTAAGTGGCATAAAAAAGAAGTTCAGGGTTCATTGAAGTTTAGAGTACATTGAAACTCTAATGCTTGAGATTTTTTGGAACTTCGATTATTTGGAAATTGTTTATTGTTTTGGAGTATATTGTAGATTTCACGGTCAGATTGTTAGGGTGTCGATTTGGAGTATATTGTTAGAAATTGTTTATTGTTCGTCGTCGTGGTGGTGGTGGAGGAGTTGGAGGAGGAGGAGGAGGAGGAGGGGGAGAGAAAGAAAAAAATTTCAAATTTTTAATAATTTATTTGAGATTCATTTGCACTTTTTAAAAAGGTTTTCGAGTATGGTTGCAATTAGTTATTTATTTTCTTTTTTTCTTTAAATATGAGGGTATATTTGTCATTTCATATATTTTTATTGAAAAACTGAATTAAAAATGATAAAAATGACGATTTTCACAATGAAATATAAATATAGGGTGAAATGTAAAAATATAAAAAGTATGCACATTTTGCACACTAAAGATCGAATGTAGATGTTTTATGCTAATGTAACGTTTGTGCAAATTTCAACATTGTGTTAATAAAACAAAATAAAAAGTGATTTTAATTAAAATTGAAAAAAAAAAAAAATTTGTGAAAAAACGAAAAAATAGTCCTTTGGTTTGGATATGACAGAAGAGTCAGCGGCTATAGACGGGGCATCGGATTCACAAACTACTTAGCATCAGTCCCCCACATATGCCATCAAAAAGCAAAGCACCCCACATTACATAAGAGGTGATATCACTTCACCCATTTTTCCTAACCCCTTTTTTCACTATTTTTGGCAAAAGGTTCGTTTCCTTGTTGTTTTTTTAACATTGTTTAGTACTCCTATACTTCGTGTGCCGGTTTATAACATATAATAAATAAAATTTTAATATATATAGCCGTTATTGGGTCCAGCTCGTCTAATAAAAATCAACAATAACGATTAATATTTTCATTTTAATCCGATTTTAATATCTATCAAACACCCTTCTTGCTAAATATCCATAATTGACAATAAGAAAATTACATAATTGAAAACATCACAATTCATGTTTGTAGAAGGCCATATTCCACTGTTTACATACACCACAATATCTTTTTAAAAAAAAAATAAATAATAAATTGATTACAATTCACTTGGGAAAAAATGAAAAATAAAATTGAATTAGGGAAAATAAAGAGAATAATTTGATTTCACACCTTTAATTGTCGTGTCTTTTCATGTTATAAAATCTGAATTAGCATATAATCTTCAGATAAAGTGGCAGAACAATTAGAATGACGTACTATGGCCAAAAAGTTAAGTATTATTCTCAATAAATTCGAATTTGATCATGTAATGCAACTCCTTTTGTATAAGATTTGAAATTCGTATGATAAAGTTATTTACATTTTTCATCAACCTATCACGATGGACTATAGAAGAAATTTATAAAGAGAATAAAATAAAGAACGAGAATATGAATAAGAACATTGTGATTATAGAATCAGTTCATTTAAGATTTAAGGTTTAAAAGCATATAATGGAAAAGTAAGGAGAAATATGGAAGAATTTGATTGTTCTCTAAACATAAGTCAGTAGTTTAATTATGTCTAAATTGACATAAAAACATAAATATCTCAATGTCCTCATCCCTTTGTTCCCCTTATTTTCTCTATTGGATAAAATGACACATTTTTTTTAAATAATTAAAATAAATAAATAATCTTCGAATTAATGCGTTGTGTAATTTTTTATTTTTTTGTGCACAATAAATTTGTTAAATTGATCGAAAAATAGATTTAAAGCTTATGGAAATGAACAACATATTGAACTATAATATTTATATTAAGATTTTAATTAATCGTTCCACAATCACCGTCCTTCTCTACAGAAGATTGCACATGTAGAAAAGCTACACAAATCGGTTATCGACAAACAGAGACTCGTAGAGCAATTAAAACGAAAAGTTGAGTATAGTAACCAATTTGTTGTAAGAGAAACTGTTGAGGACCAATTATGCAATTTCCTGTTCTATTTAAACTAGGCCATGGCCAAAATTTGTGCTATTTTGGGCTAAATCGAGTTAGAGTGGTCCCTATGATGAAGAAGAATAAATAATTTTGGGAATAGTCAATCGATCTTTAATGATTGTGAAAGGTGCACGACAGTGGATTCACATTTTAATCCTAACTAAAATTGGATGGTGTTTGTGTGGAGGGAAACATGGACACGTGAGTACACGTTTGGTTCGATGCCTTTGGCTCTAACTTTCACAAATTTTTAAGGATGAGTTTGGTACAAGTAGGTGGGAGGAAAAAGGTGAATACAGATGTGTAATGCCCCATTTGGTAGGGTTTTGTGATTCTCTTTTCACGGGAGAGTTTCACGAGAAATTCATCTTAAATCAGCTTTCTTTAAACGTTATTATAATCTAATAAAATAATTTTAGAAATAATTTAAATATTTTCAAAAAAACCTATCGAACTAGCCTAATGTTTGAGATTTTGGGTTTCGGCTTGTTGGCACACACATCAGGGAGAGTAATATGTTATTGGGACAGTAGATTAATAATGGTTGGAAAATTTACAAAAAAGGAAATTTCCATTTGTATAGACAAAAAAACTTTTTTACAACCTTTCACATGAAGGCGGGTCCCGCACAATAAAAAGGTAAAAAAAAAAAAAAAAAATTACCCACCCACCCCGTCTTGTGAGTGTCTGTAAGACATCTGTATCTATAGGTGTAGCAGAGCTCTTACAAAATTGGCTAATTCCATCTTGTCAATTAAAAAGTGTCTAATTTTGATAACTCTTGCAAAAATGACCAAATTTAGTATTAAATTGTCTATTATACCCTTAATGAAAAATGAAGCAATTTGTCAAGAAAAATCCGAGAAGAATAAATAGCTTCTATGAGAAGCTACATTAAAAATGATGTTCTCGATATTTTAAAAGTTGTTATCGATAATTGAACCATATTCATCTTGATACATCATTTATTTAGAACGAGATTTCATTCCAAAAATGAGAATTCTCTACATTTCATAAAGTTCTTGACATTTGAAATGTAGTTCTCGATATTTTATATCCGTGTCAATGAGAAATATAACATTAATTGTGATTTAATATGTGTATTTTTGAAATAAATAGAGTATGTTATGTGTCAAAATTTTATTAGCCAATAAAATATTTAATTGTATGCACATATTTGCCTTTAGTGTGGAATTATAAATTATTAACAAGGGTATATTGATCTAAAATATTGCAAAATGGACATTGAACAATTTTACAAATGATCACGTGAAAGTGGACATTTCTTGTAATTTTCTCATAATGATTGTAGTCTAGTAGGTAGAGGAGTTTGTTATTCAAAGTTTGGAATTGATAGTACAATTTCCTTATCTATGAGTGGAAGGAAGATGAAAAAATAACGATGAAATTTGAGACTCAATCCAACGTGCATAGCAGCCATGATTATGAGCGAATTCAAGATTTTTATTTTTTGTTTGGCTGGGGAGAGGATTTTTATGTCATTTTATAAATTACTAGGTGCAAGCAACGTGCAATGCACGTTTTCTTAGTTTATATTTAATAGTTTTGTTTGAAAATTAATTTGTTATTAATAAAAATGTAATTTTTTTGATTAATTAAATAATTAATGATGTAATATTTATGTAATTGATAAATAATTAAATAAAGTGCTTCTCTCTATCATCTCCAACTCAAAATCACGAACAGAAAACTCAAGGTATGTTAAGGGGTAAGAAGATGAGTTTATATAAACTCAGTTTGATTCTCATTAATATTGAATGAGAATGAAAAATATAGCCATTATTGGAGGACCCCACACAAGAGATAGAAATTCAAAATTGATAGATTGATGTGATGGATAACAGTCATATTTTTCATTTTTATGGGTTTTTAATGAGAAATAAATGGAGGCTTAAACTTTTTGCATGGCTTAAGTCTTTACTCTTTTTTAAGTAATAGTGCAATTCATTTTATCGCTAAAGTATTATATGTATTACGATAATATATGTATATCATGTGTTAGACTTAGTATTGGTAAGTGACGGGTAAATTTTCGAGGACGAAAATATTTTAAGGGGATGAGAATATAATACCCTGAAAATTTTCATAAAATATAATTCAATTTATATATACTATATTTTAATATTTTGAAAGTTAGAGACTAAATGATACATTTATCAAATTATATTTTATTTGTGTCAAATATTTAGATATTGATGGAGTTATCGTAAATATATGAATATTGGTCTCGTTGGATAAATCATAATTAGATACATAAATTAGATTCGAGAAAAAATCGATTTGGATAAGTTTGCTCCAAGATATTTTAGTTTGAAGGAATTATCAAAAGCTAATTTATTTTTATTATTATTTAATTATAATTTTGAAAGTAAGGGGTGGTGAAAAAAGATTTTCCGTTAAAACAAGAAATTCCGTTAGTTTTTTCCGTTAAATCAAGAAATTCCGTTAGTTTTTTCGTTAAACCAACATATTCCGTTTAATAGCCACTTTTTATATATAGAAAGAAATAAAATGAAATTTACATGGACCAAATAGTTGGTACATATTTGAAGGGGGAAATTTCATATATAAGAGAATAATATGAAATATTTCAAAACTAAGAAATAATGTTTAAAACTTCAAAAATCTTATTTTTTTAAATGTTATTTATAAACTAATTATTTAAACATATATTTTATTAATTAAATATATTAAGGTCACAATTCCACACAATGATCACAAATTATAAATTAATTGACCATAATAAGAGTTTTTATATGTCACAATTTATTCATCGATCGCAAATTTATCAAATTATTAGGTCTCATATTATTCATTGGTCACAAATCACAAATTTTACGAGTCAATTTTATGGTCACAAAATATCTACTTAATTAGTCACAAATTAATTTTCGATTGTAGGACAAGCATTATTTATTAGTCACAAAATTATGTATTTCATTGGCTACATATTATGTATTAGTCACACATCGACCAATTTATTGGTTTCAATCAATCAAATAATTTGTGACTACCGTTATCGTCACCCTCACAACCGCAATTGCCGCCACTACCTCACGGCACCACCATTTGTGACCACAACCACCATCACAACTGAAAATTCAAGAATAACTAACCAAGAGGGAGTGAATTGGTTTTTGAAACTTTTTCGACAATTACTCTCGAAACTATTTTATACACAAGATGTAAATGCAAAGTGTAATAATAGAAGTAAATATGCAAATTCGATAACTTAATTCAAGTATTGTCACTTAAGTAGATATATCACAATGTAAATATCAATTTAAAGTAAATTGCAATAATGTAAAGATGACAAGCGAATTCAATGGAGTTCGATACACAATGTGTTATATGTTCCCGTTACCAAACTCTCTGTCAAGAGTAAGCCCAAACGCACTATAGTGGTACTTACAAACAAGGAGTACTAATCATTAAATGACTTACAACAATGAGCACTTATTCTTAAGTGACTTACAACGAGGAGCGCTTATCTTTATGTGACTTACAACAAGGAACACCTATCTTTAAGTGACTTACAACAAGGAGCACCTATCATTAACAATAAACTAATTTTCGCACGGATCTCGAAACCACCAAAATATAAATGATAATTTCACAATTGAAAGAATTCTCTTAACAAATGATATAATCAAGTCAAATATTTGGAGAGTTGGGAAATACTTCAATAAATAACAAATAATAAAGCTCGAGTGTTTATATTGTAAACTTTGATGAATAATGGATAATGAAATAGTTTGTGTCTTTATATCAAAGTTTTTAACATATGATCTCTCTTAACAAATAATACAAGTTTAGTATGAAGAGAGATTTACACTTCAATATAAGTGTTGGCAAAGAAAACCTTTATCAAGAATTGAAAATAAGTTTTCTTGCAAAATAGAATTCTTGATGAAATAAGTGGAACTAATTTGATCAATCAAGATATTCTTTGTAATAAATGAAATAGAATATAAAATCAAGCAAGATCAATAATTTTCAATAAATATACTCTCTTAATTGCTCTTATAAGTGGTTAGAATTGAATGCAAAAGAGATTGCTATTTATAGATCAAGATGTTGAAAATCAGCAACTTTCAGTTGAGCATAACGGGCATCTCGATCGACCGAAAGATGAATATAGCTGTTGTATATTTTAAACCGTTGGAATTTCGGCTGAGCATTTCTATCATTTCGATCGAAAAGAATTTCGGTCGACCAATGTATACTTCGATCGACCGAAGTATAAGAATTTTGAAAATTAAATTTTATATCAAAATATTCATTTTTCTAAAATCTATTTCATATTATGAATCAAAAAAATTTTATGCAAGTAATGAATTATGAAAATGATTTAAACTTTATGCACTTGTTAAAGATTGATGAGTTGATACATTTACATATCAATTGAAATTTCAATAAAGAACTTCTAAATTCTAATCTTCAAAGTTCTTGTTCTATTCGAGTCTCTTTTGATCGCTTGTTCTTAAATGGATGACAATTTGAGCATTTGAATGCTTAATAAAATTTATACATGAAAAACTCAAGAAACAAGACTTGTTAGAAACATAAGTATCTTGTTTGTTATAATCAAAATAAATGAAACTATGTTAAATCATAGGTCAACAATTTTCCTTTTTTGATTATGACAAACAATATGTGATTTCTAGGAATATACAAGAATGTTGTCTTCATTTCCCTCTATCTTTTACACATCAATGAGAATATCTTTCACATGTATAACTAGGTTTGTGTCTATTTCATTTCTCATGTACATAAAGATAGCATAATATCACAAGTATACTTCCAAAACACAATTGTAATATAAAGACATGCATTTCCCATCATCAAATCACAATTCATAGAATCACATAATAAATCACATTTCTTTTCTCCCTTTGACATCATCAAAAAGAATGGGGTCATTGAAGTTAAAAACTTCCCCCGTAATCATGGCATAGGTGCGAGGAAAGAATAAAAACAATGGATATTAATCATAGGTCATGATATAAAAATAAATATAAGTTAAAATGAAAAGAACTATAAAGATACTTCAATCTTCCGCCGATGGAGGAGGGCCTCGATGATAGATGGAGTACATATGTGCAAAGAAAGCCTCTTAGGACATGCTCATTTGCTCCATCCTTTGTTCAAGTACGTCCATGCGGCTATTTACAGTAGTGGCAAGGGAATCAATTCAACCTTCTAAGATGTTGAATTGATCTTCGGATATATATCGGCCGGGGATAGTGCAACTTGTGGAATTGTAGGCCTATGTCTTGGTCGAGGAGAACCATCACCATCACCAACACTTTCACCCTCACCAACACCCATATTCTCCACCTATTCTTCGGTGAATGGCCAAGTAGTGGGCCCTAAATTATTATCGAAGCCTTGAGTATAACACACACATTTCCCGTCACTTTTAACAATTTTCATGTGTTTGACGGTGTTAAGGTTGATGATATCGGTGAGTTTTGATTTAAGAATAAGCTCATCGTCTAATGGCACATTGAAGTGTTCAAAATTTTTTGTATGAAGCATGCCATATGGTAAGCCTAAGACTCTAGGTGAAAAGTGGACAAGTGGAATATGTTTCAAAAAGATTTAAGAGAAGTCCAATTTTCAACCAACAAGAAGGGAATCGAGGATGAACAAGTCGAGGTGATGAACCTCTTCGTAATGGCCACTTTCGAGGGACGATGATATGTGCAATTGCACAATGGAGAGTTTTGCACGGGATTGTAAGATGATTTAGGTTCAAAGTCATTTTGGTAGTTAAGGGTCGGTCGGTGACACGACTACAAGCCTCAAGTTCATTATAACTGTCAAACCTAACGAGATAATTTTTGACATAAGCATAGTTATTACAGTCGTTTAAACCAAGGATTTTCCAAATAGTAGGTCTATCGAGGGTAATGCGTTTATCCTTGATCGTGCAAGTTACGTTGTCCGAATAAAAAGTGACATTTCTATAAAATTCTCGAATCAGCCTAAGGTAAGCATTCTCGGAAATAGAGACCACATTTTCCATCCAATTACCTCAAAATATTCTTCTATACGAAAAGATGGAGCTTAGATATAGAAATCGAAAAAGTAAATGGACTTACTAATTAAAATTGGACAATCGGTCGGGCAAATGTGTGTCAACTATGGATGAATTAACTTTTTCCTTCTTCGATTTCTTCTTGGAGGCATTGTAGGTTCGGATGTGTTGAACAAGTGGGAGAGAGATTTCGGTTTTTCAAGATTTTTTGTGGGAAAGCGAGTGGGAATTGATAGAAAATGATTAGGACACAAATCTTTGAAGTAGGTTAATGATTTGAACGGATTTGCAATGGATTTTTTTAGAGAAAATTAAGATTTTCAAGTTTTTGAACAAAATCTAGGTTTTCGATTTTTCTTGACAAAATGGAAGATAAAATTTCGACTTTGTGATGTGAATGTTGATGTGTATGGTAGATTTGTAGAAATCTTGAAGCAATTTGGAAAAAGAAGAACTTTTGGATGAATGAAGAGAGGAGATGAGTGAGAAACTGCAATTTTAGGTTTTCAAATGAAGAATTAGGGATAAAATTGAGTTTTGAAGATGCTGAAACGTGAATCTTTCGGTCAGCCGAACTTTTTTGGTCGATCGAAACTCTACAGGTTTGAAAAGAGGAGGTTGCATGAGGGTTTGGCTACCTGATGGTCAACCAGAAGATGGTTTTCAGTTGTTCATCTGGTCGACCGAAAAGTTTAAATGGTTGACCAAAACAGCTCCAAAGAACGGGTAATTTGCAATCGGTTTCGGTGGACTCCTGTATAACCGAAAGTGTGCTTTCGGTTGTTCACTTGTTCAACCGAAAAGTTGCCTTTCGACAGAAATACTCGATATTTTGTTATGTCAATTGAAGTACATTGCTCATCTTTATCCAATTTAATTGATGAACTCATCGGCTTCAAGTCTTCAAAGCATGTCTATGATGTGCTTTGTTTGATTAATGAAGATGTCTTTATTAGTTTGTTTGATTGAAATCTAAGAAAGAAATTTAGTTCTCACATCATACTCATTTCAAATTCCCTGATCATACACTTTGAAAACTCTTTACAAAGGGAAATATTAGTTGCACCAAAAACAATATCATCAACATAAATTTGTACAACAATCATGTCATCCATTTTGGTTTTGATAAAAAGTGTAGTATCTGCATTTTCCGTTTGAAAACCATTTGAAATAAGAAATTTGTTCAAGCTTTCATACCAAGCTCAAGCTCTAGGAGCTTGTTTCAAACCATATAGAGCTTTTCTAAGTTAAACACATTTTTTGGAAATTTGTGATTTTTGAAACCGGGAGGTTACTTAACATAAACTTCTTTTTGAATAAAACTGTTTAAAAATGCACTTTACCACCATAGCCAGCACCACCTTACCACCAGCAAATTAGATCCAAAACCACCACCACCTCACAACCGCCTTCACTTCACTACCATAATCGTCACATCCACCATCGCTATCATCGTCAACACCACCACCATTTTCAACAATCATCACAACCACAATTTCCAACCAACACTCCTTCATGGACATGTTAACAAGAAATTGTCACGGTACCAACACCTCATCGCCACCGCCCTCACATCAAGCGGGATTGCTGCGACGACATCCCAACAGCCATGATGGTATGATGGTAGAGAGAGTGGTGGTGAAGAGAAAATGGAGAGGAGATAAGAGAAAAAAATAATTATAGGATTTGAATGGGATAGATAGGGTACGTGTGTGTGGGGGTGTAAGCGGTCCGATTTTACCGATTTTTGACAAATTTTCAAACCAAACCGTTTAAATCGGTTTGAGAAAAATCCAAACCTAATCCAAACTATTTTGAACGGTTGGAAAAAAAACTCAAACATAAACCTAACGGTTTGGTCCGTTTTTAAACCGCCGATTTTGCTGTATATTTTCTTGTCCGTCTACTTTTATAACATTAATTCATTGAATTCAATATATATTTATATTTTACTAGCAATAAATCTAAAACAAACTAAATATATCTATTACAAATTTAAATACCAACTAAATCAAAGTGAAATCATAATAAACTAAAATATAGTTTTTTGTTTGTCATTTTAGGCTAAGACGTTACGATAACGTTACAATACAAGTCTACTAAACTAAATATAAAGCCCAAAAAACATAATGATGTTCAACAAGATCTCGTGATCATCATATCTGAAAAGCAAAATTACTGATTAGACAGAGAGAATAACCAACCATAATAATAAATCAATTGTTTATAATATCTAAACATAACAATTACACAAGCTTAGGCTCCGTTCTGTAGATATTAAAATCGGATTAACATTGAAAAATTAGCCGTTATTGTTGACTTTTATTAGACGAGTGAGACCCAATAACAACTATATTTTCAATTTTAATTGAATTTTAATCTCTACCGAACGGGGCCTTACCGTTGTATATTGTTACGAATTCAATTTCTCACATATACTCAAACATCAATTGTTGTCGCACATGATTCATAGTCTCCATTGTCAAACAAATACATTCATTACATCATCATAGTATTGGATACTAGATAGATAAGAGAACACTTAAAAATATGGTAAGAGAAAATATAAATCACCTGCCACAACTTTCATTGAATCATCAAATGCTTCCACTTCATCTAAATATTAGCGTAACGCTATAGGTTCATTCTTAATTTAGAACCAATTCTTTCCGCATATACAAGCCTCAACCATCCTTACACCTAATAAACTCCTAAAAGAATTAAGTGTCCAACATCCAATTGAGAATGCAAACTCAGAAACAACTGTAGAAATTTGAATTCTGAAGAGAAAAATGGTTTTTGATAGATTAGGTTGATCTTGAGATTATTAGATATAAATTAGGATTATTTGGTAATAATAATATATATGTAATAGAAAATTATAACTTGACAAAAATACACACAAATGACAAAACTATTGAATTTTATGTATTTGGATGGATTTTCAAAAAAATTCATTATTTTTCTTTTTTTATTTTTATATATTTTTCACCGGTCCGATTTGGTTTTAAACCGCAATTAAAATTCACAAACATAAACCAAATCGTTTTTGACTAGTTTGGTTTGGTTCAAAACTATTTCGTTGACGGGTCCACGTGGCGCCAAACCGACGGTTTCTAAAATGCGGTTTTGATTCGATTTTCCGGTTTAATGGTTTTTGCTTACAACCCCGTGCGTGTATATAAATTAATTGATAATATCATTATTAATATTAAAATATTGATTTATAATAATTAAATTAATATCTGATTTTTGTATAAATAAACATTATATCTCATTTTTGAAATTGAATATTACAAAATCTGGTTTAAGTAATTTTCACTATCTGAACCCTAACACACCCGCATTTTGAGGCAGGTCGTACCAAGGTATAGTTTCATTTTGTTTAATTTGTCAGCGAAAAAATAATAAATAGAGAAGAACAATCAAATTTAGAGCAAAATGTGGACTACGGTGTCAAAAAATGGAAATTGCACTGTGTTTGAGCTACATTATTTTGGAAGAATGTATTTTGGAATAGTAGATTGATGGATAATGTGTGGTTGAAAAGAAGAAAAAGTTATTGATGTGATGAAAAATATTATTTATTAAAGAATGTGTAGTTGAAAATAAGTAGAAGAATGAAAATTAAAAAAAATAATGTGGCTCAAACTGGCAATTTTGGAAATATAGTCAAAACTAGAGCATAACCTTATAAAAAATAAATATCCATATTCTGATATTCATTGTTTTCATTTCATATCAACATATAAGTGATAGCGGAAATATATTTTTATAATGGAGCGTCTGTTTGATTTTTTAGTCAAATTTTCGACAAGTAAATTTGGGGGTCTAAGTGACATTAGATGATAGGTTCAATTAAATGTGAAATTATACAACTCATTTAATTGTACATTTTATTTAATTATACTTGGTGTCATTTAAACTGATATTGTAACACACACGGTATTAAATATCATTATTAATTTATTTATTCAAGCATACAATATACATTAGAGTGTAGGTATTTGTATTTATATTGTGAAAACTCATATTTTGTTTTGTTGGGTAGGGATATGTGGGGTTAGTTGAAGAATATAGATTTTTATTTATTTATTATTATTACTATTATTTTTTTTCATTTTAATAAGGACTCATTTGTACTTTTGAAAATTTTTATACTCTAGTTATAATTATTATTTAATTTAATTTTTTGTTATTTAGAGAGAGTGAGTAAATGGGTCATTTTACAATGTTTAAATAGAGGAATTGCATGATAGGAACGTTTTGCACAAGGTTTGCTTGATGCAAAGGTATATCACGCCAAAATAAAAGGATATAGATGATTAGCATAAAACATGGAAATAATACGATTTATTGTGCCGATTATTTTAATTTTAAGTATTTTCTTTGAATTATATGATTTGTTAATAAAATAGATATCTACAAGTATAAGCACTCCGTGATAATACTACGGCTCAATTAGATTAAGCACTCCGTGCCAATACTGCCTAGTGATCTTTGAACTTTTCACTAACGAATTAGAAAGCTGGCCAACCTCACAAGCCCAAGTGTACAACTAATCATAAGGACTTTAACACAAACGGCACTGAAGTGGCCCATATGGTGATTGTAAGACTATTTTAGTATTTTGTAAAATTGCGAAAGTTTCACATACACAGTAAAAGCTTTGATAATCTAATACCTGATAAATTAAGCGGAAATTATGCCAAGCACTCTTTTAAGTTTCATAATTTCATACATTCTTCCTTTTGTTCTCATCGGCATCGATGATGGCAACACTATCCCTCTAAGAAGTAATTTTGTATTTTGTGATTTTCTTTAAATATTTTTTCCTGTCGAAATTTTCGAAATTGGGGATTCTATTTGATTTATTTTTTCACATTTTCATTATTTAACTAAACTTCTTAGAGAAATTTCTATGAGAAAAGTTTATTCTTCGTATTACTCTACTTTCTTTACACTAGATATATATCATATTCATTGAATACGATTCATTTTCAAGATGCCTTGGTGGTGAAATGATAGACATACGAGACTCAAAATCTCGTGCTAAAGAACGGTGGATCAACTATTCAATCAAATGATATTGAGCATGTTCCCATCTCTTCTCGGGAAACAAGTGTGCTGAATTGGTTAATGTTGGGTGTATTTGAATTTTGAATTTTATGTCCGTATGTACTTGCAAATGTAATGAACATTATTTTATGTAAAATTTATTTATGGTAACTATCCTTTTAACTTGGTTTCAATCAAACAATTGTACTCCAATTTTGGTCAATAAGGCAAGTCTACTTTGATTTAGTTTCTATTAAGGTAAACTCATTCAACAATAAATGATGTTCGTCATAATAAACGTCAATTTCTAAGTATAATAAGTGCAATTTATAGATACAAATGATGGCCATCGTCAATTAAGTGATAAATTGGACGGATTAATTACCGGACTGAAATTTAATTAAACTATAATTACCAGTCGAACAAAATTAAAGCACAGTTACCCGATTGATAAAAAATGAAATTATAGTTACAACACATGAAAGTTATTGGATGTTTTTCACTCTACTTAATTTTGAAATTTTCTGTGAGAAACAAAGAAGTTGAATTTGCCAGATTATTTCCTCAGTCGAACAACATAGGAGGTTGCTAGCTTGATTTCTTAGTTGGCGGTGGTGGTTGTGGTGGAAGGCGACTATGTTGTTAGAAGGTGGATTTGGAAAATGAAGATCTGGTGGTGATGGTACTGTTGCAAATTTGGGGGTGAGGGTGGTGGCATGATGGTACAAACTGTGGTGGAGTTGGTCTTGGTGGTGGTGGTGTACATATAATAAAAGGAGCGGGCGATGACGGTGGTGCAAATAGGCGATGAAAAGTGTGTACATAATTCAACATAAAAAGGTAACCCACTGTATTATAAAATGTATGAAAAATAAAATTAAAAATAGTATTTTGAGAATAAAAAACGGTTTAAAATTTTATTTGTGTTATAAAATAGAGAAAAGAGAAGAGAGAATAAAAGTCAATAGACTTTTCTGTGTATTATTATGAGAACCAAAACCCTATATTTATAGGGCAGCAATAAGGATACATATGGTAATAATATCTAGGGCTGCAGGGGTACAAGTGTCATTCATATTAAACCCTAATTTACTTTCCTTTTACAACACTCCCCCTTGAATGACACATTACAAAATATCTGCCTCGTTAAAACCTTGTTTGATAAAAACCCAATGGGACAAAAAAAAAAATCAAACGAAGGAAAAAGAGTACAGTTATTTTGGAGTATAAAAATGCTGCCTCATTAAAACCTTGTTAGGAAAACCCAGTGGGATAAAACCTAAGCGAAGGAAAAAGAGTACAGCTACTCCCCTGATGTTGATCACTGAAAATTTTTGAGTCGACGCATTCCAATCTCGTGAACCAATTTCTTGAATGTAGATGTTGGCAGCGCTTTTGTAAATAAATCGGCCACATTATCAATTGAACGAATTGTTGAATATTGATGTCGCCATTTTTCTGAAACTTGTGTGTATGAAAGAATTTTGGAGAAATATGTTTCGTTCGGTCACCTTTGATATAGCCTCCTTTGAGTTGTGTAATACAAACAGCATTATCTTCATACAAAATTGTTGGACTATCTTTTGTTGAAACTAATCCGCATGACTCTTGGATATGATGGGTCATGTTCATCAACCATACACATTCTCGGTCCGCTTCATGGATTGCAATGAATTCAGAATAATTTGAGGATGTTGCTGTCAATGATTGCTTTACAGATCTCCATGATATAGTTGTTCCTCCACGTGTAAACACATATCATGTTTGTGATTTAGCTTTATGTGGGTCAGAGAGATAACCCGCATCTGCATATCCTACTAAAGCTGATCCCGACTTTTGAGAATAAAATAATCTCAAATCAATAGTACCCTTTAGGTAACGAAAAATATGTTTAACACCATTCCAATGTCTTTGTGTTGGTGTAGAGTTATATCTTGCAAGAAAATTTACAGAAAAAGCTATGTCGGGTCGAGTACAATTTGCAAGATAAGTTAATGCTCCAATTGCACTAAGATATGGTACTTCAGGACCAAGAATCTTTTCTCAATTTTCGGGTGGACGAAAATGATCATTTTTTACATCAAGTGATCGAACAACCATAGGTGATGCCAATGGATGTGCATTGTCCATATAAAATCGTTTTAAGATTTTTTCTGTATATGTAGATTGATGAACAAATAATCCTTCTGAGAAATGTTCAATTTGCAATCCGAGACAGCATATCTTTCATCTCAAATTCATTTTTTAAATAATCTGCAGTTTTGTTGAGCTCTTCTGGAGTTATAATTAAATCAACATATTTGTTTTCTTTATAAAAGTCATGGGCAGACATCATCATTTTTATAGCATTCTTTCAACAAATATTCGTTAAGGCGATTATACCACATGCGTCCGGATTGTTTCAATCCATATAATGATCTTTACAATTTAATTGAGAACATGATTTTCAAGCATGTATCATTTGTTTCTCACACTTTAAGTCCTTCCGGGACTTATATATATATATATCACTATCAAGTGAACCATACAAATATGCAGTCACTACATCCATAAATTTCAAGTTTCTATAGTAAGTTCAATTTTACTAGGATTTAGAAACTTCAGGTTTCTCTACTAAATTTTAGTTTGATCATATCATTTTATTTGACCAATTATTTCTTTGATCGATATATTTTAACGAATTTATTTCGATTCCTCGCTATTATATTATGATGCAATACATCATGTGCAAAAGTGTTGTCGACAACTTTTTCTTGTCTTTTTCGATTCTATTTCTTTTTTCATGATAACATAACTTATTGAGATATCTCAATTTTCATTATTTCAGGTACCTGATCCTCTTCTGGGGTTTTATAATATGTTATGTCTAAATACTCATTAAAAGTATATACATCCTTAATAAGACAACATTTATCAATTGCTATATTTACGTTTGGAGTACTTTATAATAGAATCGAATGTTATCACGCTTCAGGCGTGCCATCAATTTATCAAATACAATATTAAGGAATTGTCCTTCCAGGAGTCAATTCGAGTTGGAGCATTTAAAGCTGATGTGTGAGATTGTCAATATCTTTGGTCATTAAATGCATCTAAATAAATTATCTTTCAAACTTCTGGTTCGAATTGTCTTTTGTGATGATTTAGATATTGATGCATTTGTATATTATTTTCAGCTTCTTTATTCTTTCCCCTAATGCTGAGAGAATTGTCAAATTGACAATCATTTTTATTGAGTTATAAAATATCACCCATTTGGGATAAGGGTTCATGCTACCCATTTATTCTCAGTATTTTTTACTTTCCATCTCAGTGCATCTATCAAAATAATTTGATGGAAAAATGAGACTGACCACAAGTCAAGTTATAACTAGGGGAACTATGATGTTGGAATGATGCGTAATGACTTTCCCTAAATTGAAATGGGAAGTATTTTGTTCTCAATTAACTTAATTGGAGACGTTTAACAAACAATAATGTTAAACCAATTATCGACATCTCAACTAACCACTTATTAAAAAGTTGAGATTTAGGATCACTAGTATTAAAAACACACATTGTCTTAATTGTATAATTTGAAAATTATGCTCATAATTTGAGTATCACTTTCGTAAACTTCAAGTTGCGAACACCATGCAATCATCTAATATTTGTATCAAATCTATTAGATACAAATAATATCTAGATTGTCAACATGGAGGGTGACAAGACCCCATATATCACCCTAATTAATTTTCAGTACTATAGTGAATTCAATCCTTATTTAACTGGTAAAATAATCATTTTTCAATAAAAAGAACAAACATCAAATATGATTTCATTGGATTGAAGAATCTTTCGGTTCTTCATTGAATATCCATTTGAATATTTAATTTCGCATCATTATTGATCCAGTGATGGTACAACTGGTCATGCCAAACAATAAAGTCAAATTGAACTTCTGGTTCAATATAAGATATAATTCAATTATTTAATTTCGAAAAATATGATTAAACATTAAATAATCATATATCATTCAAGTAATCAAACTAATCAATATTCTCATGAAATTAATTACATGATATCCTTCAGGGATAAACATGAATTTATAATGATACATTTTTCGAAACATGCGCTATTTCGAGAGCGAGGTATTTCATTATTACTTTTTAGAGAGTCACGTGTCAATATTCTTCGGGAATATTGAACATTATAATTCATGCTCTTTAGGAGTAATCAAATATTATTATAATAAAATTATTTAAGGATTTACTCTTCTGGAGTAAAAATATAATTTATGTTAGATTTTACATAATCATGCTCTTCGGGAGCAAACAAAATCCAACTAGAATATTAATAATAATGTACTACTTAAAAAGCGACAATATTTGTAATAGACAAATTTACAAATAATATTCTTCTGGAATATTGGAATCGTAATATCATGCTCTTCGGAAATTTTTCAAGAATATTAATTATAATGACGTGCTACTTCGGGAGCAACAATATGAGAAATTATTAATTTAAAGTTTATGAAAGAAATATGTGCTATTTCGGGAGTACATCGTATTTTAATTACTTTTTTCAAAGCAATATGTCAATATTCTTCTAGGATATTGAAAATTATTATTTATGCTCTTCAGAAGCAATTAATATTATTCTATAATATTAAATATAATGTTGTGCTACTTCAGGAGCAACAACAAATTATTTGTAATAGATAAATTTATTATTAATATTCTTCTGGAATACTAATTATAAAGTGGTGCTATTTTAGGGGTAACAACATTTGTAATAGACATATATGCGATTAATATTTTTCAGGAATATTAATTATAATGTTGTGTTATTTCAGGAACAACAATAATTTATTTACTCATTAGGAGCAAAACCTTAGATCTTATAAATTTATTCTCTTTGAGAACAAGTAATATTCTTTAAGAATATTAATTATAATTTTATTCTACTTCAGAACTATAAACGAATTATTATTTCGAAACATTAGCTCTTCAGGAACTATATATTTGCTTCTTTTAGAGTAATACATCAAAATTCTTCTGGAATATTGAATATTATAATATTATGCTCTTCAAGAGCAAATAACATATTATTACTTAGAATAATAAATTATGTAATAATTTACTCTTCAGGAGTAAAAACATAATTTATGTTAAATCTTATTTATCATACTCTTCTGGAGCAAGTAAAATTTAACTAGAATATCAATGTATAAATTTGTATGCAGAAGAATGAACATGTAAATAAATTGAGAAATTTAATTCGTGATTTTACATATAAATCAATCAATATTCTTCTGGAATATTGATATTGTAATTCATGCTCTTCATGAGCAAGTAATATTCTTCTGAAATATTAATTATAATATTGTGCTATTTCATGAGCAACAATTTTATAATAAAGAAATATAAGAGTACTAAATTCATAAATTATTATACAAACGTGAACGAGATAATTAATCAAACAATATCAATATGACATAAGTTACGTGTTTTCCTTCAGAGATAAACACTAATTCAAAAATAGTATGTTCTTCGAAACATGTGCTACTTCGAGAGCACGTTTTATTTTAATATTGTTTCTTCAAGAGCAATATGTTAATATTCTTCTGGAATATTGAAAAATATAATTTATACTCTTCAAGAACAACAACAAATTATTTATAATAGATAAATTTACGATTAATATTCTTCTGGAATACTAATTATAAAGCGATGCTACTTCAAGAGCAACAATATAATAAATTATCAATTTAAAACTTATGAAAGAACATGTAAAAGTATTTAATCAGTTTAAAGACACAAAAAGGTATTAAATAATAATCATGTATATATATTTTGCTATCATAAAAAAAAACAATGAAAGTAAATATGAATTGATCCTATACAAGAGTGTCACGTGTAGATGTATAGTAGGAAAAAAAAATTTATTTACCTTTATCAAACCTATTATCATACACAGACTCCCATGTTGACATAAGAAATTATTTGACATCCCGATTACATGCCTCATAAACCAATTAACATGTATGTATATTTAAAAAAAAAAGGGAATTAATGTAAATTAGAGTAGAAGATGCTAGCTGTAGATTGACGGAAACCAATGCAAATTGGGCAAATATTGACTAATTACTGTACGTGTTCCAACCATAAAATTCACACTAATTTTAGCATAAACCCCTACCAATTTATAATGCAAGTGTATATAAAATAATTCACATGCCACCAAATTGATTTTGGTACATATGATTGATGATTATGTTAAAAAAAAATTATTACCTTCTCTAAAGGGTTGAGCTTTCGGTATTCTGCTTTTTCTTTCTTGCTTTGGAATGTTGCTCTTCGTGTTGTAGTAAACTTTGAAAAATTAAGCTTTCGTGCTGATAACATGTTATAAAATAGAGAAAAGAGAAGAGAGAATAAAAGCCAATAGACTTTTCTGTGTATTATTATGAGAACCAAAACCCTATATTTATAGGGCAGGAATAAAGATACATATGGTAATAATATCTAGGGCTGCAGGGGTACAAGTGTCATTCATATTAAACCCTAATTTACTTTCCTTTTACAACAATTTGGAATTAATAATATTTTAAGTCCTTGTTTGATCCTCATTTTTTTCAAAATACATTTTTCTTTCTTTTATTTTCAACCACACATTGTTTAATAAAATAATATTATACATAAATCAAAAAATTTTCCTTTGAATTCAATACCAAAAAATGGGGGCTCAAACAGTGTGTGTGTGTGTGAATAATTTTCGTAAATTAATAACCTCGCTTGAGTAATATTTTCTTGACCGGTCACGACTTGAGATGACGTGATAAATTAATAATTCTATAAGTTTGATAGGATCGCACGTAATGTATATAAATAAAAAATTTCGTGCTAGTGCTTATTATTCAACTACGAGGCATTCTTAAAATAGGACTCGATCATTATTTGTTTACACTTGAAATTGATATCAACTTGAATATCATTTCTAACTTCTCTCAACATGTAAATTATTTCTGGTGTGATTTTCTCATACTACAACAAAAAAATTACTCAATGTAATCATCGTTGATTGCTACTTGGATTATTTTTGTTGTACTCTCATAATACTTTATGCGTTTCATTTGTAACATCTTAATTCACTTAATATGATACTATCTACTTAGGACAAAGCCTGCACGATTTCATTCTCGGGCTTTCATCCAAAATGACTGCTACCCAAGTAGCAGCCATGGTGGAAGGAGAAGACAGAAGAGGTAGCTGTGAGTTTCTCTCAAAATAGAAGGCAAAAGAAAACCGTTTGTTTGTGTCGTGTGTCTCACCAAAATGGCCCACTTATATAGGTCAAAATAGTTTTAAGTAAGGGGAAAAATTCATAAATAAGGTATATACTTTACACCAAATCAAAAATCAGGTTTATAATTTGAAAATTCAAAAATTAGGTTTTATTTATTTATTTATGAAATAATAAATTATTAAATCAATGTATTATTAAATATTTAATTATAATATAATATAATATAATTAACTCATCCCACATGCACCACCCATACCACTTTGGGGACTATTTCGGCGACCATTCTTCTCCGACAACCATTTCGGCAACTGCTACGATTCCGACTACTATTTCCGGTGACTATTCTGGTCACATATTTACAATTTATGGTCACAGTTCAAAAATTTTATAGGTCACATTTAATTCATTGGTCACGAATTTCAAATTAGTTGGTCACAGATCAAAATTTATAGGTCACACAGTCACAGATTTCCAAATTAATTGGTCACAGATTTTTTTACGGTCACAGATTATATAATTTTTAGGTCACAGATAAAAAATGGTTAATTTCATTGGTCACATATTTTCAAATTTGTTGGTCACAGATTATTTTTCAGTCACATATTGCCAATTTTTTAGGTCACAGTTAAATACTTGGTCACATATAACTAAATACTTGATCACATACCACTAGCACTACTTCAACCACCACCACCACAAAACACCGCCACCACCCACAACCACCACCCACCTAAAACCCTCTAACAACACAAAAACACAGCACAATCGCACCCAACCACCACAATAACACCACAACTGCACCCAACCACAATAACACGAGACTCAACCACAATCGCACCCAACCACCACAACCCACAACCGCACACAACCGCCACCATCCATAACCACAACAACCGTACACAACCATCACAACCGCACCCAACACCACGCCCAACCAACAATAACACCAAAATCACCACCACCGAGAAAACCACACACAGAGATCTGCTATGAGCTTCATCTTCTTTGTCTTCATATGCTTATTGATCCATCGCATCCAATTGGCATCAGCGAATTCCCAAACTATCTTCGTTCCCAACATTGCTCATACTAACAATCTCACCATTTCTCCCCAAATTAAGGCTAATTGCAGCAGTGCTGTGAGGCTAATCGCAGTAGATTCACAGCAGAGGCGCTGATGCGATTAGCTTTGCAGCGCTGCTGCGAATCGCAGCACGTCGCTGCGATTCACAGCAGCATCGAGGCGCTGCTGCCAGCGTTGCAGCAGCGCCTCGATGCTGCTAGGAAAGAGGTGGAGGCGGATGGGGGGTGCAGGGCTGGGGCGGCGAACAAGGAGGGAGGGAGGGAAGGGGAGAGAGAGAGAGAGAGAGAGAGAGAGAGAGTTGAGAGAAATGGATGGATTTAGGGTTTGGATAGATTTATGTTTGATATGTAAAATAAAATACATGATATTTGAATAATTAAATTCTCAACCCGATTTTTGAATTGGTGTAAACTATACACATGATTTTTTGTAATTTCCCTTAAGTAAGTGGGTCGAGCCCTAAATGAGATTCTTGGTCGGTCTTCGATTATTGGGCTACCAATTGCGGTTTTTGGCCGATGTAATTAAATATTCAATCCCGAGCATCTATCAGAGCCTATGAATAATATTCAACCCAATTAGTCATTTTCTCTCCGAGTTTGTATTTGTATCAAAATACCAACAAAAGTAATTAAAGGGGGTGTATTCAATTGAAACTTTTGAAAACTTTGATAGACTTCTTTTAAGTGGTGTGACGCGAACTCGGGAGCAGATCAGCATGGAATTGGGGATTTAATTGAAAACGTCAGGAAAGCCCAAATTCAGGTTGTAAACGGTATAATCTCAATCCGCAAATTATTGAACCAAGCAATCAAATAAAAACAAAGTTTGAATGACATCTTGATTACAAAACCAATGAACCTCGATTTGCGAACGCCACAAAAAGTGCATAATCCTTTGATAAGTTCTAAGGGTTGAATGCAATAAATATAACAATATTTGATGAGTTCGGACATGTTCAATCAAGAACAAAAAGAGAGAAGTCTCATTTAATTCATAATGTCAAAAATGTTCTTTGTTACAATGAAATAAAGTTCATATTTATATGAAACCTAAAAAAAAACCCTAATTGTACGAAAATATAATTCTAATATTATAAAAGATACTAAAAATACGGAATTCTAATAAATCAGGAAGCTGCAAAAAATTGTCAAATTCGCGTCCAACTTTATGCTATGTTTCTGTGCTACTGCAAGCACAGAAGTACTATTCACCCACGTAACCTTGTGCAGAATTTCGTGCCATTTTCGAAATGTAATCATGGGCAAAAATTCGATAACCGAGTTGAAAGTTATGCCCGTTTTCATCAACGCTACTCGTTTTCTTTCCAAATATCTTCCAAACCATCCCGACCCCTTCACGAAACTTGAATATTAGCTTGTCTACTTCTTCAATTTGAACTTCAAAACTCGACCAAGTGATTGCATATCCGAAACATATCATACCAAATGACGCGAACATGGGTATGGGATCAACGTGGAAATCTCGGAATTAATTGAAAACGCCGAAAAAGTCCAAATTTAGGTTGCAGACGGTAGAATCTCAACTCGCAACATTTTACCACTCAAGCTTTCAATCAAATCCTTCATAGAACAATTCAAATCTAGTAAGGAGTTATTCTCGTAGAATTCAAACCAAATGAGAATTGTGACCTTAAAAACTCAAGGAAGAACTAGATAATTTACAGTGAGAAGAAAAAAAAATTTAATTCAAGAAAATCGTTTTTGAATTTGAAATATACTAAAGAGAATTAGATTTGAATGTAAGATTGATAATAAGATGTTGAAAATTTTCAAAATAAATCAAGAATTTCTTTTTTCCGGAACAGTACCTATGAATAGTTTTTTTTATAAACTCGAAAATTGACTACGATAACAACGAAATAACTTTGATTTTTTTTATAGAATTTTTGGATACAAGACAAAAAAAAAAATGAAAAACACGAAGAACTGAGCAGAAAAAAATAGAAAAAAAGACTCAAAGATAAGAAAATGATATAACCTTGATTTTGGAGCCTAAGCTCTAATACCAAAGACGTGAACTCGAGAGCGGGATGAGTGTGGAAATCGCAGAATTAATTAAAAAAATCTGGAGAGCCCAAATTCAGGTTGTAGATAGTAGAATCTCTACCCATAAATTACTGAACTAAGCAATCAAATAAAAACAAAGTTTGAATGATCTCTTGATTACAAAACTTATGAACCTCGATTTACGAATGCCACAAAGAGTGCTTAATCCTTTGATAAGTTCTAAGGGTTGAACGCTACAAATATAACAATATTTAATAAGTTCGGTACTAGTTCAATCATGAACAAAAAGAGAGAAATCTCATTTAATTCAAAATGTCAAAAATGTTCATTGTTACAATGAAATTAAATTACTATTTATATTAAACCTAAAAAAAACCTTAATTTCACGAATATATAATTCTAATATTGTAAAAGATACTAAAAATATGGAATTCTAATTTAAACTAGGAAACTGCCAAAAATTGCCAAATTTGAGTCCAACTTTATGAA
Source organism: Fraxinus excelsior (assembly GCA_019097785.1). NCBI lineage: Eukaryota > Viridiplantae > Streptophyta > Magnoliopsida > Lamiales > Oleaceae > Fraxinus > Fraxinus excelsior. Next base: position 15,079,750 of record CM032641.1, on the reverse strand, counting down.
TGTTTTTGTGCGACCGTAAGCCCAAAAGTACCATGCACCCGTGCAACCTTGTGCAAAATTTTGTACCATTTTTGGAATGTACTGATGGGCGAAAATTCGACAACCGAGCTGAAAGTTATGCTCGTTTTCATCCACGCTGCTCATTCTCTTTCCAAATATTGAATCCAACTAGTTTCGGTTTTCGAGCTCTTCACGAAACTTGAACCTTGGTTTGTCAACTTCTTCAAGTTGGACTCCAAAACTAAACCAAGTGATTGCATATCCCGGATCATATCATGATGACTAATGTGGATTTCATGGATTTTTTAGAAATTTGTATAGAATTAATGGAAGTCTTTTATAAACTTTAATTTTAAAACTTTTAAAGACTTTTGTAGAATTCATGATATGTGGATTTAGGGTAATATTATGAAATTATCAAAAGACTTGAATCTTGGTTTGTCAACTTCTTTAATTTGTAGAATTCAAAAAACTTTTATTTGAGATATAATTTACGTGGATTTAGGGCGATATTATGAAATTATCATATACGAGGTGATGTTTCTCACCATTCTCACTTCTCCTTCCTTTTTTCCCATATAATAAAAAAATATTTTAAAAAGAATAAAATTTAAGAACTTAATTAAATAAATAATAATCATATACAAAAAATAAATTTAATATTCAGCATTATTAATATAATATACCTTTAAAAAATAAATAAAATTATATATTTAAATTTAACTATAAATTAGTCTATATAAGATTTTATAATTTAATTAAAAATAAATATTTTCAGAAAAAAATGAATGAAAAAAGAAAACAAATTTATAAGAATACGATTTAATCCTTTCATAACCAATATAAATAATAAGAGAGAGAAAAATAATAATAGAAACTAAAAATCAATAAAAAATAAATTTTAATCATAAGTCTAATGTTTGTAGAAGAGAAAGGGAAAGAGAAATATTAAAAAAAATTATGTATTAATTTCTTTTTTGTTTTATGTGAAAGTCTCCCAAATTCTTGTGATTAATGAGACACAAATTTTAAGATTTTATTTGAGTTCTTTCTACTTAAAAGTTAGTACCATAGAGACTTTTATAAAAATTTCTAAAAGTCATAAAAATTTGAATATTCTAAAATTTATGGAGACTTTTAAAAAAAATTAATCATACACCATAACTTTTGAAAACTTTTGAAAGTCTCAATTGAATACACCAATATTTTAAGAGTCTCTAAAAGTCTACATTGGATACCCATAAACTTTTTAAATCCCAAAAAGTCATTAAAAGTTTTAATTGAATACCTCCTCCCCCGCCCAAAAAAAAAAAAAAAACTACAAGCATTCTTCTAAGGTAATCCTTTTATATTTCCTATACAAATGTAACATTAATGATCCGTTTAATTGCAATGGTGGAAAATTGGTGGAAAGAAAATGAATTTCAGGGTAAGTAATTGCCTAGAAATTGTTTTGCAGGAAATTGTTAATTTAATGCGTTTGATTGATATAATTTTCCACCAGAAAATTTTTAAATTTTGTGTTCGTTTGACTTTATTTTACATGGAAATTGTCCGTGAAAGTGATAATTTTTTCCACAATTGGTTATAAAATTTGTTTTCATTGTCAAAAAAAAAAAAAAACTGGAATTCCGTTTCCCACGAAAAGGTGGGAAAAATAATTCAACCAAATCATGGAATTGGTGCACATGTGGACCATTTGTGGAAAATCTTTTTTAGGTAAATTTTATGCCATCAAACACTACAAAACATGGAAAATGAAATTTGACATAGAAAATCTCTCCTATCAAACACACCCTAAAATTTTGCATGTGACAAAGCCATTAATTAAACTTTTAATAAGAAGAATAAAATCTAAGAGTCCGTTTGGTTTATCTTTCAGTTTTCAATTTTGAGTTCATTTTAATTTTCTATTTTGATTTTCTTTTTTAAGATTACTGGAAACGAATTTGAATTATCATTTCATATGTTGGATATTTAACATTATTTTCGAAAATGCATCGTGAGAATTCCATATCGAATACCTTTATAGTATTTTACAAAATTGAAAATTGAAAACAGTTTTAACACATCAAACAAATGCACCCTATAATTTAAACTTGGTAAAAAATGGTAATTAAGGCCCAATTTCAAGGCTCTTTATACCGTGTTGGTAAAGCTAGATTGTGAGAATATAAGATATATGCAAATGTATTTTCAATCTTGTCAAACCCTAAACAATCCTTTAGTAGCGTACTAGACAAATGTATGCATTTTGACGAGGAACGTAACACTAGAATTCTATTGTTTTTACTTGTTTTCTCAGAAAACCAATTTTATAGTATAGAAGCTTATTATCTCTTCCATGCACCTTGTAGTAAGGTATTCAATTCAAGGGTTAATTCCCTAATTGGTGATATGATTTGGGAAAGACAATCACTTGGTCGAGTTTTGGAGTCCAAATTGAAGAAATTGACAAGCCAAGATTCAAGTTTCGTGAAGGGCTTGGAAACCGAAACGAGTTGGATTCAAGGTTTGAAATAAATTTGGAAAGAAAATGAGCAGTGTGCATAGAAACAGGCATAACTTTCAGCTTGGTTGTCGAATTTTAGCTCATGAGTACATTCCGAAAATGGCATGAAATTCTGTACAAGGGCACGTGAGTGCATGATACTTTTGGATTTATGGTCCCACAAAAACATAACATAAAGTTGGACGCGAATTTGACAATTTTTGGCAGTTTCCTAATTAATTAGAATTCCATATTTTTAGTATAATTTACAATATTAAAATTATATTTTCGTGCAATTAGGATTTTTTTGTGAGGTTTCATATAAATAGGAACTTTATTTCATTGTAACAAAGAACTTCTTTGACATTAAAAATTAAATGAGATTTTTTTTGTTCTTGATTGAACATGTACCGAACTTATCAAAAGATTATACACCTTTTGTAGCGTTAGCAAATTGAGGTTCATTGATTTTGTAATCAAGAGGTCATTCAAATTTTGTTTTTGTTTGGTTGTTTGGTTCAATAATTTGCCGGGTTGATATTCTACCGTCTACAACCTGAATTTGGGCTTTTTCGACATTTTCAATTAATTTCGCGATTTCTACGCTGATCCCGCTCCCGGGTTCGCGTAATTTGGTATCAAAGCTTGGGCTCCAATTTCAGGTTCTATCCTTTTTGTTATTTAGAGTCTTTTGTTTTTATTTTTTGTGTCCGTCGTAAATTTTGAGTCTTTAATATAAAAAATTTCAAAAAAATGAGTCAAAGTTGTTTTGGAGCTAATCTAGGATCCAAATCAACTTCTGTTTGTTTCGTTGATATCGTAATCAATTATCGAGTTAAAAAAATTGTTCACTAGTACTGTTCACGCTATAACTATTAAATTTTTTTTTACTTGATTTATTTGGGAAGTCAAACTATCATATTATCTACTCAAAATCCAAAATCTATTTAAATTCATTCCAATCCAAAAATTTGAAAACCACTTTCTTGAATTTAAATATCACTAATCCAATTGTCTAATTCTTTTCTTGAGTCTTTTTGATTACGACTACGTAAATGATAGATGATGATTGATTATTTATTTTTCAAAATCGGTGTTTTGTGGGTAGTACGGTATGCAATCTGGCTATTGATAAGGAATCCATATCTGACTTGACTAGTATCACGATAGTGGAAAAATTGCAATTACCTTTGCAACAATACCCTAGGCCTTATAAAATAACTTGATTGAAGGAGTGTGGGAAGGTAGATGTGACCAAGCGGGTTTTATTGAATGTCACAATTGGGAGATATAGTGATGAAGTTTGGTGTGATGTAGTTCCATTAAAATCTTTTCATATCTTGTTTGGGAGATATTGAGGTATGAGATGAAGGCTATTTATGATATGAAGAGAAACATTATAGGTTTTTTCAGGACGTGGTAAAAATCACTCGGCTAGGTTGACACTCGAATAATCCTTTGCAGACTGATGGAAGGTGAGAGGTGAGGCAGAACGGGAAAAACAAGAGAGTGAGATGATCCCACCTAAGGAGAACACCAGAGTTGAATTGTAGAGGAGTCCAGAAATAAGGAATTTGAGATGGAGGATGGTGGATTAAAAATGCTGTTGATATTGGGGAGAGTGAACCAATTAAAGAGGATGAGCATGAGCATGCTAGTATAAAAATTGTAGAGACGGTGAAACAAAAGAGTGAGAAAATAATAGAAGAATGTGTTGAACAAATTGTTAAAAATATTGAGGGGAATGAAGAGCAGAATTCTATTGTTAAGCATGATATGGTGGAGACAATGCATTATGAGTACGATAATCCATATATCATTGAGGGGAAAGCTAACAAATTCAATAGTGTTTTGCTTAATTCTTTCTTTCAGGTGGATTGTTGTACGTGGGGGTTCATACAACAACATCTATGGGTGATTGTGTTTGTGTTATAATACATACATACCTATAAAATGGATTGGTACTGTGTATTGATCCCAAGCCATGGAAGGAAAGTTTTTTTATTTGATCCAGGTGGTGCAGTAATGAATTGTGTAGCAGGTTGGTTATCCTTTTCGTGATCACAATGTATGGATTCGAGGGTGAATCCTTTCGAAGAGAGAGAGGATGATATGATCCGAGAGAGGGTTGGTCAAGTTTTGAAGTCCAAATTGAAGAAGTTGATAAGTCAAGGTTCAAGTTTCGTGAAGGGCTCGGGTGCCGAAATGAGTTGGGCTCAAGGTTTGGAAGATATTTGGAAAGAAAACGAGCAACGTGGATGAAAACAGGCATAACTCTCAGCTCGGTTGTCGGATGTTTGCCAACGAGTACATTCCGAAAATGACACAAAATTATGCACAAGGTCACGCTCGTGCATAGTACTTTTGTGCTTGTGATCGCACAGAAACATGACATAAAGTTGGATGCAGATTTGGCAATTTTTGACAGTTTTCTAGTTTAATTAGAATTCCACATTTTTAGTATATTTTACAATATTAGAATTATATTTTCGTGTAATTAGGATTTTTTTGAGGTTTCATATAAACATTAACTTTATTTCATTGTAACAAAGAACCTTTTTTATATTATGAATTAAATGAGATTTCTCTCTTTTTGTTCTTAATTGAACACGTACTCAACTTATCAAACATTGTTATATTTGTAGCATTTAACCCTTAGAATTTATCAAAAGATTATGCACCATTTGTGGCGTTCGCAAATTGAATTGCTTTGATTTTGTAATCAAGAGGTCATTCAAACTTTATTTTTATTTGGTTGTTTGGTTCAATAATTTGCGAGTCAAGATTCTACCGTCTAAAACATGAATTTGGGTTTTCCAGACGCTTTCAATTAACTCTACGATTTCCACGCTAATCATATTCCCGGGTTCGCATTAATTGGTCAGTGAACTTTATGTAAAGTTTCAAGGAGGTTACTAAACTTTAAAAATCCCCCAGTTAGTCACTGAAGTTTACAAAATGTAATCCCATCGATAAGGGGTCACTGAACTTCAAAAATTTCTACATTATTCGCTGAACTTTACAAAATGTAATCCCTTCGATCACTAAGTGATGGATGAGATTACATTTTTGTAAAGTTAAGTGACTAACCGGGATACTTTTAAAATTCAATGACTCCATGGGAACTTTATGCAAGGTTCAGTGACCAATCAAGGAATTAACGTTCAGTGACTAATGGGGAACTTTTGAAATTCAGTGATTAAAGGGAAATTTCTTGAAATTCAGTAATCCTTTGAAAAACTTATGTAAAGTTCATTGCCCAATCAGGTACTTAACCCATTTTTACTAATTTTTATGATTTTTTTTTTGTTTTTTTTTCTATCTTACCCAAATATTTTATTCTCACTAGCAACATAAATGTTAGAGAAAAAAAGTCTTTTATCCCGTGGTAACCAACTGGTTGTCTGCTCACCTCTCTAAGATCAAAGAGACAACAAATGTCCATGCAATTAACTATTTCGAAAGAGAACACATTCAATATTGATCATTTAATAGTATTCAACTTTGAAATTCATTTCAAAAATTTCCATGTTATTCGCTGAACTTTACAAAATGTAATCCCATCGATCACTAAGTGATGGATGAGATTACATTTTTGTAAAGTTAGTGACTAACGGGGAAACTTTTAAAATTCAATGACTCCCTGGGAACTTTACGCAAGGTTCAATGACCAATCAGGGAATTAACGTTCAGTGACTAATGGGGAGCTTTTGAAATTCAGTGATTAATGAGAGATTTTTTGAAATTCAGTAATCCTTTGAAAAGCTTATGCGAAGTTCATTGACCAACCAAGCAACTAATTTTTATGGTTTTTTTCCCCGATCTTACCCAAAAATTTTGTTCTCGCTAGCAACATATATGTTAGAAAAAAAAAGTCTTTTATCCCGTGGTAACCAACTGGTTGTCTGCTCACCTCTCTAAGATCAAAGAGACAACAAATGTCCATGGAATTAACTATTTCGAAAGAGAACACATTCAATATTGATCATTTAATATTATTCAACTTTGAAATTCATTTCAAAAATTTCGATGTTATTCGCTGAACTTTAAAAAATGTAATCCCATCGATCACTAAGTGATGGATGAATTACATTTTTGTAAAGTTAAGTGACTAATGGGGAAACTTTTAAAATTCAATGACTGGGAACTTTACGCAAGGTTCAATGACCAATCAGGGAATTAACGTTCAGTGACTAATGGGGAACTTTTGAAATTCAGTGATTAACGATAGATTTTTTGAAATTCAGTAATCATTTGAAAAGCTTATGCAAAGTTCATTGACCAATCAGGCAATTAACCTCCATTTTTACTAATTTTTATGGTTTTTTTTTTTTTTGTTTTTTTGTCCTATCTTACCCAAAAATTTTATTCTCACTAGCAACATATATGTTATCCCGTGGGAACCAACTGGTTGTCTGCTCACCTCTCTAAGATCAAAGAGACAACAAATGTCCATGCAATTAACTATTTCGAAAGAGAACACATTCAATATTGATCACTTAATAGTATTCCACTTTGAAATTCATACACATTTTTAGCTAAGAATCTAATAAATTTCAAGTTTTTATTGAGATGTGTCCTGATGGAAAGACGATCGAAGCTAAAGCATCTCATGGAACTTGTACGGATCAGAAATTTCTAGTCGATTGCATGGACCTATGTTGCCTCTTTGACTTTAGAGAGGTTAGCAAACAATCTTATTAGTTAAATTTCATGAAATTGTAGATTTCTAATTTTTTTTTTTAACTCTGTAGTGTTGTGTGATAGTTCTAAGAGTTGCTTCAGCTTTGATCGTCTTTCCATCAGGACACAACTGAATAAAATATAAAAATTTATTCGATTCTAAGAGAATAAAATTGTGGGGTGCGGTAAAAAAAAAGAAAGAAAAATAGTAAATAATAAAAATGGGTGTTAATTACATGATTGGTCATTGAAATTTGCGCAAGGCTTTCAAAGGGTCACCGAACATAAAAAAATGTCCAAGTTAGTCATTGAACGTTTAAAGTTCCCCATTAGGCACTAAACGCTAATTTCATGATTGGTCACTAAACTTTGCGTAAAAGTCCCTAGGAGGTCGCTGAATTTTAAAAGTTTCCTTGTTAAAGTTTAGTGAGATTTATTGACTCCTTGGGAACTTTACGCTAAATTCATTGACCAATTAAGGAATTAAACCTCAATTCAATGTACAAAACACATAACCTTATGCTTCCCTTGTCATCCTTGTTTTATCAATGAATATACATGTCAAAAAGTTAGAAGAAACCAAAAGGTTGCTACAAAAATAAAGGTAAACCCCATTGTCGAGAAAAATACTAGGGAGTGTTCTCCTAAGTTTTCGTCACCGTTTGCCTTTTAGTTCTATACTCATTACAGAATACTCAGTATTTAGATTATAAATATCATTTTATAATTTACCACAACTATTAAGATCTTATAAATATCATTTTATAATTTACCACAACTATTAAGATCTTATCAATATAAAATGAACAACAATTATCGTCAACATAAATCAATAATTCATGTTTAAACATGAAAATTGAATTAATATTCTAGGTAATGGTGGTCATAAACTAATAAAAGTTTTCCTATGAATGGACACAAAAGACGACTATTTAATCCCATGAAAGTATCGGATGGACTAGTGAGTTCAAAAAACCTAACTAACCATTTATAAATTTCATAGTTGACCTTATATTCAAGTGTACCACAAATATATGACACATGCAAATCATCAAGTATAACATCTAGCTGAGGTGTAGTTGTGAGGTTAAAATTACATGCTCCAAGTGAAAACTTATCCCTACATGCTAAACCATCATCTAACCTATGTATGAGATGGGACTAGCTTATCATTGGTGATTCATCGCACCTCCTCCATATCTCATCCTTCCTAGACAATAGTAACAATGGCACAATACATGGACTCAGATTTTCCATCATACACATTCAATTTCCGGCATATAAACTCCCTCCATTTCTCTTGAAACTCCTTTGCCTCCTTAAAGAACTCATATTTAATCTCCTGTAATGAAGAATTAACAAAACTGGGGTGGGGATGGTTAGTCTCAACCACCACAAGTTGATATCCATTGTCCGGATTGGGTAGAGTCCCAACATGAATGCTCATATGGACCAAATCTTCAAAACCCTGCAAGATAGAAATAGCCAAACTAGGGAGAGGTGTGTGAGTTTTCTCGGAGTTGACGAGTGATTCCTTGCTTACCAACAACAAACTCTGTCTTGTACCAACTATAGCCTTTTTACATTCACTCCCCCGTGCAAAGAAACTCGCTTCCGACTTTTCTCTCCTCTCAACTAGCTCTTTTTCTCTCCTCTCATGTGGCCTTTCTCTCTTTCTTTCACTATCAGCCACATCACCATTTTCTCTCTTACTCACTAGCTCACTCTTTTCTTTACTCTCATGTGGCCTTTCTCTCTTTCTCCCACTATCAGCTACCTCACCATTTTCTCTCTTACTCACTAGCTCACTGTTTTCTCTCCTTTTCCCAAACTCTCTTGTTCTTCTCTCTTCCTCATTCCTTAATTTAACTTGGTCTTTGTAAACTTGTGCCGGTGTTAATGGCACAAGAGTAATAGTCTGTCCCTCACTGACACAGCTATATTGGTTTCTATACCCATCATGTGTAACTTTTCTATCATACTGCCGGGGCCTGCCCAACAGAATATGGCCCGCATGCATATACACCACATCATATACAACATTGTCACTATAACTCCTAATTGAGAGATCAATCATCACCTGTTTATTCACCCTAATTTCTCCACTTTCATTCAACCACTGGAATTTATAAGGCCTAAGGTGTTTAAATAATACTAATCTCAATTTCTCAACCAAGATCGTGCTAGCTACATTTGTGCGACTTCCACCATCAATGATTAAACTACATACCTTATCGTGGACGTGGCACCGGGTGTGGAATAGGTTTTCATGCTGCCGTATCATTTGCCTGACATAAGTGCTAAGAGCTCTCATTATGACCAGCAGTTCTCCAACAGCAAATTCCACTTTCTCTTCTTCATCAACATCCTCCAACACTGGTATGTCTTTATATTCTCCTTCACTCTCACTTACCACCTCTCTTTCATCCCGTAGAATCATTACCCTTTTGTTAGGACACTGAGAGGCGATGTGCCCCATTCCTAAACTCCGAAAACATTTTATATCCTTATTCCTTGGTTGCTGTGACTTCATCTTGGGTACGGTTTTGCTAGCACTTTCCTCCTTTCCTCTTTGCATTTCAGCCCTTCTTTTCGCTACTACTTCATTCACCTTATTACCTTCCCACCTCAACTTTCAATTTGGGTTAGGAGACGAAGTGTTCGCCGGTTGCCTCGCAGCTCCCTTCCTCTTCAACTATATTTCCACCTTCATGGCTACATGTAACATATATTCCAACTCTACATAATGTTGTAACTCCACCACATTAGCAATATCCTTATTCAACACATTCAAGAACCTAGCCATGGTAGTTTCTCGATCTTCGTCTACATTTGCCCTAATCATCAAAATATCCATCTCCTTATGATAATCTTCTACACTCTTTGACCCCTGATACAAACTCTGCAACTTTTTATGGAACTCCCTATAGTAATGACCAGGCACAAAACGTTTCCTCATCATCGCTTTCAATTCATCCTAAGTATTTATAGGCCTCTCCCGATTTCGATGCCGTGAAGTAACCACTTGATCCTACCAAGTGATGGCGTAATCAGTGAATTCCAACACCACAATCTTCACCTTCTTATCCTCCGAATAGCTATGGCAATCAAAAATCAACTCAACCTTCTTCTCCCATTCTAAATATGCCTCATGGTCACTCTTACCCTTAAATTGTGGAATTGTCCTTTTTACATTACCTAAATTACCATCAGCTTCACCTCCATAATTATGTCTACCACGTTGCTCAAACATATCGCCTCTATGCCTTATTTGTTCCATCTCATCCCTTTCATACTCATCTTCATCCCATTTACTACCGATCTCATGTTCATCCATCATAGGAACTTGCCTACCCGCCCTCCTATTGTGAGGTACATTCGCTGGTTGTTCCATACTAAGATTTACCATTGAAGCATTCAATTGCTCCATCCTTGCTCCCATATCCATCGACAATCGTTCAAACCTATCCATCCTATCATCTTACAAATTGGTTTGATTACCGTTCCTGTTGGAATTTGAGCCTTCCATGTCTGACATTCTCTCAATTTATGCCTCACCAAGTTCACTCAGAATCACTCAATTGGCTTTTACCCTCTAATAATCTCACCCTCTACCTTTTACCAATCACTACTTTCACCAAGTGCTTCCAAAGACAATAATGAACTCACCAGATCAAATTTGTGACTTCAAAATTTGAATATGTGGATGATTGTGACTCAAGAGAAGTATGGAAATTTTGGAGTGACAATGGAAAGAACACAAGAGAATTCAACTATAATTTTGACTCAAAGTGGATGACAAGAAGAAAATTGATGATCCGAAGTTGTAGAATGTTGGTAGTAAATCAATCAAGAAAACCTCAATTTTTTCTTTGTATGGATGAACAGTACTGTACGCAAACAGTATATATATATATATATATATATATATATATATATATATATATATATATATATATATATATATTCTCACGGATGAACAGTAACTGCGATGAATAGTAACTTTTTTTAAACACAAAATTATACTACCAACAATAAATTTATGGATCTAGGAATTGGATACGTAGAATGACTCAAGAACACGAAGAAGCTACGGAAAAGATGAAATTTACCGACTCAACAAGAAAATAAAGGATATAACCCGATAGAATTGGAGCCAAAGTTCTGATACCAACTGATATGAACCCCATAGCAACGGTGACTACGAAACCCACAACTAGATTGATGTGAAACTCAAGAACGCCAATTAGATCCGATTTTGAACTTGAACCCAACAAAGTGAACCAAAGAATTCAATGATAATAAACATGTGTTAAACCCCTTGATTACATAATGAAGAACCCACGATCTCATGTTTTGAACACCACAAGATTTAGATCTTGATACGTTTGATCTGTTGTTCAATTGAAGAACAGGGGAAAGCAATAGCCTCTCAATTAATAACTTATCATAAGTCCCCAATAAAATGAATGTTTTTGGTATTTATACCAAACCCTAGAAACTAGGTAAAAACGTGCATAATCTCATAAATAAGGTAGGAGATTGACTAAACATATAATTCTAGTAAAATAAGGAAATTCTCGAAAAAAAATAAAAATCTTCCCCGATGTTGGGCGCGAGGGCACCACTACCCCTTGCTTTCCAGGTTCAGCTGCTTGAATCAAGCTCATCCATCCTGATTCCTGCCTCGACCCCAACATGGAACTTGCTCCAATCTTCGTCACGATTGCCATATCATCAACTGTAGCTTGAATAAGCAATGTCATCACTTCTTTGATCTGCTTTTGCCCTCGATTGAGTCATTGTTCCTTCTTCCACTAGCAATGGATCCTTCTCCGGACTTGCTCTCATCTCGATGGCACCTTGGATCATATCAATTCGTCCCCAAAATCTCCCAAAAACCCTAATCTCTAATTCCCTTGGCGGCCTCAGCAATTCAATAGGCACCTCACTCTTAGGCGGTGGTACAAGAGCGCGAAAACACTATTGTTGTAGCAATTATGCTATGCCGCAACTGTAGCAACAATGTTTGTCGCTAGAGAGCACAACAACATTTGTTATCGCTGCGAGTTTATTGTTTGACAAAAATGGAGAAGAAAAAACATCTAGACTAAGTCCAAAAGTTTGTGTTTCTATTTTTGATATTTTATGCAGTCACAATATTAGACACGTACATATATGTAGATTAGATATACCTACATCTATTATATAATGAGGAACACTTAAATTATATAGTGAAATATAGAGCTGAATTTAAATAATTTCAATCACTCACCGAAATCTTCTTTGTGGTTAAATAAAAACTGTGATATGAATTATACATCTTTTAATTATGTGTAGTTCTTTGACAATTTTGGAATACGTACAATCACGTTCTGCACACCACATCTGTTAAATTGTCTAGCCTCCAAAGATAATCAACATAAGAGAACAAGAATGGGAAAATATGTTCTCTTTTATTGTGCTAGCAAAATTATGAATGTAATGATTTCAAGCTTGGTCCGTCCATTAATGTTGAACCAGTCCAATATTTAATTATTCTAATGAATTAGTTATTTAATTAATCTAATTAATTAACTTAAACTCATTAATAAGTAACACAATTAATTAATTTTGTAAATGTTCAACATTTATCAATTGATTAATTAGTAATATCATTTTTCTAGTTTTTTTTTTTTGTGACTCATTAGGTTCCCGATCACTATACCTAACAATATAAAATATTATTTCGATCTAATCAAAATAAGATAAAATGAAATAACTATTTAATTTATCATTAATTCATCTAGATTAATTATTTTACATTCGTCGTCTTAAATTGACTTCTAGCAATATGGCAAGGTAATACATGTGACATAAAGTGTCATGTGGTATGATAAAATCAGACTTATAAGCATACATTAGCCAATGATTTCATTATCAATTTAACTTAATTAAATGTAGATCATAATCTCTTACTATCTAAAAGTGAATATCATCTATTGATTATTCACGACCTTCATATGATTCTTAATATACCCAAACGATATCTTATTAGTGACTCTTGATAGAGCAATATCCAATATTATCAAAGTATGATCATCCTCATATAAAGCACTACGATAACTTTAAGTCGAAGAACCAATTCCACTACTGAACGTTAGAGATTAATCACAAACACTCGGATAATTATCCATGTAAAATTTCTCGAGTAGCTCTCCAATGTTTTGCTTTTATAAAAAACTCTATCGCGCCCATTTAAATGTTACTACATTTAGCTTGTGAAATCAACTACTCACTTCACAAAGTGAGAAATGCCATACTTTATGATCTATCCGTAATAACGATATCCGAATTTCATTATTACTTACGACCACAAATAATTTAAGATTTAGTCACGTGCAATTTGTTTTGTGATTAACAGGTTACTGTGACTTGAATCTACAGATTCTAAGTAGTATAATTTATTATAATATTAATTCAAATAATTAATAGATCTCACCATAAATAAAATGCATTCATTATATTAAAAGTTTTTACAATCTAAATCGATTGTACATAGAGCATAATATTTACTGTAAGAGAGTATGCTAGACTTATTTATTTACTTTTATTTTGTAAATAAAACGACGAGTTGAAGATTTAAGATGGCAGTTGTGAAGGCATGATTGGTTATTAAGCTTGAAATAAAGGAAGTTAGGGTTTGTGCAAATGGTGGTCTCTCTTGGTTTCGAAAGTGGGCTAAAAACTGGGAGGAAGATGATTAACAAAATTTTTTTTTTTGACATCGGGTAGAATAGCAATTATTCTGCAAGTTAGTTTCAGCAGACAATTAAAAGGGAAGAAACGAGAGAAAACATCAAGAAACAAGAAAAATCTTTATTAATCATTCAATAATGTGAAAATAACCCACAAAAATAAATAATATCCTAAAAATCTGGTTTAAATCGAATTCATAATCTACATTAAAAAGGCAATCGAAATATTACCAAAAAGGAAAAAAATAACTGAAATTGGGGATTTGGAAGGGAAAATAGAGGAATTTGCCCTCGAAACCAATGCATACCAACCACAACGTGTGCACCGAAAAGAGTTTTCCGAATTGGGGTCATGAGCGCGATTCTGATAACCGTAGCCAAAGTTATGACAAAAATACCAAAACGTGTCCAAAAATGACCCCAATTAGTAAAGATCGTCGATTACTTGCCATTTTTACGATGATCCGCCAACTCATGGTATTTCAGCGCCATCAAAGAATTATCTGACAACTCGGTTTCGTCTTACTCAAATCCTCATGCCTCATTTTTGATGAAAATAAAATGTTAAATCATAATCAGCATTTAATTTAAATCTCTCTACTAGGATGGAGAATATGTGAACCTGGATGCCACTGTTCTTGAACAACTTGGAGGATAAACAATATGAAAAGTTAAAATAAATTCTTACGAGTGTATCTTTACACATCATGGGCTGATCATTTAGCCCCGTTGATCTCCTTTAGTAAAGTTTTTATCATTTCAATCCGTGAATGCAAACTATAGGTGTTGATCACTACGTGCATTCTTAAAAAAAAAAAAAAATCTTTTAAATTTTTCCTATAAATTCGACATTGAAACATCTGCACAACACGACAAAGGCAAAAAATAAACTTGTAGAGTAAATAAGAGGAAACAAAATCTAATTGTTTTAAGCTTGGTAAAAATGGTAATTAAGACCCAATTTCATAAGGCTTCGTGTTTCATGTTTGTGATATAAAATAATCATGTCCAGCCCCGATCGCTCTTCTCGTAGTGTTCTAGACATATATATGTATTTTGATGAGGATTTTATTCAAAGGTAGAAGTCCTTATTCATTTTCTCAAAAACTAGTTTTGTTATCTCTTCCATGTACCTTGTAGTATACTTTATGCTTCCTTGTCATCTTTATTTTATTAAAAAATACGCATGCCAAACATTTTAAAAACTAAAAGGTGGTGGCAAAGACAAGGGGTAACCATTCTTATCATGCAAAAATACTAGGGGACGTTCTCTAGTTTAACCAAGGAAGAACCTACTGCTCATGAAAACGCCACGGAGAAACCACACAAATAATTTAGAAAGATAGTAATTCAGAAAAAAATTAAAAATTAAAAACTACTAACAAAAATATCTGGAATACACTAACTGTTGGAAAGTTCTAACATAATTGAGGCCACACGTAACGTATTAAAATGTGTAGTGCTATTATTTAAAGTTTATTAGTCAATTAAAGTGATCTACCAAAGATAAAATTTGACTATTGGGTATTAGATTTCATGGAATTAAAGTGTAGAGACTGGATATTTGTTTCAAATTAATGAGGGGCTGATTTGAATCAAATGAAAGATAATGACCATTCATTATCTTATTCCTATTAGAGGGGTCATGGTCCCCAATTGTTGGTGTTCTTCAAGCTTCTCTACATCCCCATCAATGGAGAGCAAATTTGATAAGGAGATCACCAATCAATTGGAAGATCATAACCAATTCCGGCGAAGAATCAGACACCTATGGATCTATGGTTCAAGGTACGCTTTCGTTTTCATTTTGATATTCTCATTACTTTCAACATGGATGATTACAAGGTTGGTTATTGATTGTTTTAGATCAATAATCCTGTATATATATATTCTATCAAGTGGTATCAGAGCCGATCCATTGTTGAATTATTGATTATTGAATTAATTAATTTTGACCCATAAAGTATTGAATTATTAACCCTTAGGCCCTTAAAGTTTCAAGATAAATACAATTAAATATTCCGCTTTTCAAATTTTGGTATAAAGGACTCATTTGAGTATATAATATTCAAAAGTGAATTGATTGAAGCAATATGTTGCCAAAGCAACATCTCTTGTGGAAATTAATTAACTTAGAATATTAGAAGGAATTCGTGTGTATGCTTGTTCATGCGAATATTAGCCGGCCCAAATGAAGGTTAATATTTGGCCGAATTGTATGCACACTTGTGGTGGTAAACGTGTGACAATTATAAGGTTTCCATGTGAATAATAAATCAATCCAAAGATGGGTTTATTATTTGACAGGATTTATTGTCAATGTTTGATCACTACATCAAGAGTACCACTTACAGTTAATATTACTGTCCAAAGACTTGATATTAATGATGTGCTAGGTATCTTGAAATGGGACGTACCATTATTTGAATAACTTAATTGTTTATACGGATTCCAATGTGAACATGTTTATTGAGAATAAGTTCTCTATTCAGTTAATCCATCCACTTCTGTTATATCTGTTAACATCAACTCCATTCCAGTGCTAAACAGAACGAACTTCAAGTATTGGAAAGAGAACATATTAATTGTTCTTGGCTGCAAAGATCTAGATCATGCGCTTTGGATTGAGCAACCCGCTTCTCTTACGGAAGAAAGTTCATCTGATAGAAAAGGGAACTTTGAGAAGTGGGATCGCTCAAATCGCATGAGTCTAATGATAATTAAGAGCGGCATTCTGAAAGCCTTTGGAGGCACAATATCTGAAGAAGTAACTAATGCCAGTGATTTCTTGTCGAAATGTGAAACGTTTTGCGAAAAACGATAAGGCTGAAACAAGCACGCTTTTGCAAAGCTTGATTTCAATAAAGTATAAAGGCAAAGGAAACATAAGGGAGTACATCATGAAGATGTCTCACATTGCTTCTAAGCTTAAGGCACTAAAGCTCGAGCTGTCTGATGACTTGCTCTTACATTTGGTATTGATTCCACTTCTTGCGCAATTCTGATGATTAAGGACAGTTACAACTGTCAAAAGGGGAAAGTGGACTCTTAATGACTTCATTTCCATATTATGTGCAAGAAGAAGAAATGCTAAAGCAAGATGAAATTGGCATTACTCATTTGGCAAGTACCTCTAAGGATAATAAAGAATAACAAAGCTGCATTCGGTTTGATTTAAAATAAACAGAAAAAGCCTGAAAATGATAAATTAAGCAGTAACTTTTGTGAAAATCTGGGATATATAAAGAGAGACTGTACTAAATATCACGCTTAGCGTGTAAAGAAAAGTACACTTCTCATTTTGGTTTGTTTTGAGGTAAATTTAATGTCAATACCTAGACACACTTGTTGAATATATTTCGGTACTACTATTCAAATAAGTGTGTATATGCGGGGTTGTCTGATCTGTTAAAACCAATTGATGCTGAAAGATTCATCTATGTTGGGTGATGATAAATCAGTAAAGGGTGAGGCTATATGGACTTTAGGTTATCATTAAAGACTGGTTATTACTTAAATTTGAAAGAGACATTTACGGTACCGTCTTTTGGACAAAATTTGGTTTCTATTTCTACATTGGACAACTTTGGTTACCCTTGTTCAATTTGAAATAGTCAGGATGATCTCTTTCTTACCTCAAATATTGTGGGCACCAGTTCTTTATCCGGTAATGATAACCTATATCAGTTTAATACAATTGTCTCTTATAAAGAATATGTGAATCCGCATGGTATTGAACATAAATTAACCAATGAAAATTCTGATTTGTTTTAGCACAAGCAATAAGGTCACTTCTCTCAAAAGAGAATGAAAAATCTTGTGTTAGAAGGAATTCCCGATTCCCTTAATTTTTCAGACTTAAGTGTCTGTATCAATTACATTAAGGAAAAATAAACAAACATAAGGAGATTCAGTGCCATATGACTTCGGACGTCTTAGAACTATGGACCATTTCCTTCGATTTCTTGGAATGGTCAACAGTCATTTATTAAGTTCATAGACGAATTTTCTCACTGTGGCTACCTATATCTCATTTATGAGGAATCCCAAATATTGGACATGTTCAAGGCATACAAGACTGAGATTGAAAATCATCTCAGTAAAAGAATTCAGTAAGTCAGATCTTACCATAGTGGTGAATACTATGATAGATATGACGAATAAGGAGAACAACGTCCAAGGCCTTTTGCTAATATTCATAGAGGAATGTGGAATCGTTCCACGATACATCATGATCTTTCTAGTAAAGATTGCAGCTTAAATTCTGAACACAGTTCCAAATAAAGCAATTTTTAAGGGGTTACAATATTTTTAAAGATCCCACTATCAAGTCAATTTTCAAACGGGAAATGTTCGGTTCTTTGAGGATGTAGAGTTTGCGGGGGGAGATAAGGTTATAAGGTTTGTCTTGAATGAAGAATATGTATATAATTCTTCTATTGCAATTGACAATGATCAGGTTCAAGGACAAATTCTTGCTCCAGATCTTGTTCAAGAAGCAATTTCGGATCAAGACTTCATTACATAATCCCCTCTATACAATCAAGAGATTGTTCCAGGAATTCAAACTCAACAACCTCAAGTACAAAGTTATTAAAGAAATTCACTATAAAAGGGAGAAAGACAATTCTGGATATTTTTATAGTATCTCTCTAATAAAATAAGGATGATATGTATTGGTGAAAGAAGATATGATCAATCAACTTTCATCAAATAATGCAAAGTAATAACTCTCAAAAGTGGATAGATGCTATGAATAAGAAGTATAAGTCTATACAAGACAATAAAGTTTGGGATCTTGTCCCATTACCAGAAGGTGCGAAACCCATTGGTTGCAAATTGATATTTAAAACCAAAAGGGATTCGAATGGTAATGTGAAAAGATATAAGGCTCGTCTTGTGGCTAGAGACTTTATTCAAAAGGAAGGCATTGACTACAAAGAGGCTTTCTCTCTAGTTTTAATGAAAGACTCTTTCAGGACAATTATGGCACTTGTTGCACATTTTGATCTTGAGCTACAACAGATGGATGTTAAGACGACGTTTTTCAATGGTAACATTGATGAAACGATCTATATGGTACAACCGGAAAACTTTGTGTCAGGAGACCCAAAGAATATAGTTTGAAAATTAAAGAAATCCATCTATGGGCCTAAGTGGGTTTCCCGTTAATGGTATCACAAGTTTCATCAAGTAATTGTCTCATTTGGTTTCAAGATGAATGTTGTTGGTGATTGTGTGTATCACAAGTTCAGTGGGAGTAAACATATATTCCTGATTTTGTATGTTGATGACATACTGCTTGCCATTAATGATATAGACATGTTGCATGAAACTAAGAGATTTTCATCAAGGAATTTTGAGATGAAAAATTTTGGTGACGTCTCTTTTGTATTAAGGATTTGGATACATCGGGATTACTTTCGAGGTATTCTTAGATTGTTACAAAAGAGCTATATCGATAAAGTATTTAAAAGGTTTGGCATGCAGGACTGTAAATCAAATGATACCCCTATTGCTAAGGGAGACAAGTTTAGTATCAATTAAAGTCTCAGGGATAAATTTAAAGAAAATGAAATACATAAAATTCTCTATGTTTCAACAATTGAGAATTTAATGTATAATGTTTATACAGATCCGGATATAGCATTCATTGGAATGCTAGACAGATTTTTAACTAAATTTGGGATGGAAATTCGAAAAGCAGCAATGAGGTTATTCAATATCTATAGAGAACTCAGGATTACATGATCACATTCAGGAAAATCAGACCAATTGGAGATCGTTGGATATTCTGATTATGATCATGGAATTGACTGCAAAATATTGTCACTGGGCTGCATATTTTGGATGGAATTGAAAGGCCATTTAAGTTAAGTTATTATGTGACAATAGCAGTCTTGTATTTCAACGGGAACATGACGATGTCAAAGTCTAAAGACATTAAGTTCCTAGTTGTTAAGGAAAGAAATCAGAGTGGTTAGATTTCTATAAAGCATATAAGGACAAACTCCATAATCATGAATCCATTTACTAAATGGCTACCACCCAAGGTCTTTCATGAGTATAATTCTCACATGGGTGATTCATCTTTTGATGATATGCCAGTTTAGTGAGAGTTTGTATTTGGGTGTTATCTGTTTTAGACACATTTTATCCAAGGATATTCAGTTAATTTCAGAAATAAAGTATTCAGTTCAGTTTCACTCTGATTAAAATTTATGGTTGATCTCACTTGAGAAATAAGGTTGGACCAGTTGGAAATAGACATGGTGGATCACATAACATGTAATTTCCATGCTACACTTCCATGATTGATCTATGTCATTTGGTTATATGGGTGTACGTGACCATTGATGGATTTAGTCACGTTAAGTGTGACGAAAATCGCTTTGATCCTATATCAATATGACTGATGGACGAGATTGTTTGCAATACCCATAATAATAATAATAATAGCAAAAAATTTTGAGCTCATAAGGTTGTGCACATTTGAAAGGTTACACGTTTGGCCTAGTGGGAGATTGTTGGAAAGTTCTAACATAATTGGGGCCACACGTAACGTATTAAAATGTGTGGTGCTATTATTTAAAATTTATTTGTCAATTAAAGTGATCTACCAAAGATAAAATTTGACTATTGGGTATTAGATTTCATGGAATTAAAGTGTAGAGACCGGATATTTGTTTCAAATTAATGAGGGGCTGATTTGAATCAAATGAAAGATAATGACCATTTATTATCTTATTCCTATTAGAGGGGTCATGGTTCCCAATTGTTGGTGTTCTTCAAACTTCTCTACATCCCCATCAATGGAGATGAAATTTGATAAGGAGATCACCAATCAATTGGAAGATCATAACCAATTCCGGCGAAGAATCAGACACCTATGGATCTATGGTTCAAGGTACGCTTTCGTTTTCATTTTGATATTCTCATTACTTTCAACATGGATGATTACAAAGTTGGTTATTGATTGTTTTAGATCAATAATCCTGTATATATATTTTCTATCACTAACAATTAGATTCTACATTCAATTTAAGTCTCTTTATTAGGATAAAGAATATCTGGATATAGAGCTAAACAATATGAAAAGTGAAAATATCATTATCGTACATCTTGGGCCATTCCCTTAGACTCGTTGATCTCCTTTTAATTAGTTAAGTTATTATCTCAGCTCATGGATGTAAACCTAGTTCTGAAATACACAGGTTCTTTTTTTTTCCCCTTGCAAATATAACAATAAACTTTCGTACAATGCGACAAAGCCATTATTAAACTCTTAGAGTAAAGAGAAAATAAAATCTATCGATTAAAATTTAGTCAACATGGTAATTAAAGCCCAATTTCGAGCTTCATATTAGATGTTTGTAAAGCTAGATTGTGATAATATAATATACATGCAAATGCATCTGTCAATCTTGTCAAACCCCAAACATCTTCCCATATTATACTGAACAAATGTATTCATTTTGAAGAGGATCATATATGTTAGGTTTTAAATTGTATTGACAATTTTTTATTCAAAAGAATTATTAAAAAAGAGTTGTGAAAGTTAAAGAGTCTTTTGGAGTGTTGTATAGATGAATTAAGAGTCTTTGGATTCAAGTATAGAACATGGAGAACGAGTCATCAAAATTATGCTAGCCTATTGCTCAAGCGTCCAAAACAGAATCATTGTCGTCCATGTATCGTTCGCCTGATGCTCGAGCGAAGATTTTATATGTGAAATCCTAGTTCACCATTTTCAAGAATTCTATCATATATTATCCAAATACCTCATATTATTAATAGTCAATGCCCATTACATTTTTGTGTGCGATTGATATTTATAATACCTGTCATACTATCATTCCTTAATCCAATAACACATCCAGACGTTGAAATAAATCATTTCATTCTTGAGATCAACCAATCACATGTTTTGGTGAAAATGTTGAACTTCATATCGAAACATCTACTTTCTCAATACATTTCAGAGGTTGTTGAAAATTGAGGGACGTTCGACCATAAGCACATGTAGAGTACAAGAATAAAGTGTTCTTGTTAATCCACATGACATAAACAATTATAGAGATCGGGAGCAGGTGTGAGTGAAGCACGTTCTAGTATGTTTTGGAGATTGTAGGAATTAGATCATCGAGTCTAGTGAATCTTCTAGGTTGGAAAACACTGTAAGTTTTTATTATCTATAATGGAGGTTATTAGCTTGGTCTCAGAATTTTTACCTAGTTAAGGGTTTTCTCCATCAACAAATCTTGTACTATTTACTGCTTATTTATTATTGTGGCAATTCAACATGAGATTAACTTGACTTGATTGACTAAACATCTAGAACAATTAAAAAGTGAATTGTTATTTTTAATTGGTAATTTTAATTCAGTATTATTTACCTATTCTATAGGTGACTTTAGGGTCAAACTTGAAACTTTCAATTGGTATCTGAGCCAAAATTCGATTCTTGGCCCTAGTTTTATAAATGAGTAGTTCATTGTTTGTCCTTTCATAATTTGATGACAGTAACTATGTCTATTGAAAAGTTAGAATGAGAACCTTCTTGAAATTTATTGATGAGCATATTTGGTTGAGCATAGTGAATGGTTGGATGCCCCTTCTAACACTGTTAATGATGTTGTCACCCCCACTCCTATAATTAATTGTCGAAGGTTAATTTAGAGGAGTGTAATTGTAATAATAAGGTTTTACATGTTTTATTTATGGTTGTATCACCAGAAGAATTTAGGTGTGTGTCTATGTGTGAGGTTGTTAAAAAGGTTTGAGATATTTTACAAATTACACATGAGGGAACCCAGACTGTTAAGAACTCTAAGTTACAAATGTTGACCACTAGATTTGAAGAGATTAGAATGAAGGATGATGAGATCTTTGATGACTTCTATGTAAGTTTGAATGACATAGTTAATTCTTACTTCAACCTAGGTGAGATAATTCTTGAGCCTAAGATTGCCAGAAAAATCCTTAAATCCTTACCTGAGATATTTGTGGCTAACATTACGGCTATTTAGGAGAGCAATGATTTAGATACTGTTAAGCTTGAAGAACTTGTTGGATCTCAAAACTTATGAACTCGTCATATCTCAACCTAAGAAGAACAAGTCTATTGCCTTGAACACTGTTAGGGAAGAAGAGTATGACCCTATTGATACAACTACTATTAATGATGAGGAGCTAGCTTATTTCGCTAAGAAATTTTGAAAAATGTTTAGAAATAAGAAGAAGCCTCAAGAGAGACATAAAGGTTCTCCCAATGAGTTTAGAAAGAGATCTCATTTTGTGAGATATTATAAGTGTCAAGGTTTTGGCCACTATAGAAGTGAGTGCCATAACGGTAAAAGAAATTAGGGTAAAATCCTGGATGTAACTATCACAGATAACAAGTCTATAGCTCGGATAATCATACTGAGAGGTCCACTCATGATGGGAGTGAGAAGTTTATGGCCTTCACTACTAGGATTATGACTTAGTTTGATAAAGACGTGAGAAGGTTGAAGAAATAAATAGTGGTGAGCACTCTGAGGAAGAGATTCGTGAGACTTATCAACAATTATTTGAGGAGAGTCTCAAGATTAAGAGGGTGAACAAAGCCATGCTTAAGAAGATTAATGCACTTGAGCTAGAAGGAGAGAGACTTATGTATGACCTTCAAGAGTTAACCAAAAGTTTTAGTGAATTAAGATTAGTCAATGAGAACTTAGATGCCAAGGTTAAAACCCTGATAAGAGACCTTGAGAAATCCAACGCTCAACTCCATTCATTCTTTAGTGGATATCATAAATGGATAGTTTTTTGGGATTGAACAAGCTTGCGGGGAACATGAGAAGTCTAGGATATAAGCAGACTGACCATAATACGGCTAGTAATTTCAAAAACAATTTTCGTCCCTGTACCAACTAGCCTATGTATGTTCATAATCCTTAACTCAGGAATAAGGGTATCGTAGGGCTAAGCCTACTAGACAATGTAGGACCTACAAACATAGGAATGGATATCAATGATCACATAACTTTGGATCTAGGTTTATCCACACTTGTTTCAATTGTGGTAAGACATGGCATATAAGGTCTATGTGTCATAAATTCCTGAATAGAAATAAAAATTAGAATTTCACTAGAGATAGAAATTATGATTTTGATGGCCAGGTTAACTTCCTCGCTAATCAAGTGAGTCATTTGATCAAATTAATGATACAGTTGATTCGGAATAAGTCTTTCACAAGACACGTTTGGGTTAAAAAGAGTGATTTGAAAGTTTTTTTTTTTTAAAAAAAAATTGAACATGGTGCACTTAAAGGTAAGAGAGTTGCATACCTAACTAATTAGGTGTTTTTGATGCATCCTTATACTTATTAATTGCGATTCATTCATTAATACATGCATCCCATTTTTGTTTTGCTTTCTAGGTAGTTTGATTTTCAAAAAATAAAAAAAGGAATTTTTTTTACACTACAACATGATATATGATTTATTTGAACATGTGTTTTGTGACCAAGTATGAATTCGATTGATGTGTTGTAGCATATTTTCCATTACTTGTTTAGGTTTTTATGGAGTACTTAGTACATGTTTTTTCATGTATCATCTGTACAACACACACTATGAAATTGTAAGTGAGTGTTGACCGTGTGTGACCTTGAATATGGATTGACTTTAAAAGAAAAAAAATGTTTCATCTTATACTCTCTTTGAAGTCTATTTGACTCGAGCAATTAAGCTCGAGGGGTTTCTTATAACTTGATATCCTATGATTAATTAACTTGAAGTTATCGACCTAAAACTTGTTACATGGATCATCTTAGTTGATTAATGGAGAAAATTCTGCACATAAGATGTATAAAATAAAAAAATTGAAAAGAAAACTGATGAGCTTAAAAAGAAAAATAGAAATTGTGCGAAAAATGTATACATGTTCAAAGTTAGGAGGAGAAAAAAAATTTATACATTAAAATGAGCTTCATTTATAGGTCATAATATGGATTCTTGGTTTGAATTTCATTATTATGGGAATAAATTTGTTTAACGGTGATGTATAACATGTCATTTCTCACGAAATTAAGGTTTGGAGTCTTGCTCACAAGAAATTAGTGACACTTTACATACATGAGTCACTTATACAATTTACTCAATTTAAACTTGAACTAAGTATGTGGAAAAATTTACTGATTATTGATTATGCTTGTGCATGGTATCAATTGCATCTTTGAATTATTATATATTGTTGATATAGTTCACTTCGTCATTTGTGACAAAAAGAGGAAGATATGATGGGCATTTTAGTCTAATTTAACTGCAGAGTTTCCAGTAAAGGGGAGATGATAGTATTGAGAGTTTTACTATATTGAATGCTTAACATTTTTTAGTTTTAATATTTTGTGATATGAATGTTTTAGTTGATATTTTAATCAACCTTAGTATTACTTCTCAATTTAGAGAGCGTATTTATGATAGTTTGTTTCAATTGTTATATTTCATATTTCACGTCCTTTTACACTTGGTATTTAAGTTGTTGATTTCAGGAAATAGGTTTAACAAGTAATGCAAGAGACAAATATTTGGTTTGAGTTTGAGTTTGCGTAGATTAGTTTTGTTTTTACTTCCTTGATTTGTATTGTATAATTCCTTGACTTGTATTGTATAATTTTGTCACATAATACCAAATGAGGAGATTGTTAGGTTTTAAGTTGTATTGCCAATTCTTTAAACAAAAAGATTATCATAAAAGAGTTGTAAGAGTCGAGGAATCTTTTAAGGTGTTGTATAGATGAATTATGAGTCTTTGAATTCGAGTATAGAACGTGGAGAAAGAGTCTTCGATATTATGCTAGTCGTCGCCAAGCTGATGCTTGAGCGTCCAAAACAGAATCGTTGTCGCCTGCGTCGCTCAAGCAACAGTGTTATATGTGAAATCTTAGTTCACGATTTTCAAGAGTTCTATCTATCCTAAATTATCCAGATATCTTCTATTATAAATAGTCAATGCCCATTACATTTTCGTGTGTGATTAATCATTATAATACATCTCATAATATCGTTCCTTGATCTAAGAACACATCCATACATTAAAATTAATCATTTGGTTCTTGAGATCAATCAACCATGGGTTTTGGCGAAAATATTGAAACACCTACTTTCTCCATAGCCTTCACATGTTACTGAAAATTTAGGGAAGTTGGACCATAAGCACATAAAGAGTATAAGGTGTTTTTGGTGATTCACATGAGATAAACAAGATTAACTTGACTTGATCGACTAAATATTTAGAACAATGAAAAAATGAATTGTTACTTTTAATTGGTAATTTTAATTCTGCATTATTCACGTTTTCACACTCCTATGTTATTTTAGGGTCGAACTCGTAACTTTCAATATATACGAACAAATATATTTATTTTGATGAGGATCATATATATATGCGCGCTAAAATTCTGTTGCCTTTATTTATTTTCTCAAAAAATCAATTCTATAGTAGAGATGTTATTCTCTCTTTCATGTATCTTGTAGTAATGATTTCAATTCAACGTACAAAATGCACAACTTTATGCTCCCATTGTCACCCTTATTTTATCAATAAATATACATGCCAAAAACAATGAAAAACCAAAAGGTGGCTGTGATAAGGGTAAAACCCCTTGTCAAGCAAAAATAATAGGGAGTGTTCCCTCTAGTTTTCATCGCCGCCTGTCCATGGTGGCGGTACCATGGGAAAATCTCTTGGTTACCCAAAGTACCATGTAGAAATACTTGATTTTGCCACTTCTTAAAGAGTGTAAATGAGTCTCAAAAATATATTACTCAAAAAAATTAAAAACAACTAAAAGAAACAAATTAACAAAAAAGGAAAAGATAAAACATATAAACTACATATAAAAGCTCGTTTTTCTATTTTTGATCTTTTGTGTAATTACTCTATTAGACATCTACGTACATATATGATAGATATGCAAATAATTAGCACATAACATTTATATCTTTCATTATTATTGTACAAAATATTCATACCTTCTTCTTTTTTTTTTTCGGTATTTTCACTTTTAATTACACATTTGAGTGTGCTAAACATCCTTCCGTCCATTTCCATCCAACTAGTGTAGTCAATTTTTTTTTTTTTTTTAAAAAAAAATGGATTGCTATTATTGTCTTAGGACATTTTTTCCTTTCTTCCCTTCCACAGGGGCTAGGAAATTAATCTTGTGAAATTAATCTTCGAAGTATGATCCAGCAGTGCTCCGCCCGCCGCCTTCATTGATCGATGAAGAAGATGAGATGGAGCAACGAAACAAGCCCATGGCAATGGCGTTTTTGAATCTAAAAAAAAGCATAGATTGAAAAACTCCAAAACAACATTGAGGATCTGAATCTGGTAGTCGGAAATAGCCGCGGGTACAATAGAATTGAAGTTGTCGTCGTTGCGACATGTGTAAGGAAGAAATTAGTGTAATTAATCATGCTAGTATGCAACAAGAGCTACAGAATTATTCCCATTTGCAGATTCAAAGTAAAAAGTCAAGAACTAGAACTCTCTCTCTCTCGCACAGTACATACAATGAAGAGCTCGATCCAAATGGAAATTCTGAAATCAATTCAATCTACTATACAACTCCAATTCCATATAAATATCTATTCAAATCATACCACTAGCACAGACCATCTAGTTCGCCAGAAGTCTGCCGCGACTCTAGCAAAAATTGTTGCCACTTTGAGTTTGCCACAGCTTCGATTTGCATTGGCTTGAGGCCGGTCATATATCCACTCATTATCGGTCTTAACAATATTCCACATGATCGAGGCATGAGAAAAAACAGAAGACAAATATACAAAATAATAAAACACTACACAAATGCTAAAAATACAAAAAATGTCGGTTGTTTCCTGTTTGGTCGTACTTCGCACTTTACCATCGGTTGGTGGAACACTTTGCACTCGTCTAGTTGCTGCATGTGAAGTCATTGTTGAAAATGAAGATCATGGAGCTGAAATGCTGGAATGAAAAGGACCAAGCCGTTAGCTGGAAGAAGTTATAACAGATTGCTTTTAGTTATTCTTGTAACAGAATTTTGTTTTTCCCTTTGCCACATATGCAAGGTTGTTGTAATTTTGTATATTTATATACTTGTTTTCTTACTCATTTAATAACATATACGAGAGAATTCAATAGAGTGTTGAATCATCCTTTCTCTTCCTATTTTCAGTTTCATTTGTATTGCTTTGTTTTATGGTATCAGAGCCATAGATGGCTGATAATGATGGAACAAGTGTTACTGATACAAATCAAAACCAAACTCCACCTCAAAATCCAAATCTAATTCAAAACACTCAAGATCCACCTCTTCCTAATAGCCCCTTTTTCATTGGTGCAAACGAAAATTCTGGAGCGCTTCTGATAACTCAAATGCTCGATTCCAGTAATTATCACTCATGGGCGAGATCAATGAAGAGGGCACTTCGAATCAAAAACAAACTTAGCTTCATTGATGGAAGCATTTGTGAACCTACTGATGTAGATAGCCCACTGATGGAACATTGGCTTCGATGTAATTACATAGTCATTACCTGGCTACAAAACACAATGACTGTCGATATAAAGGCCAGTACCCTCTATGCTGAAACAGCACATCAGCTTTGGCTGGAATTAGAGCAACGTTTAGCTCAACAAAACGCTCCCAGAATTTATGAAGTTAAGCAAGTAATAACATCATTAATGCAGGGGCAGGATTCTGTCAGCACTTATTTCTCAAAACTCAAGACGTTGCTTGATGAATTGATGAACTATGAATCAATTCCTAATTGCACTTGTGGAGGGCTGCAAACTGTAGTTGGTAACCAGGAAAGGGACTGGGTAATGAAGTTCCTTATGGGACTG
Organism: Fraxinus excelsior; assembly: GCA_019097785.1. Classification (NCBI taxonomy): domain Eukaryota; kingdom Viridiplantae; phylum Streptophyta; class Magnoliopsida; order Lamiales; family Oleaceae; genus Fraxinus; species Fraxinus excelsior. The sequence continues at coordinate 15,050,959 of CM032641.1, read as the reverse complement.
AGTGATTCTTACAAGAACGTTAAGGCCCAGATTTTGCTGATAAAACCGTTTCCCAAGCTGAATGAGGTATATTCTGTCATACAACAAGAGGAAAAGAGAAGAGACATCTCTGCTGATGTCCCTGTCTCTGATGGAATGGCCATGATGGTAAGGCGAAATTTTCTAAGGGAAGGAGAGAAGAAAGACTTCAATGCTCAAAAGAAATACTACTGCACCTTCTGCAAAATCTCTGGCCACTCGCTTGAGAGATGTTTTAAGGCTAACAAGGATAAGCCAACGTGCACACATTGCCAAATGCCAGGCCACACCATCAGCAATTGTTTTAAAATTCATGGATATCCTCCAGGTCACAAATTCTATGGAAAGATGAAAGTGAATGCTGCTGTTACTAATCAAAGCACTGATGATATAGGGACCTCTCAGGGGCAAGTTTGTGACAAGAACCAAGTTACTTTAACCCAAGAGCAATACACTCAGCTGATGGCTTTACTCAAACCACCAATCTGCCTCTACCAAACACACTGATGCACTCAAAATATCTGGTACTTATATATGTTTGTCTGCTCATAATGATGAAGATAGAATGACTTCATCTATCCCTTGGATCATAGATACTGGAGCTACTGACCATATGGTCTGCTCCATCTCATTCCTCACAAAAATAAAATCTCAAGTATCACATCCAATTAGATTGCCTAATGGAGATGTTACTACTGCAACTCACATAGGAGACGTTAGAATTTCTAAAGAATTAAACCTTCATGATGTTCTGTGTGTTCCATCATTTACTTTTAATCTGATATCAGCTAGGAAACTTGCTGAAACATCAAGTTGCTGCCTTATATTTTCCTTTGATTTATGCTTTGTGCAGGACCTTTCAACTTGGAGGACGATTGGTCTGGGTGAAGTGAGACAAGGTCTATACCAGTTGGTGCAAAATAAGGTGCCCCCTAATGGCTTGATTCAGAAATTACCAAAGCTCACCAACAAAATTACCCTAGCTGCAGCTTCTAATCAAGATAAATATGACCTGTGGCACTTCAGATTGGGTCATCCCTCAGATCCCAGACTACGTTTAACCAACATACATCAGAATTCCGACCTCCAACACACCAGTAAACCTTGCTCTATTTGTCCTTTGGCTAAATTGCATAGGAAACCTTTTAATACTAGTTATCACAAGTCTGAAAACTGCTTTGATTTAATTCACTGTGACCTATGGGGGCCTTGTACTGATGTTGCTTATGAAGGATCTAAGTATTTTCTCACTATTGTCGATGATCACAGTAGATGCACTTGGGTCTATTTGCTGAAAATGAAATCTGATGCTTCAACTGCTCTAAAAAAATTCTATACTATGATTGACACACAATTTCATTCCAAAATCAAAATTATTAGAACTGACAATGGAGGAGAATTTAACTTGAAACCTTTTTATTCTAGCAATGGAATAATACATCAAACTTCATGTGTTGAAACTCCCCAGCAAAATGCTGTGGTTGAAAGAAAACATCAGCATATATTGAATGTAGCCAGAGCATTAAAATTCCAAAGTGGACTGCCTATGAAATATTGGAATGATTTTGTTTTGACTGCCGTTTTCTTGATAAATAGAACTCCTACGCCCGTTTTAAATAACAAAACTCCTTTTGAAATCATTTTCAAAACTAAACCAACATATGATGATATCAGGGTATTTGGCTGCTTGGCTTTTGCCACCACACTAACACAAAATAGGCACAAGTTCGACTCAAGGGGAAGAAGGTGCGCCTTTTTGGGATATCCCTTTGGAACCAAAGGGTATAAGTTACTTGATTTACAGACCAATAAAATTTTTATATCAAGAAATGTGAAATTCTATGAAAATATTTTCCCTTTCAAAAATTGTAAAAATCAAGATCACATTGATAACTCAAATATCAAGCTGCCTACTCCTACTCAGTTAGCATATCCAGAACCAGTGAATATTGACTTAAACTATCCTTCCTTTTTCAACTCTCAATTACCAATAGAATCTGGACTTGATGAACCTATGGAAGACTCAGAAAATGATCAACCTAATTCTGAACCTACAGAACAGCACCCCACTCTTGTTTCTGAAACTCCAAATAACTCATGTGCTCCTCGAAGATCTGAAAGAAGCAAAAGGGCACCTACCTATTTGCAGGACTTCATTTGTCAGCAGGCAGCCTCACTCACCCAGTCTCAAACGTCTGATAAGCAAAAGGGCACTGTAATTTCAGGTATTCCTTTCCCTTTATGTGCTACAGTTTCATATCATAAGTTGTCTGATAAGCATAAAGTTTTTGCGTCATCTATCCTTACAAATTTTGAGCCAACTATCTATCAAGAGGCAGTTAAAATCCCTGAATGGTGCGAAGCTATGAAGAACGAGATATCTGCTCTTGAGTTAAACAAAACATGGATTGTGACTGACTTACCATCTGGGAAGGTTCCTATAGGATGCAGGTGGGTTTACAAAGTCAAGTTTAATGCAGATGGAACCATTGAAAGGTATAAAGCGAGGCTCGTGGCAAAAGGCTATACTCAATTGGAGGGAGTTGACTACCATGAGACATTCTCTCCTGTGGCAAAAATGGTGACAGTAAGGACATTGATAGCCATAGCAGCAGCAAAGGGATGGTATTTACATCAATTTGATGTAAATAATGCATTTTTACATGGAACCTTAGAGGAGGAGGTGTACATGGAAGTTCCTCCTGGGTATTCAGTTGATCAACTCTCAGATTGTGACAATGGGACCTTAAAGGTTTGCAAACTCAACAAAAGTTTATATGGCTTGAAGCAAGCGTCTCGCCAATGGTACTCAAAGTTGTCAATCTTTATCATAGAGCAGGGGTTTCAGCAATCAAAAGCGGACTACAGTTTATTCACCAAAAACACGAATGATTCATTCACTGCTATACTTGTTTATGTTGATGACATAATAATAGCAGGAAGCAATGTGAGAGTAATTGATTCTCTTAAAGTTTTACTTAATGAAAAGTTCAAGATCAAGGATCTGGGAAATCTGAAGTATTTTCAAGGGTGTTCAGATTTGCCAAAGAAAATATGCACTAGATATTCTATCAGATTCAGGAACTATTGGGGCTGCTGCAGCCAAGATTCCACTTGATCAGAATACAAAATTATCCAAAAATGAAGGGGAGATTCTGTCTGATCCAGCTTCATACAGAAGACTTATAGGCAGGCTGCTTTATCTAACTATCACCAGGCCTGATTTATCATACTCTGTACACTTGCTAAGTCAATTTATGCAGACTCCTAGAACGCCACATATGAATGCAGCCCACAAGATACTTAGGTACATCAAAAGGGCACCGGGCTTGGGGCTGTTTTTCTCTTCAAACTCAGACTTGCAACTTAGAGCTTACACTGATTCAGACTGGGGAGCATGCCCAGACTCTAGGAGATCAATAACAGGTTATTGTGTCTTCATTGGGTCTTCACTGATATCTTGGAAGTCCAAGAAACAAAACACCATATCCAGGTCATCTGCTGAAGCCGAATACAGAGCAATGGCAGCTGCTTGTTGCGAATTAACTTGGGTTAGATACATCCTTGATGATTTACAAACCTCACATCCACAAGCAGCTGAGTTATTTTGTGATAATCAAGCGGCCTTACACATTGCAGCCAATCCCGTATTCCATGAGAGGACCAAACATATTGAATTGGATTGCCATTTAATTCGAGACAAAATACAAGAAGGAAGCATCATTACAGAACATGTGAAAACTGGTCTGCAAATTGCTGATATCTTTACTAAGCCTTTATGTTTTAATGTGTTTCACTCGCACCTGTCCAAGATGGGAGTAGAAAACATCTACTCTCCACCTTGAGGGGGGCTGTTGAAAATGAAGATCATGGAGCTGAAATGCTGGAATGAAAAGGACCAAGCCGTTAGCTGGAAGAAGTTATAACAGATTGCTTTTAGTTATTCTTGTAACAGAATTTTGTTTTTCCCTTTGCCACATATGCAAGGTTGTTGTAATTTTGTATATTTATATACTTGTTTTCTTACTCATTTAATAACATATACGAGAGAATTCAATAGAGTGTTGAATCATCTTTTCTCTTCCTATTTTTAGTTTCATTTGTATTGCTTTGTTTTAGTCATTGGTCAGAGAAGAGTAGAAACGGAGCTGATCGCTGCTAACAACTGGTGGTGCACCAGCAAGCTACCACGCGGAATTTGGGTGGGGAAATGAAATCCATATATGGCCATGATCAATGGGCTTTGATGGGAAGACTTTCATAATTACTTGTCAGTGTGGAACGGAAAAGGGGGGAAATGTTCCAAGACAATGACACTCTTCCATTTTGAGAAAAAAATGACTACATTTAACGGAGAAGTTAGAATGAAAATAGATGGAATGTCTTTTTTGCACAATCAAATGTTTAATTAAGGGTGAAAATATCAAAAAATGAAAAATATGAACGTTTTCCACAATAATAATGAAAAGTAGAAGCATTATAGGCTAATTACCCATTGATATACCTACATAGGTTATATAATGAGAAATACTTAAATTATGCCCATATTTGTTATAGATAAAAACAAGATTTTTAGTATATTTTGATAAAAGTTGATGGAATTTGGGGTTAAAAAGTTGTGGTCGATAAAAGTGTGTGGTTAAAACTAATTATTGATTTTAACTTAATTTTAATAATTTTTTTAGTTGAACCGAACAGGGTGATTCGTGCAACATATGTGAATGTAACTGAGATGTAATATACACATGGAAATAGCTAGAGGTTTTATGTTAGATTTATTTATTTACTTTTATTTTGTATTAAATAGAATGTCGAGTTGAAGAATTTATGATTGCAGTTGTGAGGGCATGATTGGTTATTAAGCTTGAATTAAAGGAAGTTAGGATTTGTGAACAATAGCTGTCTCTTATTTTTGAAAGTCGACTAAAAATTGGGAAGAAGATGATTATTGTAAGTAGTTTTTTCATGAAAATAAAATGTTGAATCATAATCGACATTTAATTTAAATCACCCTATTGGGATTGAGAATATTAAATATGGAGCTAAACAATATAAAAGTTTAAAATAATTCCTTATGAGTGTATCTACGTCTTCCATATATTGGGTTGATCATTTTCCCTCGTTGATCTCCTTCTGCCTAGTAGAGTTATTTTTGAATCGTGAATGTAATCAAGCCATTGGCTACATGCATTCTTTTTTTAAATAAATAAATAAATCTTTCATACTTTTTCTAGATACTTGTTTTCGCGCGTTTTGCAACCCGCCAACAATTACGAGAAAGAGGGGTCAGACGATTGTGTAAGGAACAGACCTCTTGAGACAAAGTCCCAAAAAGGGGTGCGTATGCCAGTGAAGGATTACAATTAGGAAGTAGACAAAACGCCTCCAAGGGGCGCAAGCACACGAGTACTGAAAAATGATTAAATTTAAACTAAGAAATGAAAATTACATGATCTCTTGTAGAGAGTTTTTGATTCGGTCCTTTTTCTTCTATGACGTTACTTCTTTTATACTTCTTGAGCATCCCTTGGTTATCGAAACTGCTCAGATTTGCTTCGTGTCCTTCGTAACCGCCCACTCTTTTAGTGAGGAATCACTTATTCGAGGAGTAGTTGCTTAGTAACCGTTGCCACTACCTTTGTTGCTTCTTGGGTCGTGGGATCGTGCCGGGTTTACTTGCCAACCGCTTGGATCGTGCCGGGTTTACTTGCCAACCGCTTCCAAACTATATCCTTTAGATTTGTTTGATTTTGGGCGACTTGGGGTTCTGGGCGACAATGAGGCTGTCGTCCTGGGCGATTGTGCCGTACTATCTTTGTTCGGCTTCGGGGCGTCCTACAACTTCGGGGCGATGGTATTCCTTTGTTCTTGGGCTTCCAATATTCAAGCCTCCAACTTGGGCTTTTCTTCTTGGGCCTTATAATTGGCTTCTGTTGGGTCTTCATCTTGGATTTATCAATTGGACTTCCTTTCGATCTTGGGCTGCATTTTAGTGTGTCAACAATTACCCCCCAATATGGCAGAATTAATACTAATCATTTAATTTTGCCATATTCATTCTGTATCTTTCCCGCAATATTTGAACTTCCCCATAATTGCAATCGTCGCTTTCGTTCTAGTGCTTGAAAGGTTGCGACGTTATAAACCCTTAAAGCCCCAAAAGTACGCGGTATCCTTTTCATTCACATTTCTGCGGCAGTACGTCTTTCTTCGCCGTTTCACCGTCTTCCTCGCTGCACCCTTCGATTCAGACCAAACAATCCTCAAGAACAAACCACCTCCTGTGCCGTAATGACTACTTCTCAAACTTCTTCGGACAATGTTTTCAGTTTTGAGGACTTCCAGACCCTTCTTGCAAGACCATATGTGAACCCGTCTTTTCTTTCACAATCCAACGCTGACCGCAACGAGTTTTATCTGGGTCCATCATTCAATGATGCTGAAGCCGTCGAACGGGCCGCGGTCGGTCATTTGTTCCCGTGCTCTGAGGATCTCCCTTTCTCGCAATCTTTGCCATTGAGGCCGATCCATGATAGAGGTATTCGAACTTGGCCTAAAACTGATGCATCTTTCCGTAGATGGCATGCACGTATGGTGGCTCATGGTCCCACCAAATCAATTTTTGAACGTGCTAAAATTCTGGACCTATTGGAGATTACCCTTTTCCCCCCAACATATGACCCTGTGCTTTTTCCAATCGCCCTAAGTTATTGGTCCCCCGAGTTCAATACCTTTGTTTTTCCTCTTGGTCCCATGACCATTACCTTGAGGGATGTTGGGGCTTTGCTGAATCTTCCGCCTTTGGGCGATACTATTTTTCCTGGCATGCTGATTTCTGGTGCTGCCCCAAAATTTGATAAAAAGCTTACTGAGTCCTACTCGAGCCTGCATGGCAGTTATGTCACTGCTGTATCTGAGCCTAGCCATTCTGAGCGAGTCGCTTTTCTTCAAGTCTGGCTTTGTAAATATGTCCTTTGTGTTCCTAGCTTGAAACCCTCTATGAGCTACTTGCCCCTATCCCATGAGTTGGCTCGGGGTAGACCTTTGAACTTATGTTCATTCCTTCTGGCTGCTCTTTATAGGGGTATGGCCATGCTCCAATTCCAATTGAAGAATAATGCATCTCCCACTGGCAGCGGGCCTTTATGGCTTGCTCAATTGTGGTTGAGATCTTATTTCCCTCAGCTGGGTAGTCCACCTTTTCCTCCTCGCGAGGTTTCCTGTTATGGGCTTTTTATTCATCAACTGAGCCCTGTAAATATGTCCATGAGAGACGTTTTCACTTTCTTCCACACTTTGAATTCAATTATTTCATTCTTTCCTTTTCCTTCTGAGCAAATTCCTCCTTTTGTGCGGCCTCCCTCTACCCTGGCCGAGGCGGATACATTTCTGCCTGTTTGGGTTCAGTTTTTAGTAGGGAGAGAATTGTTTCATGACATTCTAACAGGGACCAATGCTAAGGCGGGGGTAGAGATATATGCGCCTCAATTTTGTGCTCGTCAGCTTGGTTTCGGCCAAATGTGGCCTGTCCCTCCTTGCTACTCCAATAATATGATGGATCGCTTCTACATTCTTAACAAAGCAGAAGCCCAAGCCATCGATGTCCGTAATAAACTTTTGGCAACCGGCTTTACTTTCGCTCCTTTCAATCCTACTGCTGCTACTCATCCCCTTTTTGACCAACTGTGGCCGTCAGTGAAGCAAATGTTATTTTCAACTGATGCAAATAGCGCCTTCCACCTCCTGGATAAACAGGGTACTTTTCCCGTTTCCACTGCGTCCCCTTCGCGTTCTACACGCTCCCCAGTTTCGAAGCCTGCTGCTTCTAAAGGTGCTCCTAGTCGCAAGCGGCCAGCTGCGACCGTAATATCCCTGCAGGATGATGATGATAATGATGACACCCCCCTTATCATAAGGAGAAAGGTAATTGAACTTCACCTACTGCACATTTTATTTTCTTTTCATGCGATAATGATTTGCTTTCTTTCCAGAAGGATTCTTCTTCCGGGGCTATGGTTTTGGCCGATTCTTCCTCCTCTCCTCTTGTCAAGGCTGCGCCGCCTAATCATCAAGCTCCAGCAACATCGTCTTCAGTCGATCCTCTTCCTCAGGGTGTCGACCCCCCAAGCGAGGTTCTAGAAGGTAAGGCTTACTTTTGATACCTTTGGCCTTTCTTTATCGCTGCTGTTTTCATTGGTTTACTGCGATATGAAATGTGCAGAGATTCTGGTGTCTTCTTCTGGTGGGGAAGGTCCTTCTTGCCCGGCTAAGGGGAAATCTCCTCAAGTGATGGAAGAAATAAGGGGAGCGCCTGAATTTCCAACCACCGGCGATGAGGTCTTTTTACTGCGCTCTTATCCCTGATTTTGCTTTGTTGTGTAGAGAAACCTTCAATATTGGTAACTCTCTTTTGCAGGAATCTGATAACATTCTCAACTCTATCCAAGACTTATTCACCTCTTGGGCGCGCATGAAAACATCTTCTGCATCGTCTTCCATTCCTGCGAACGAGGACATGACACTTCTCAAACAGGCACTGTTTGAGTATGTTTCCTTCATGGATATGGAGATTGGCCGCGCCAGCGCTGTTCAGCAAAAAACCAAGCTAGACATGTTGAGTGCGAACCTACTGCAAGTACTCTCACTCCCATCGCTCAGCATTTCTACTGATTTTAAAGTGAAGCTGAGGGTTCTTCACGCCGACATCGTTTCCTTGCTGGCCAAAAACGCAGAATTGAAGACCAGAAGTGCCCAATATCTTCGCGCTTCTTCTGAAAAAGAGTCCTTGCGAAATTGACAGGAACCATGCTGAGTTGACTGAGGTTTCTTCGGAGCTTGTAGTGGAAGACTCTTTGATGTTGAGTCTGATTGCTGAAATGAAGGAGCTGCAAGCGAAAATGAACGATTGCATGGCGAGAATAGCTGCTAAGAAGCGTACTGCCTCCCAAGGAATTGCAAAAACCAAATCTTTATTGGAGCAGTATCAGAAGTTGGAGGTTGACGATGACTTGGTGACGGAGTTTGGTATCCTTTCCTCTAGGCAGGGCGAAGAGTGGGATAGACTTAGGCAGCAAATGCGCTCAGTTTGGGGCGAATTGTAATTGAACATTTACTGTTCTAATTTTGTAACTTTTCGGCTGACTGCCTTTACTTTATGTAATCTGATATAATTCACCATTATTAATGAATAGTTATTTTGAAGTAGTGTTTATCCTTGATCGCCGATTTTCTTCGTACTCAGTTTTTTGTGCCAACATTCATGCATATTCTCTTGGCTTTTGAGTTTTCTTCCCTAAATGTTTGGGCCATATTGGTTTCACTCACTGGTCATAAATGTGACCTTCCAGATTCCGGCTTTTGATCTTCCAACCCCTATAAATATGCCTGTTTATACTCATCTTTTTCATCCTCATGCCTTCTCAAATTCTATTCCTCACCATCAGAGTTTCCTGCCATTGCATGGCACTCCGGTCGTTTCCCAACAATTTCCTCTTCTACAGGGATGGGTTTCTCGACTCATCTCATTTGTTTTGAAATTACTTTTGGTATGGGAGGTATAGGAAATGTCAAACCGAGGCAAGACTTTTGCCCTCGGTTTGCTTGTTGAGAGTGCTTCTCTTCGCCTACTATTGCAGCAATACATTTAGGAAGGCTGTAGGGAACATTTCACTCTCTTATCTGGCCATGGATTGAAGGGCTGCTTCTCTCCGCCTGTCTTTGCAGCAATGCATCTAGGAAGGTTGTAAGAGTAGCTCACCTTCTTACGGCCATAGGCTGAAGGGTTGCTTCTCCTCGTCTACCATTGCAGCAATGCGTTTGGGAAGGATGCAGGGGCAGTTCACCCTCTTACGGCCTAGACTGAAAGGCTGGCCGTACTGGTTTCACTCTTTCTGTCCTTTTCAGTCAGAAGCTAATTTGTAGCGTATCTAGCCTTGTACTTTGCCTGTGTCTTTTAATTCTTGTAAAGAATGGTTTGTAAAGAGCACTGGATAATAAAGGACTTTGTTTAAAATATGCTTTGTTCTCTCTAAATTTACTTAGAACGTGATCGTCCAATTTTACTTACCGCCATCGTTCGGCATGAATATACATCACAATTGCAATTATACCACTTACGCCTATATTCTGTTTATTTTGCTATTAGAACGTGATCGTCCAATTTTACTTACCGCCATCGTTCGGCATGAACATATATCACCATTGCAATTATAACACTTACGCATATATTTTGTTTATTTTGCTATCAGAACGTGATCGTCCAGTTTGTTGCCTGCCGTTGCTTGGCATGGTTATATTACGATTGCGATTTTATCATTCATGTGTTTATCTGTTCACTTTCCCAAAGGGATGGAACATATCTCTTCAAGTACTTACCATTAATAAATCTTACATGTCTAGTACCATCTAAATCTTCCAAGTGGTAAGCTCCATTAGGCAACACACTCTTCACTCTATAAGGCCCTTCCCAATTTGGTGACCATTTGCCATACTTTGGGTCCTTACTATCTAAAGGAAGTATTGCCCTCCAAACCAATTCGTCTGCATTAAAGAACTTGGCTATAACTTTCTTATTGTAAAATCTAGCCATTCTTCGTTTCTGAACTTGCAACCTATCTAGCACGTCTAACTTCAATTCGTCTAATTCTAGCAAATTTTGAACCAACGATTCCTTGTATTCATTCTCGTTCAATTCGTGCTGCCGACGCACCCTCATGGATTGCACGTTGATTTCTACGGGCAATACGGCATCCTGTCCATAAGTGAGTTGGAAATGCGTGATGTTGGTGCTCGAGCGGGGCGACGTTCTGTAAGCCCATAAGGCTTTGTTCAAGCATTCGTGCCAATTTCTGGCGTTTTCATCTATCATCTTCCTTATGATAGATTTCAGAATCTTGTTGGATGACTCCGCCTGACCGTTTGACTGAGCGTAATACGGTGTGGAATTTACCAATTTAATTCCAAATTCGCTCAAGAATTCCTTCACCTGATCTCCATTTAGGGAAGTCCCATGATCTGCCATTAAAGTTTGTGGGATCCCAAATCTGTAAATGATATGGCCTCGGACAAACTCTATGATATTTTTCTGGGTGATTTCCTTTAGAGGGACTGCCTCAACCCACTTGGTGAAAAAGTCTGTGGCGACTATAATAAATGTGTGTTGTTTGGATGATGGAGGGTAAATCTTCCCTATCAAATCTATCGCCCAACCTTTGAACGGCCAAGGTTTGATAATGGGTGCCATGTTGCTTGCTGGTGCCCTCTGTATTGGACCGTGTTTTTGGCACGCTAAACAACTTTTTGCATATTGAACACATGATTCACCCATCTTTGGCCAAAAATATCCACTTCTAATGATTAGCCATCTCATCTTTTGGCCAGCCTGATGGGCTCCACATATCCCTTCATGCACCTCGGTCATAATTGTCTTAGCCTCTTGCAAGTTCACACATTTTAATAACACACCATCAGAACGTTTTTTGAATATTTCTTCGTCTATTAATGCATAGTTCAATAAACGCAATTTCGTTCGTCTATCAATTCGCCCATCAAGCTCTTTGAAGGCCTCCTTAATTTCATCTATCCAATCCAGCGCGATCCCACTTTCTATGCATTGAATTTCCGTTTTTCTTGCCCTCCGTTGAACAACGGGCAACATAGTTCCGTATTCGTAGATAGATTCCCAACTTATCGCCTTTGAATAGCCAGAAGCCAACTGGGCCAACTCGTTGGCTATGTCATTGTATATTCTATTGACACATTGAAGCTCTACTTGGTCAAATTCTTCCAACAACTCTTGGGCGATTTCGTATAAACTTATGATAGAATCACTTTGGCATTTGAAATCGCCGGTTAATTGATGAATCACCAATTGAGAATCGCCCCTGACGATTAAGTTCTTTACTTTCATTTCTACCATCAATTCCAAGCCTACAATTAAGGCTTCGTACTCGGCTTGATTATTAGTACAGATTCTTTCCAAGGTGAATGCGAACTTATAGCAAACCCCTAAAGGATTTATCAAAGCCACTCCTACCCCTGCTCCTTTAGAAGTTTTCGATCCATCAAAATATAAAACCCATGGTTTTAATTCAAATGAATCAACCTCGAGTTCTAGTTCATTAGGCACGTCCAAGCATGGGTAATCGGCCAGAAAATTAACTAAGGCCTGATTTTTAACTGCCTGTTGGGGCACATACTTTATTTCGAATTTCGACAGTGCTAAAGTCCAGAGACCCACTCGTTGGTGTAAAATAGGGCGAGAAAACATGTATTTAATTAGATTAACTTTGGAAATTAAATAGACTGTTACATGCCGTAAATAGGCCCTTAATTTTGTACATGTGAAGTATAATGCGAGACACAACTTCTCGATAGCAGAATAATTACATTCACATCTGGTTAACCGTCTACTTAAGTAATAAATCGCCATTTCTTCGCCAACTTGGTCTTCTTGTGCGACCATTCCCGCTATCGATTCTTGTTCAGCCGACACGTACAATTTCATCGGCCGCCCTTGGATTGGTGACACCAACACCGGTGGGCTCGTTAAGTATGTCTTCAGGTTTCGAAAGCCTTTTGATGTTCTTCTTTCCAGACGAATTCGTCTTGATTTTTCAGCTTTAGGAGAGGTGAGAACGCTTTCGTTCGCCCTGCACAATTTGATATAAAGCGTCTTAGAAAATTGATTTGGCCTAAAAACCTTTGCAGTTCTTTTTTATTGTTAGGAGCCCTAGCTTCTGAAATAGCCTTCGCTTTATTCTTATCAAGTTCAATCCCTCTTTTATGTACCAGGAATTCAAGGAAATTTCCTGCACTCACGCCAAACGCACACTTCAAAGGGTTCAATCTTAGTTTATGCTGCCTCATTCGTTCGAATGAACATCGCAGTTGTTCAAAATGGTCTTCTTCTTTAACAGATTTGACCACTACATCATCTACATAAACTTCCACAAATTTGCCTATCATATCATGGAAAATGAGATTCATTGCTCTTTGATAAGTTGCCCCCGCATTTTTCAATCCGAACGGCATTACTACCCACTCAAAGCACCCTAAAGACCCAGGGCATCTAAAGGCAGTTTTGTGTATATCTTCGTCGGCTATGTAGATTTGATTATATCCCGAATATCCATCCATAAAAGAGTTCATCACATGTCTTGCAGTTGAGTCTACTAGAGAGTCTATCGTAGGCATTGGATATTCGTCTTTGGGAGTAGCCAAGTTCAAATTCCTGAAATCTATGCATACCCTTAACTTGCCATTCTTTTTTAATACTGGCACTATATTGGATAACCACTCCACATATCTGGTCGTTCTAATAAAACCCGCTTTTAACAATTGCTCTATTTCTTTTTTGATCTCTGGCAATACATTGGGGACGAAACGTCTAGGAGGTTGCTTATGAGGCTTAAAATTTGGTTTAGTCGGCAACCTATGTTCTACCAAGTTTTTATCCAAACCAGGCATGTGCTCATATTCCCAAGCAAAACAATCTTTATATTCTTTCAATAAAGCGATTAATCGGTTACTAACCTCATGAGGCAGCATTTGGCTGACGAACGTTGGGCGATCCTTTCCTTCCTCACCAATGTTAACCTTGACCAAGGGGTCTTGAGCTTGCGCATATCCTGACTTAGGGATCTTCGTCGCTTCATCATCCACGTCGCTCAGAGAATTTTGCTCTTCCAGGCAATCCACTTTATGAACTTCCCAATCCAAGCTCTGCTCCATTTCGGACACTATCAATTTGTCCTTCAGCATCTTTAACGCCGCTTCTTCTTTCTTCATCCGTTCACACTCTTCATTGAAAGCCATTAGCTTGGCTCTGAAAGCCTGAACTTCGGCCTTTTGTTTTTGTTGTCGAACACTCATTTAAGGTTGTTTGGCTTCTTTTTTGCCAATTACTGGCTCTTCCAAGGCCACTATGTTTGGCCTCATTTGATTAAACATTTCAGTGAGTGAATCCATTGAGAAAGGCTCTTCGCTTTGGGCAGTAATTTGAGTTTCTTCCCCATCTTGAACAACTCTGAAGGGCCCATAATTCCCTTCATACATGAATCTCTCCACTGAATTCGCTTCCGCGACAAAAGGCCTATGGTCTGCCTGTACCACCTCTGCTTCCCCTTTGTCGTTCCAGAAGACTAAGCATTGATGGAGTGATGAGGGAATACATCGACTGCCATGGATCCAGTCTCTTCCTAGTAGCACATTGTAGCTGGTAGGACCATCTATCACAAAGAAAACAGTAGTCCTGGTGGTTGTCCCTACAGTTATGTCCAGTGGCATAACTCATTTTGCTGATGTTGCCCCACCATTGAAACTTGTAAGAATGACTTCCGTTGGGATCATATCGCTTTCTGTCTTAGCAAATTTCCTCATCATCCTAGCTGGAATGGTGTTTATGGCAGCCCCGTTATCGATGAGTACTTTTACTATTGGTACACCATTAACCAAGGCTTTGACGTACAGTGGCCTTAAGTGTTTGGTTAACCTCATCGCTGGTTTGTTGAAGATTACTTTTTCAGCAGCGTCTATTTCCACTTCCTGCCTATTTTCTGGCAGGCTATCTCTTGGTGATAGATCAACGTGCAGTACATCGGACTGAGCTTTCTTTCCTTGGGTCCCTTCCTTCTCTTTTCCCAATATTTCTTCCTCAGTTACCCAATTTGTAGGAGGAGGCATTATTCTAGGGGGCGATCCGTATTTTTCAGAGCGAGGTACCCTCTTTTTCCTTTTTGGCGTCCCATACAGCACATAGAAATCAAACGATCGACCAGATGGTTCCCCCAATAAATCCACTTCGCGGACTCCTTCCTGGTGTAATTGTTTCAACAAGGTGTTGCGCGATACTCCCCTTTTCCGTCTCTCTGCTTCTAAATCAATCTCTTCTTCAATATCTGTCATATCATCGTTCTCGCCATCGTCACACATTTCTCTGGAAGTTTGGCCCTCATCGCAGACTAGCACGCAGGCGTCTTCCTCATTATCCTCTTTTTCTTTGCTTTTGAACTCATCGGCCAACAAGTAGTTGTTAGCCAGGACAGGAGGTAATGTGCCAAACTGGATAGTTAGAGGTAAGTCGGGATCATCTTCGTCTTTCCTGTCTCGTTCAAACTTCGACCTACCAGATGAGCTTTCCGGCAAATCTCCCATTGACTCACCAGTGCCTGTTTCTTCGCTATCTTCAAAAACATTTTCGTTGGCTATTCTGAGCGTTTTGGGCGCTCTAGGGCGCGATTCCTCTTGCGATTCCTCTTACGTTGGTAACGCCTTTGTTGGGTTCTGGTCATTTCATTGAACGGCATTACCCTTCCTGCGTTGTTCTGGAACGAATGCCATACATTTGGCTGGCGAGGCTGCGGCCTAAAGGTTCTTCTTTGACCGGCCGGCCTAAACCCCCTTTCTCTATGCAATCCTCCGTATAACGGCATCCTTCGCTCCCGACGGGCTGAGCGACTGATACGAAATCAGGCCGATGATGGGATGGCCGTGTCATTGATGACCCTGCATTCGCCTTCAACTCGTGCTTACATCTGTTGCACAGAATGTCTTCGCCCTGTTTGGGCTCTTTCTCTTTGATGCGTTCAAACACGCTGGGAAGCGGCTTGGGTTCTTCCTCTTCGTCATCAATCACCAGTTTAAACCTTGGCAATTTATTTTTCAAGCCAGTCGTTATCATATTCATTGCTAGTGGCCGTGGGAATGGGTCTTCGTCCACCGCCATCTTTTTCTTTTCCTCGAACGTAATTCGTCCTGATTCGATAGCATCCTGCAACACATGGCGAAAAAACATACAATAATTAGTCGTCTGGCATGTGACCATGCATTATGCCATTTACAGTACTTTTTACCCTTAATTTGTTCAGAGTCGGGCAATTTGTGTTTTGTCGCTCAACCTTTCTGCTTATCCTTTTATAATTTATCGAATATAAGATCAGCTTTGGTCATGTCGAACGAGAACGCTCGCGTTTTTCTGTTTTCACCTTTTGCAGGTTCATCTTTGCCTACTATTTTTGGCTTAACTAACATAGGACAAGTATATGCTTCTCCTTTACTAGCTCAGCCAAGCATATTTCGGTCTGGTCATAATAACCATCATCGATAGTATGAACATTGAAATTCGGGTCTTTATAATAAGTCCCTTTACTGAAATTTTTCATTTGTTTTCTTCCTTTCTTACAGTCGCCGCAATCTAACGACATTCGCGCTAAGTTTGAATAAATCTGGGAATTCTCTATTCTTTGGAATTTCTTTCTTTAGAATCAAAGCTTAAACAATTTTGTGCGATTTTGACAAACTCCTTTTCAGGTAATGGCACGAAGCATTTACTTCTGGCCGTTTGAACCTTTGTAGGAAATTTTCTGCCCACTCGTTAGGCAATTGACGTAAATTCGCCCAATCGGCCAGTGTAACTTAGGACTCAGTTTTATAAAAATGAGCATGGAATAATTGCTCCATTTTTTGCCAAGTTTGGACGGAGTTTTGCTGGCAAATACATGAACAAGAAAAAGCTACTCCTGTTAAGGAACTTGGGAACAACCTCAACTTATGGTAATCATTCACCTCACCACTTAGCAACGTGAATCTCCCTACATGTTCTAGTGTAGATACTTCTCCCATGCCAGTGAATAGTGAGAATTCCCGGTACTTTGTACCGCTAGGCCATGGATATGCTTGATCTATCCAATTAGGGCATGGTTTGGTGTAAATTGACCTAATCACCGGACGCACCCCAACTGCTATGTGATCTGTACTATTTCCATTAATTTTTGGTTTTCTTAGCACGGCGTTAAGGTCATATGGGTTCCCTATTGGTGATTTACTGGCTGATTCGTGGGAGGTCTAGTGGTCCGCCCTTGATTGGCCATAAAAGTGCCATTATTCAGGTTGTTATAACCGTTAAACTGAGTGTTTAAACCGTCATTCGTACGCAACCAGTTCTGTCCAATATTTGGACATTGTCTCTTGATGGTCGGGTATTCCCAGGTTGGACGTAGTTTTACCATTATTCACGTTTATGGTTCCATTTCCCCCCCGGGTTTGAAGTAGAATGGCCAAAAGGTGGCTCCAAACATGGGCCAGAATTTACACCAAGAAAATTGTATGGCGAAGTATGCCCTACGATAGTCCTAGATGGGAAGTGATTATCTATAGGCGTAACAGGTTGACATATTTGCCCTACCAACTTATTCATGATATCATTCAACGTATTTAGTAGTTTAGCCATATTATCAAAATACATATTCTCGTTTTGGGTAAATTTCTCCATATTATGAATGCTACGTAGATATACCTGTTCAACGACATCATAGGTGAGTTCTTCCCAGCAATGCACGCTTTGTGCGAGGGCTCAATTCTTTCATTGGCTCGTAGCGGCTGTGACTGATTGGATTTTGTCCATCTGTCTGTGGAGAGTGTTGTTGATCCTCGTATCGCTCAACCACAGGCTGGACTACTCCTTGACTTGCGGTTCTTTATCGGAATTTATATGAGGCATGATATCTTTTCTCTTTTGTATCTTCACTTACCAACACCAACTGTCCCAACGGGCGTGCCAAATTGTTTGCGCGCGTTTTGCAAACCCGCAACAATTACCGAGAGAGAGAGGGGTCAGACGATTGTGTAAGGAACAGACCTCTTGAGACAAAGTCCAAAAAAGGGGTGTGTATGCCAGTGAAGGATTACAATTGGAAAGTAGACAAAAACGCCTCCAAGGGGCGCAAACACACGAGTACTGAAAAAGGATTAAAAATTTTTAAACTAAGGAATAAAAATGACATGATACTCTTGTAGATAGTTTTTGATTCGCTCTCCTTTTCTTCTATGACGTTACTTCTTTTATACTTCTTGAGCATCCCTTGGTTATCGAACTGCTCAGACTTGCTTCAAAGGGTTCAATCTTAGTTTATGCTGCCTCATTCGTTCGAATGAACATCGCAGTTGTTCAAAATGGTCTTCTTCTTTAACATATTTGACCACTACATCATTTACATAAACTTCCACAAATTTGCCTATCATATCATGGAAAATGAGATTCATTGCTCTTTGATAAGTTGCCCCCGCATTTTTCAATCCGAACGGCATTACTACCCACTCAAAGCACCCTAAAGACCCAGGGCATCTAAAGGCAGTTTTGTGTATATCTTCGTCGGCTATGTAGATTTGATTATATCCCGAATATCCATCCATAAAAGAGTTCATCACATGTCCTGCAGTTGAGTCTACTAGAGAGTCTATCGTAGGCATTGGATATTCGTCTTTGGGAGTAGCCAAGTTCAAATTCCTGAAATCTATGCATACCCTTAACTTGCCATTCTTTTTTAATACTGGCACTATATTGGATAACCACTCCACATATCTGGTCGTTCTAATAAAACCCGCTTTTAACAATTGCTCTATTTCTTTTTTGATCTCTGGCAATACATTGGGGACGAAACGTCTAGGAGGTTGCTTATGAGGCTTAAAATTTGGTTTAGTCGGCAACCTATGTTCTACCAAGTTTTTATCCAAACCAGGCATGTGCTCATATTCCCAAGCAAAACAATCTTTATATTCTTTCAATAAAGCGATTAATCGGTTACTAACCTCATGAGGCAGCATTTGGCTGACGAACGTTGGGCGATCCTCTCCTTCCTCACCAATGTTAACCTTGACCAAGGGGTCTTGAGCTTGCGCATATCCTGACTTAGGGATCTTCGTCGCTTCATCATCCACGTCGCTCAGAGAATTTTGCTCTTCCAGGCAATCCACTTTATGAACTTCCCAATCCAAGCTCTGCTCCATTTCGGACACTATCAATTTGTCCTTCAGCATCTTTAACGCCGCTTCTTCTTTCTTCATCCGTTCACACTCTTCATTGAAAGCCATTAGCTTGGCTCTGAAAGCCTGAACTTCGGCCTTTTGTTTTTGTTGTCGAACACTCATTTAAGGTTGTTTGGCTTCTTTTTTGCCAATTACTGGCTCTTCCAAGGCCACTATGTTTGGCCTCATTTGATTAAACATTTCAGTGAGTGAATCCATTGAGAAAGGCTCTTCGCTTTGGGCAGTAATTTGAGTTTCTTCTCCATCTTGAACAACTCTGACAGGCCCATAATTCCCTTCATACATGAACCTCTCCACTGAATTCGCTTCCGCGACAAAGGGCCTATGATCTGCCTGTACCACCTCTGCTTCCCCTTTGTCGTTCCAGAAGACTAAGCATTGATGGAGTGATGAGGGAATACATCGACTGCCATGGATCCAGTCTCTTCCTAGTAGCACATTGTAGCTGGTAGGACCATCTATCACGAAGAAAACAGTAGTCCTGGTGGTTGTCCCTACAGTTATGTCTAGTGGCATAACTCCTTTTGCTGATGTTGCCCCACCATTGAAACTTGTAAGAATGACTTCCGTTGGGATCATATCGCTTTCTGTCTTAGCAAACTTCCTCATCATCCTAGCTGGAATGGTGTTTATGGCCGCCCCGTTATCGATGAGTACTTTTACTATTGGTACACCATTAACCAAGGCTTTGACGTACAGTGGCCTTAAGTGTTTGGTTAACCTCATCGCTGGTTTGTTGAAGATTACTTTTTCAGCAGCGTCTATTTCCACTTCCTGCCTATTTTCTGGCGGGCCATCTCTTGGTGATAGATCAACGTGCAGCACATCGGACTGAGCTTTCTTTCCTTGGGTCCTTTCCTTCTCTTTTCCCAATATTTCTTCCTCAGTTACCCAATTTGTAGAAGGAGGCATTATCCTAGGGGGCGATCCGTATTTTTCAGAGCGAGGTACCCTCTTTTTCCTTTTTGGCGTCCCATACAGCACATAGAAATCAAACGATCGACCAGATGGTTCCCCCAATAAATCCACTTCGCGGACTCCTTCCTGGTGTAATTGTTTCAACAAGGTGTTGCGCGATACTCCCCTTTTCCGTCTCTCTGCTTCTAAATCAATCTCTTCTTCAATATCTGTCATATCATCGTTCTCGCCATCGTCACACATTTCTCTGGAAGTTTGGCCCTCATCGCAGACTAGCACGCAGGCGTCTTCCTCATTATCCTCTTTTTCTTTGCTTTTGAACTCATCGGCCAACAAGTAGTTGTTAGCCAGGACAGGAGGTAATGTGCCAAACTGGATAGTTAGAGGTAAGTCGGGATCATCTTCGTCTTTCCTGTCTCGTTCAAACTTCGACCTACCAGATGAGCTTTCCGGCAAATCTCCCATTGACTCACCAGTGCCTGTTTCTTCGCTATCTTCAAAAACATTTTCGTTGGCTATTCTGAGCGTTTTGGGCGCTCTAGGGCGCGATTCCTCTTGCGATTCCTCTTACGTTGGTAACGCC
Organism: Fraxinus excelsior; assembly: GCA_019097785.1. Classification (NCBI taxonomy): domain Eukaryota; kingdom Viridiplantae; phylum Streptophyta; class Magnoliopsida; order Lamiales; family Oleaceae; genus Fraxinus; species Fraxinus excelsior. Next base: position 15,030,618 of record CM032641.1, on the reverse strand, counting down.
TTTGTTGGGTTCTGGTCATTTCATTGAACGGCATTACCCTTCATGCGTTGTTCTGGAACGAATGCCACACATTGAGCTGGCGAGGCTGCGGCCTAAAGGTTCTTCTTTGACCGGCCGGCCTAAACCCCCTTTCTCTATACAACCCTCCGTATAACGGCATCCTTCGCTCCCTGACGGGCTGAGCGACTGATACGAAATCAGGCCGATGATGGGATGGCCGTGTCATTGATGACCCTGCATTCGCCTTCAACTCGTGCTTACATCTGTCGCACAGAATGTCTTCGCCCTGTTTGGGCTCTTTCTCTTTGATGCGTTCCAACACGCTGGGAAGCGGCTTGGGTTCTTCCTCTTCGTCATCAATCACCAGTTTAAACCTTGGCAGTTTACTTTTCAAGCCAGTCGTTATCATATTCATTGCTAGTGGCCGTGGAAATGGGTCTTCGTCCACCGCCATCTTCTTCTTTTCCTCGAACGTAATTCGTCCTGATTCGATGGCATCCTGCAACACATGGCGAAAAACCATACAATAATTAGTCGCATGTGACCATGCATTATGCCATTTACAGTACTTTTTACCCTTAATTTGTTCAGAGTCGGGCAATTTGTGTTTGTCGCTCAACCTTATCTGCTTATCCTTGTATAATTTATCGAATATAAGATCAGCTTTGGTTATGTCGAACGAGAACGCTCGCATTTTTCTGTTTTCACCTTTTGCAAGTTCATCTTTGCCTGCTATTTTTGGCTTAACTAACATATGACAAGTATATGCTTCTCCTTTTACTAGTTCAGCCAAGCATATTTCGGTCTGGTCATAATAACCATCATCAATAGTATGAATATTGAAATTCGGGTCTTTATAATAAGTCCCTTTACTGGAATTTTTCATTTGTTCTTCCTCTCTTACCAGTCGCTCATATCTAACGACATTCGCGCTAAGTTGGAATAAATCTGGAAATTCTCTATCTTGGAATTTCTTCTTAAGATCAAAGCTTAAACAACTTTGTGCGATTTTGACAAATTCCTTTTCAGGTAATGGCACGAAGCATTTACTTCTGGCCGTTTTGAACTTTGTAGGAAATTCTCTGCCCACTCGTTAGGCAATTGACGTAAATTCGCCAAATCGGCCAGTGTAACTTCGGACTCAGTTTTATAAAATTGAGCATGGAATAATTGCTCCATTTGTTGCCAAGTTTGGACGGAGTTTGCTGGCAAATTAATGAACCAAGAAAAAGCCACTCCTGTTAAGGAACTCGGGAACAACCTCAACTTATGGTAGTCATTCACCTCACCACTTTGCAATGTGAATCTCCCTACATGTTCTAGTGAAGATACTTCTCCTAGGCCAGTGAATAGTGAGAATTCCGGTACTTTGTACCCTCTAGGCCATGGATATGCCTGATCTATCCAATCAGGGTATGGCTTGGTGTAAATTGGCCTAATCACCGGACGTACCCCAACGGCTATTTGATCTTGTACTATTTCCATAATTTGGTTTCTTAGCACAGCGTTAGGGTCGTATGGGTTCCCTATTGGCTGATTTACCGGCTGATTCGTGGGAGGTCTAGTGGTCTGCCATTGATTGGCCATAAAAGTGCCATTATTCAGGTTGTTATAACCGGTAAACTGAGTGTTTAAACCGTCATTCGTACGCAACCCGTTCTGTCCAATATTTGGGACATTATCTCTCATGGTGGTACTACCCCCCAGGTTAGACATAGTGTTTCCATTATTCACGTTTATGGTTCCACTTCCCCCTTGGTTTGAAGTAGAAGGGCCAAAAGGTGGCTCCAAATTTGGGCCAGGATTTACACCAGGAAAATTGTATGGCGAGGTATGCCCCACGATAGTCCTAGATTGGAAGTGATTATCTATAGGCATAGTAGGTTGACATATTTGGCTTACCAACTTATTCATGATTTCATTCAACGTATTTAGTTGTTTAGCCATATTATCAAAATGCCTATTCTCGTTTTGGGTAAATTTCTCCATATTATGAATGCTACGTAGATTTACCTGTTCAACGACATCCTGCGTGAGTTTTCCCAGCAATGCACGCATCGTGCGAGGGCTCAATTCTGTCATTGGCTCGTAGCGGCTGTGACTGATTGGACTTTGTTCATCTGTCTATGGAGAGCGTTGTTGCTCCTCGTATCGCTCAACCACAGACTGGACTACTCCTTGACTTGCTGGTTCTTTATCGGAATTTTTATGAGGCATGATATCTTTTCTCTTTTTTGTATCTTCACTTACCAAACACCAACTGTCCCACTGGGCGTGCCAAATTGTTTTCGCGCGTTTTGCAACCCGCCAACAATTACGAGAAAGAGGGGTCAGACGATTGTGTAAGGAACAGACCTCTTGAGACAAAGTCCCAAAAAGGGGTGCGTATGCCAGTGAAGGATTACAATTAGGAAGTAGACAAAACGCCTCCAAGGGGCGCAAGCACACGAGTACTGAAAAAGGATTAAATTTAAACTAAGAAATGAAAATTACATGATCTCTTGTAGAGAGTTTTTGATTCGGTCCTTTTTCTTCTATGACGTTACTTCTTTTATACTTCTTGAGCATCCCTTGGTTATCGAAACTGCTCAGATTTGCTTCGTGTCCTTCGTAACCGCCCACTCTTTTAGTGAGGAATCACTTATTCGAGGAGTAGTTGCTTAGTAACCGTTGCCACTACCTTTGTTGCTTCTTGGGTCGTGGGATCGTGCCGGGTTTACTTGCCAACCGCTTGGATCGTGCCGGGTTTACTTGCCAACCGCTTCCAAACTATATCCTTTAGATTTGTTTGATTTTGGGCGACTTGGGGTTCTGGGCGACAATGAGGCTGTCGTCCTGGGCGATTGTGCCGTACTATCTTTGTTCGGCTTCGGGGCGTCCTACAACTTCGGGGCGATGGTATTCCTTTGTTCTTGGGCTTCCAATATTCAAGCCTCCAACTTGGGCTTTTCTTCTTGGGCCTTATAATTGGCTTCTGTTGGGTCTTCATCTTGGATTTATCAATTGGACTTCCTTTCGATCTTGGGCTGCATTTTAGTGTGTCAACAATACTCAACATTGAAATGCTTGCATAATGTGACAAAAGTAGTCATTAACTTTTAGAGTGTATTTGAATGCAAGCATAAAGTTTGCATAGAAAGAAAATAAATTTTTGCTATATTGTACATATTTATTGATGGATGAATGAGAGAGAGGGCATGAATTGCCTGGAGAATAAAACTTTATCCCTCCCCTAAGAAGATGTTTTTTTTTTTTAGGAAAATATGATTACGAGATCAATTTCTGAAAAATATTTTTCATAAAAAAAATGTCAATATAAATTTGAGGAAATAAAAGCTAATTGTTTTAAACTTGGTAAAATGGGTAATTAAAGCCTAGTATCAAGCATAGTCATAAAAATTGGCTCGACTTGGACAATCGGGACAAAAAATCGGCGGCCCGGACCCTTGATTGGGTCGGGCAAATTAAATTGATAGAAATGCATTTGACTCGGTAAAAATCGGGTTTTGACCGAGTTAACCGGTGATTTATTTGGCCTGGACCTGACCTGGTTGACCGGTTTGATTGTGTTTTGAAATTCTTTTACAAGATTTTTGGGTCTAAGAGAATTGAATCTTGGACCTCTAAGAAAAAGAAAAGGGTTCATTACCACTTGAACACAAAATACTTTAGTATTATTTGTGTGCAATAACTTATATCTAACTAATGAATCATTTATAGTTTTTATAAAAATATTCTTTTAAAAAACTTTGGTCCAACATTTTACTTTATTTTATAAACCTAAATAATTAGTGAAAAATAACTTAAAAATTTTAATTTTGCCCCTAAAAAAATTTGTATTTTTCATATTTTTTATGCAATGACCCGCCGGTTGAACCAACGGGTCACCGGTTGAATCACTAACCCATTGACCCACTACATTGTCTAGTCATTGTTTGAGTCAAGTCTTATAAGTATGGAATCAATGCTCCGTGTTTCAAATTATTGACCTTTGATTTCGCCAAAACCAAGCTCAGGTAAACCAAATCAACACCACAAAGAATAACCAATCTCCAAAACCACAATACCCAAAACCGGTCGCTTCAAGGTTCCACAAAGGAGTGAGTTGAATGATCTTTGGCAGCCCAAACTAGCCGCTAAGGCTAAAAAAAGAGAAGGAGAAGATAGCACAAAGCAAGAGGAAGCACAAAAGCAAGAACCTCTCTTCTCTTCACAATTCTCACGGCTCCAAGAATAAATTCACACACTAGGGCAAGATAACTAAAGCCGACCCACTTATAAGCCAAACAAAGTGGTCTTCTAGGTCAAACATTAAGTGGCCCAATAAGTCACAATAAATGGGCCTCCAACCAACAAAGTCGTCCAAGGTGTTTGGGTAGGATCATGAGCAACTCTAATTAATTAGGTTACTTCCAATTACCCATTTATGTTGTCATAGTAGTTCGTTCAATGTGGTGTCAACATTTTACTTCAATCATCGGCCGAGGCCTATGAAGTCTAATCCAAACTATAAAATCGGTTTAACATCATCGCTCAGATTTATTGGGTATCAAAACACCCAACAAATCTCCACCTTGATCCTAATAAATCTGCAAGTAACCAAAACACACAGTTTATACTTGCACAACCAAGGTAACCAATAAAATAGGTATCACAGACCTTACCTCGTGTCTCCACCTGAAACACAGACTATATCTGCTACATATACTCACCAATGCTAAGGTCAAGAACACCTAGTAGAAGCAAATAATGACAGCAATCAATCAAGAGCAAATAAACATGCGACAGAGATATCATATAGGATAACACAGATCTTTTCAACACATGTTCACACAGAACAACAGATTAACACCAAATCAATCAACAGGCCAACACATACACAACAAATGTATAAATGACCTCTCAAGAAGATCTCACCACACTTACCCTATCCCATTCCGTGTTACTCACTCCTCGAGAACACATATCTCACATCATCGCCTACCATGCTCACTAGACTAATCACTCAACCAAACTCATGTCTAATTGGTAAGTCTCTATAGATCATAATTTCTTGGGATAATCCTCTATCACCACATCATTTCTCCAACCTAAGTGGATAATGGGTCTCCACCTAATAGAAGTGATAGAAGTGCCTTACTTGCACTCCACCTGATTAGGGTCTCTTAACAGATAAAAGATTCTAACATTTGATCACATCTCCACTCATGATCCAAATGCTAACTCCACATCCCACAGTACAACCACCAATGTATCCCTAGGCATCTATACTCTACCTTACCAAAAGACACACAACACACTGCAAATGCATCACAAACCTACTATGCATGCAAACAATCACATGAAGTAATAAGATCACAAATTCATGCCAATGAACATATCAAACACATTGAAATGCAACATATAATCACGCAACCGAATTAAGCAATCACACACATACAAAAGGATTACACACGGATGCACATGCATTAACTAATGTTACACCCAGTAAGGCTTATAAGGGTCTTCACTCGACCTCGTAGCCAAATTCGCCTCACCTCTCATCTTACCCTGCTTCTTGGGACAATCCCTATGAAATGTCTAGACTTACCACATCGGTAACACCGTCTACTACCGGACTTGTCCCAACTCTTGCTCTTTTTCTTACCACTATCATCACTCGAGTCACTACTCGAATCACCACAGTCTTGAGCTCTACCTAAACTCATTTATTTTAACTTTATTCTACTCCTCATCATATGCAACTCACCATTTCTCTTATCTTCTTTTTCAGCCTTAATCTCCATTTCCTTACTCCTAAGGGAATCAATGACAATCTCGGGGGTTAAGGTGTCCCTACCATACTTAATTGCATTCTTAACCTCTCTATATGATTCAGGCATAGAATTAAGCAAAATAATGCCTTATAGGTTTCAGACACATTCTCATCACAATTAACGATATCTTGAATCAACTTGTTAAAAACATTCAAATTATCATCAAGATCCTTTGAATGATCTATTTTAAAGCTAAAAAATATTTCAAGCAAGTACAATTTATTAGGAGTAGAATTAAACAAATATAAATCCTCTAACTTTTTCAAAAATTCTTTTGTAGAATCAAGTTTTTCAACCTTTCTCAAAATAGTGTCAGACAGGTATAAAATAATTGAAATGTATGCAAGTTTATCATATTCTTCTTTTTGTGCTTCTGTAAAATTTTCGAGAAATTTGCCGTCTATGGCCTTGGAAACTTTTTGTTGAACCAAAATACCTCTCATTTTCTGTGTCAAATAGAAAAGTCACCATTTTCATTGAAAATTTCAATTTCGAAACGTGACGACATTTTGAAAAACAGGGCAACCAAAATTGCACAAATGGGTCACACAAAGTAATCATAAGGTAGCAATATACACTGTACTAGATTTCCAGGTTTTCGTGACACTCAAAATCTCAGATCAAGGGAACGTTCGAACGTGTCAAATCCGGGTGTTCTAACGAGATAATCAATGCAACACGAAGGTATATAAACAAAAAATTCAAATTTTCCAAGCAATGCAGTCTCACACAGCAACTAAACAACAGTTACGACACAAGAACAAATTACCAACTTGCAATCAAACTCAACACTTCAACTAAAGTAAATAATTCCTAAAATTCTAGCACAAGCAATGGTTACCCCTTCACGGTAACCCCAATCCTAATGTCACCCCACACGACGACGTGCTAGTGCTAAAATTTAAACGGGATAAGCCAATTTACCAGAGTGGACCTATCCGAGTTCGTAAATTACGAGGAACATAATTTTAACACTTTAGGGCCACCACTATTCGCCCTGAAGTTTGCAGCAACCTATAGAATGCAAAATCGAATCCCGAACGAGTAAGGGCAAAATCATCCAACTTTTCCTGCGTAACCTGAAACACTAAAACAACACTATCAGTACGTTTACGGGAGTAAAAGAAACAAACTGCTCGAAAAATTCTGGCCGGAAACCACCCACGCGCCACCGCTAGAAAATCACTGCCACCATCACTAGGTGCGACCCGCCCTGCTGGGAATGGGTATGGCCTCAGATTTTCAGTCCGGTCAATAGTTTGGCCGGAATTGAAAGAAAACATGTTCGGATTCTTGAAGAACTCGCGACCCGTCGGCTGCCCTCTTTCCTTCAATTGAGCCGGATTTCGACCCAACTCCGACAGCACCTTTATCTGTAGAGCTTGAACGTGGGTTCAATTTTTCCGAGTAGTGGATGGTTTGGCCTTAAACTTGAATTTCAGGTCCGGTTTTGAGAGAACCTACGAGCACTATGTTTCTTCTCCTTTTTTCCTCGATTTCAACAGTTTTTTGATCCAACCAAATGCTCTGATACCATTTGTAAGATTATTGACCTTTGATTTCGCCAAAACCAAGCTCAGATAAACCAAATCAACACCACAAAGAATAACCAATCTCCAAAACCACAATACCCAAAACCGGTTGCTTCAAGGTTCCACTAAGGAGTGAGTTGAATGATCTTTGGCAGCCCAAACTAGCCCCTAAGGCTAAGAAAAGAGAAGGAGAAGATAGCACAAAGCAAGAACCTCTCTTATCTTCACAATTCTCACGGCTCCAAGAATAAATTCACACACTAGGGTAAGACAACTAAAGCCGACCCACTTATAAGCCAAGCAAAGTGGTCTTCTAGATCAAACATTAAATGGCCCAATAAGTCACAATAAATGGGCCTCCAACCAACAAAGCCGTCCAAGGTGTTTGGGCAGGAATATGAGCAACTCTAATTAATTATGTACTTCCAGTGGTCCACTTATGTTTTCGGAGTGGTTCATTCAATGTGGTATCAACATTTCACTTCAATCATCGGCCGATGCCTATGAAGTCTAATTCAAACTATAAAATCGGTTTAACATCATCGCTCGAATTTATTGGATATCAAAAAACCCAACAGTATCTTTATCTTGTCAAATCATGACCACTCTTCCCTTACTGTACTAAACGAATTCATACATTTTGATAAGGATATTCAACGATAGAATACTTTCTATTATCTTCATCCATTTCTTCAAAAATACCAATTTTCTAGTACAGGCACTTGTTACCTTTCACCATACCTGGTAATAATAGTTTCCACTTTAACGTATCAAATATGTAACTTTACACTCCCCTTGTCATCTTTAGTTTATCAATAATTATATATGCAAATCCCTCTTCTATTAAAAGAGGGAATCCTCCGTCCACTGTTCATTCAGGACATATTTATCTTTTCCCATTTTATCCTCCTGTCACATGTAATTTTCACATTAATCTGGTTTCAAACCGATTTCGTCATTTGTTTTATTATATACTGCTAAAAAAGAATTTGCCAACTTATTTTGAAAAAAAAAAAATCTCCGCAAACCGACTTATTTATCATGTATGTATTTTACCACTTCCCACACTATATATGAAAATGCATCAAATACAATTGCAATGACACATTTTCCTCTTTCAAACAACAAATAATTATTCGACTTTCTTTCGCTTTTTCTCAGTAGCGCTGTGAATTAGCAAAATAATCTCAATCGGGTAAGAGCTTTTGATTTTTTTCAGTTTTAGTTGTTGTTTGATACTATATTGGCTTAAAATTATTTTTCCAATTTTAATTTTTGTCTGATACTATGTAGACTTAAAATTTTATACAGAAGACTGTGAAGTAGCAAAACAATCTCTTAAAGGTAGATTTCTATTCATTGTTGTTATATTTTTGCCTTTCCATTTCAATTTTTTTTTTTGGCAACATGCTTTATGTTTTTTGTTTCTGTTTAATTTATAGGGAGAATATATTTTTCCGTAATTGGAAATCGAGAATACAAATATGCCTAAAAAACTAACAATTAATGTATCAAAAATAACTTTTGTTGTTTAAATTAAAATTGATTGTCATTATAATCTTGTTGCGATGATGATTTTTAAAATTTATACTTTATCTGTAAAATAAATATAATTTTGAAATTTACATAATGTAATAAATATTTTGTATTTATTTATTTAATTAATATTTTTATTGATTTAAAGTTGGAAAAAAAAAATTAAGAAACTCTTCTTACGCGGAGAGAAGCACAGCCGTGCGCGAACGGAGAGTTGAAACTCCCCGTGCGCGCACGAGGAAAAGCAAGATCCCGTGCGCGCACGGGGAGAAACGAACTCTCCGTGCGCGCACGGAGAGTAAAAAAAAAAAATTTCACCAATTTTATTGCTTTATCCTCTACTATTTCTGGTTTCTTTCTTCTCATGAAGTTGGGTCTGTAAATCCGCGATCTGGGTGTTCACAATTTTTGGGGTTTTTCACAGGGGAAGTTTGTTTTCCGTAATGTTTGGTCAAAAAGCGAAACTAAGGCTACAAAGAGGAAGAATAAGAGATGGAGAGCGGCGCTATGTTTGCAGGTCTTCAGCCTAATCCCGCTGGCGCCCACCACAACAACAAATTCCTCGCCCCTTCAGGCAGCGTTATTAAGCTTCTTCCTCCACTCCTTATCGACAAAAGGCGCTTCTGCCCTCAACCTCTCAAGGTACCATTCAACCATACCACCCGCTCTTTGGTTATGTCATTATCGTTTCATTCCCGATGTGTACCGATTTATATGGACTTTGATTTGATTTCTTGTGTTATATTTAAATTATGGAAATTTAAATGTATGCAACTGCAAAATCAATCGCATTTCGCTTCTTTAAGAGTAAATGACACTGCTAACACTGTCCCAGTCGCCTTACCTACCAGGTAATATTTTTCATATAGAGCCAAATTTTTGCTTTAAGTTATTATGGACTGTTTTTAATTTGTTTTTATTGTGGGTTTATTCGCCAAAATGTGGTCAGAGACTCAGAGCTGGTAGGTTTCAGGTTCATGCATCTTCCCCCTTTGGCCTTTTCCTTTCTATCGAGAAAGCAATTTTTATATCAATGAGAAGAATTTAACTCCCAAAAAAATATCCCTTTAAGTGAAGGGTCCCAATAAATTCACAAGGGGTTTCATATGTCTTACCGATTTTTCATAACATTGATAGTGAAGTTTTCTGAGGATTATTGAAGAGCATTTCGTCTATTACAGGTTCTTATTTTTTTAATTTGCTTGATGTTTGATCGATTAATGCATTTTTTCTTAATGTACAGATATGTGTTTTTGTTTATTTTTTAAGGTGACTTTACCGAATTGTTTGCTTATATTGACTCTGAATCGTCAAGAACGCACTTTTGATCTATTTGGTAGCCACGAATGTGTGTATATATTTCTTTTCATTTTCTCGTGGGTTTTGAGTATTCACATCAGTTCGATTTGGTTGTGCACAGGATTCCAATGGGCTTCTTTTATGATATACTTCTATAATTTTGTATTATATATGTGCATACTTGTTCTTGAGGATTATTTATCCAGATTTATTCAAATTTAATCATGGGATTATAATTATATATTTCTGAAGCAATATATGGATGATTTTGGAAGTGATCTGCAGTCAACTTATTTTTGAAAGTATGTTCTAGCTGTGAAAACTTAGTATGTGATCTAGAAATGAAATGTGGTGATGTTTAGCTAATCTTTGAAGTTCATTAATGAGAAATAAGTTTCCTATATGTTTGGCTAATCTTACAACTTACTTTGACATTAAGAGAACGGATACAACAATCCAAGAAGCAAACAATATCTTGTTTCTACTAACAAACAATAACGAAACAATGTTGCTTTTTTAGTTTTGTTGCAAGAATGAAACGTGTATTTCAAAACTTTTAGTATATAATATAATAAGCCATACATTATCCACATGTTATAGTTACAAGAGGTTGGGCTTAATAATGCACAATAACCATCTTAACAAAGGAACACTGAGGTTGGGCTTAATAATGCACAATAACCATCTTATTGTTTGGGCATGAAAGGTTATAGTGCTGTTACTATGGCACTTGAAAAAATGAAGATAATAGAAAATGGTTTAATCATTTAAGCAATTTAAATTCTGATCTTCCAAACAATATCTCTGTGTATAATTTGATCAAACTATGTTTCGCAGATTCGAGTTTGGAAACAAGGGCAAGAAACCTCGTCGCATGATTATGAGTTCTCAAATGGTATTTTATTTTTTTATTGCATAATTTTAGTAGATCTTATCCAAATCATTGACTATTAAGTGTAGAAAAAAAAAGCTATATTATGCATTCAATACTTAATAAAATGTTACCAAAAAATGGAGATAAATATATTTTTTTGAAACACTAACATTACCTCTGTAATATTGCACGGGCAATAGACTAGTGTATATATAAAACCCAATAGGTGGTGGTGAAAACCAAAGTTAAACCTCTCTTATCGTGCAAAATTATCAAATGGTTTTTCCTTCATTTTCGCTACTGCCCACCCATGGAAGTGAAACCGGGGGAAAATCTCGGGTTGTGAAAAATACCCTGGAAAATCCATATTTTTGCTATTTTTTTAAAAAAATGCAAATGAGTCCTAATAATTTAGAAAATAAAAACAACTAACAACAACAAATAGATTAATAAAACAGGGGAAAAAAAATTAATTTATGACCAAAAAAACTTCTAAACTAAATACTGAAGTTCATTTGACTATGTCTGGGAAATATTATAAGTTATTTATAATTTTCAGTCAAAGTCTAATTTTAATTTTAGCCACACATCAAAATTACTATCACTTATCCATATATTTCATAGAACTAATTACATATCTTTGATCTCTTGTGAAACCAATCTACTAGACACATACATACATACATATATGATAGACATGTCTACATAGGTTCATATATTGAAAAAATACTAAAATCATCTATTAAAGTGTGATCTAAATGTAATGTTCTCACATTCGAATTGACCGGACCCAAGCGTCAACATATCCCTACTCATTTCTCCTCCACATATATATAACCTATCGTGTCTCCAAGTCAAAATACGGACAATAATTAGAGTGTGGGGGGGGGGGGGGGGGGCATGAGAAAAATAAGAATACGGGAGTTTGGTTTATATTCGAGATTGAGATTATCAAATTACAATTACCTTCAACTGATAACAAATGTGATTATTTATTGACAAATGCATTTTTGTGCACTTATTCCAGGTCATATTACTTAGGTTTTGTGTCTTTTAGTATTGAATTTTACTTAACTTAGATTATTTTTATCTTATTTTAGTTTTGAATCCTTTTCTAAACAATTGGAAAAGAAAAAAGGATCAATTGGCCAATGAGTGGAAGTTTGGGGATTGATATGCATTTGAGTAAAAGTTGAAATACTAAAATTGAAGTAATTTGATGTGGAGGACCAATATAGAAGAAATAATGAAGAAAATGACTAAAAAGAAAATTCGTGAAATTTTTATAACTAGGCAGCCACCCAACTATATTGGTTAGGCGGCCACCCAACCCTAAACTTCAGTAACATGAGCCATTTTATATGTTTGGTCAGCCGTCCCATTTTCTATTGGGCGCCAGCCCAGGCCAAGTCAGAAAAAAAAAAATTATGTTTCCTTCAGAATTCAATTCCAACAAGGAAACTTCCGTTTGAGCCATGATATGCACAATTTTTGGAGATCTTTTGGGGACCCTTTAGAGGGATATAAATACCAACTCTCAAAAAACAATTAGCATATGGAGAATTAATTGCAAAATGAGGCAAAGAACACAACAAGATCAAATCCAATAAGTTCAAGATTGAATTCAAGAATTTTCGGGCAATGAACAACATTTATTTCTTTTGCTTTATTCTTCACAACATGTTATATGTATTAGGAGAACAACGAATCATGTGATATGAGTTTTAATCTTTAGTTTTATATGTTTGATATTAAAAACAGATTTTTGAATATTGAATGATTTACATGATTTTATTTTCTCCACAATTATTGCACACGGTAGTTGTGTGAATGTGGTGACTAATTTTATGCATTCGAAAGAAAGAAAATATGTTTGACATATATAAATTATCATAGGGTCCGATACAAAATAAAAATATACTGTTATGCATTATATGAATCTTTAATTGTTCATAAAAATCCATGCACTTTTGTATGTTTGCATCTATCATAGAAATATAGTTGGGTCATATATAAAAGTAGGTTTAACATTACTCGAGATAAATTGTTAAATAAAATAGGAACATTAATTCGTCAAAATTCAATCGTGTTGTCAAAGTGTAGAACTAATATTAAAAAAGATTATTGCATGAGAATTCGGGTAGTGCATTTGTCATCTATTAAATACATCAATTTTCATTTAGTATAATTTGCATTTAATTTAGTTAATTTACTCATAGTTACATCCGTAGATTAATTTATTCATAATTTTGTCACAAATAAATACATCATATTATTATTGTTTCGATTAAGGCTCTGATAATTAAAATTGAACTAATGGGACGACACTTGGACTTCAAATTCACTTTATTACTCGTTAATGAACAGTACACTTACGGTAGTTTTAATTCGAAATATATTTTCGCGAACATTTATAAATCCATGCACTTTTGTATGTTTGCATCTATCATAGAAATATAGTTGGGTCATATATAAAAGTAGGTTTAACATTACTCGAGATAAATTGTTAAATAAAATAGGAACATTAATTCGTCAAAATTCAATCGTGTTGTCAAAGTGTAGAACTAATATTAAAAAAGATTATTGCATGAGAATTCGGGTAGTGCATTTGTCATCTATTAAATACATCAATTTTCATTTAGTATAATTTGCATTTAATTTAGTTAATTTACTCATAGTTACATCCGTAGATTAATTTATTCATAATTTTGTCACAAATAAATACATCATATTATTATTGTTTCGATTAAGGCTCTGATAATTAAAATTGAACTAATGGGACGACACTTGGACTTCAAATTCACTTTATTACTCGTTAATGAACAGTACACTTATGGTAGTTTTAATTCGAAATATATTTTCGCGAACATTTATAAATAAAAGAAATATAGAAAAATATCATTGGATGATATGTGGTTTCATCTCAACTGCTCGTGCATCAAGCTCAAAGATGTTACATAGCATTCATCATAGGCATGTGACTTCCAACACCTTGTCATAGGCAAATTATCGAGATTTGATTACAATCTAACTTCGCAAAAATGTCACATCAATTAAATGCACTTTGCTCAAGATGTTAGAGATTAAACTTATGCTTTAGGGTCAAACATCAACCGCTTCTAATCTAAAAGGCCCACTCAGTGTGGTCGATGGTTAGCTCCTAAATTTGTCTTGGAGTGATGATGAGTTATGGTGATAAGAGTTGCGATGTCTCAAAAGAGAACACATGGAGGCATTGCATGGTTCTCCTAATGCCTAAAAAAGAGACGATAGGCAACACGATAGGATTTGATGTCATTGCCTCAGACAGTTGAATTGGTGAGGCAAACAATACATTAGTGTAGGACAGCATTGCGGCGCAAATGGAGCTAATGTGCTTGCTTGAATTTTGTTTAGCTTGCAATCATGTGGCCTATCTGTAGATATACGCATAACATAACCAATGGTATTGATGTATCGTTCATGCAACATATTTGGTCACATATGAGGCATAGTAGACGTAGTACTAACTAGCTAGGCTTGAATTGTTATGGAGTTGCATGAAAAACTAGTTAGCATTTTTCGAAATATGACAAGTGTATTTTGTACACTTATCTGGGCCGTTAAATAAAGCTAATTGTTATTAATTTTGATAATTTATGACTTTAGTATGGTTATGTTTCATTTGTTAAGTAAAACTCGATGCAAATTTGTTAAATTGGACAAAAAGGAGAGAAAAATGGGCGAAAAAATAAAGAAATAAAAAGTATCGAGACTAAATTGCACACTTTAAATAGTTGAATCGGACAAAAATTGGAGAAGGCTTGGATGAAATTGAATTCAATTGAAATTTGAAGGATCACAATTATACCAAAAAATGACTTGAAGTGCACATTAGAAGAAAGCAGGGACCAAAACGCACAAAATTGAAAGTTTATTACCATGCACGCGAGAGTAGAGGGTCGGTGTCCTCGCATCAGCTTGTGAAAGAATTAACCGAGAGTTGAACAGCCAAGTGGCTTGGGTGTGGCTATGGTGATGGCGCGAGCGCTCCCCAGAAAACTAGGGATGTTGCACAATTTCCTTTTTAAATAAAAATTCTTTTTGGTTTTAAATTGGTACGCAATTTTGATTGAATTTTTGACTCTTATAAATACCAAACAAGGGCTATCATTGTTTTAATCTCTCTCAAGCCACTTAATACACAATTATATCATCCAATTCATCAGGAACTAGAAGTCAATTGCTATATTTTCAGAGCTAGTATCAAACCTAAGAATTGAAAGTCAATTATATTAAGAAATTGAAGATTTCAACATTTGAATTGAATATCAATGTATTTTGTATCATTTCATTATTTTGTGTTCCGGGTGCTATTTTTCTATTATTGTTCTTGTAATTTATACAAAATCAGGCTATGCTAGATCCTTTTTTATTGGATGAAGATTAACAATGCTGTTATTTATTTTAATTAAAACTAGTAGTTTAGTATTTCTTGTATTTTTTGATTAATATTGCATTTTCATTGTATTATTTAATTGTTTAATCATCAATTAGATAATTAGTTTCTTTTTGTAGTGTTGAAAGACTCACAATAAATTTAAAATGTAGCAAGGTTAGCACACAGACAATAAATGGTATGAATAACAATATTGTGTGTGCAATCATATAGATAATCTAAAATTTAATGTGTTCTAATAGTTCGAATCCCTACAAGGAATAGACTTGGGTCGTGATTAGAATAGACTTACCAATGAGGTCAATTATGCGTAGAATTCTCAAAGATACTAGAACAACCCTTACTTCAACAGGTATAATCCAAGTTGGAAGAATCATTCCAACTTTTCATGGGCTAATAATTAGGGTTAGGAAAATCAAATTCAAAACAACCTACAAGAATTTGTCAACAATAAAAAAAGAAGTCATCTTTGGAGAATCTAAATGTTCGGTACATTACAAAGATTGAGACTAATTTTCATAATCAACAGGTTGTAATTAAAAATTGGAAAATCAGATGGGATAGATAGCTGTATTGTCCAACATGAGTACCCTATAGCGACACAGTGAAGAACCCATAGGAACAAGTTTTAGCACTTGAAGCTGTGAATTATGTAGTTATTGAGACACTATCAATTAAGTTTACGCCCTTGCTCGAGGATATGTGCTATATGTTCCATTCCTTCAAAGGTTTCAAAAGTAGCCAAAAGAGGAATATGTTCAGGCCATCACTATAAGAAGTGAATTTCAATTGTCAGAAATCACTATGGAGAAAAATGGACCAAGGAAAATCAGGTACTTTCCCCGAACGAGGAACAAGTGGGTCAATCTAAATGATTGACAAAGGTTAATCAAGAAACTAGCTTTCTCCATAACCTTAGCTATAGATTGGATATTTTTGTTTTCTTGCATGAATGATCGAGATCAATCAGACATTCCACAAGTTAAGGCAACCATTTTTGTCAATAAACACACGCCTCCAATCCCATTTCCTCAAAGGTCATAGAACAAAAATCTAGAAAATCAGTTCATGAAGTTCTTGAATGCCATCAGACACTTCACATCAACATTCTTTCATTGACGTCATACTACAGATTCCAAATTACACTAATTTTTTGAAAAAGATGTTAACTAATAAGAGAAGCCACCATTAGATGAAGTATTGCATTAACTGAAGGATGCAGTACGATTCTATAGTATAAGCTCCATCATAAATTGAAAGATCAAGAGAGTTTCATTTTACCTTGCTCTATAGGAAATTTGTATAGTTTAAACACTTTAACTGATTATGAAGCAAGTATTAATGTGATGCCATTGTCTATCTATAGAAAATTATGATTTAGGGATCCTCCAACAACTTTAATAATTCTATAATTGGTTGATAGAACACTCAATCATACTTATGGACTTGAAGAGAGTATGTTCATCAAAGTTGGAGATCTCTTCTTTCCAGCTGATTTAATCATCCTTGATATAATGCTCAACAAATTTCATTAATTCTAGAAAGACCATACTTAACAACTAGATGACCATTAATAGATTTTGAAAAGAGTAATAAGATAATCTTGAGGGTAGAAAAAAAAATAACGAATCTTCACCATTAATAGAATACTCAGGAAACCACCTTAAATTGAGGAATGTAAAAAGATTGACCGTAAGGAAAATGAGGATTGGGTCAATCACAACAATAAAAAGGGCTTTGGGGGTTGGTTGGAAGAGACAATAATGGAAACTTTATCTGGAAGATTAAAAATGAATTAAAGAACAATTGTCAGTGCAATCGATGTAATGTTGAAAATTCCTTTTTCAAGCTACCATGAATAGCCAAAACATCAAAGTCAAGCTAATGAATATAAAAACGTTTGGAGGCAACTCGATTTTCTTCATTTCTATTGAATTTCCTTTCTAGAATATGGAATTAGTAATTTTTATTCCTTTTTGTAGTATAGGGTATCTTCTTCCCCCATAGTTTCCTTTAGGGTACATTTGAGCTTATTATAATTTATTCCATATTGTGATTGATTTCTAATTATTTTGAAAGAAGATGACACATGAACACACTGGACAAAAAAATAGACATAGAAATTGACCCAACACGTTCAAGTGAGTCCATTTACCACTTGCAAAGTTATACGTGAGGAGTACTTAGTTCCCATCTTTGAGCTTAACTTTTATATATTGTTTGTTATATTTTTATACATTGAGGGCAATGTTTGTTATAAGATTTAGGGGAAAAACATCGAGTATGTTATTTATTTTTACTGTTTTATGTACTTGTTCTCATGCAAAAAAATTACAAATGTGACCGATTTATAAGTAAAATGACCATTCCCCATTTCTATACAAACTGGTATCAGGGCAAGGTTAGCTTTAGCAACTTGAAATTGGCTCTCGTGACTCGAAATTTATATTGTTGATTTGCTATAAATTGAACGTGTGTTTTGGAACATGTGTTCGGGGTGAAATTAGCATGTGTATGCTGATTTTGTAATAAGGATATAAACTTTTAAACTAAATTTGTGCATCTCATTTGTATGGACGACAGATTGGTCCTCTTGGTAACTTGGCTGATCCCTTTTCATTTTCTACAATAGCAGGCCATCGTGTGGGGGTGGCTATTGGGGTTACCGTGTAGGGGTGATCATTGCATATTGCTAGAAACTATGATTATTTGCCGATTATTTGTCATATTGTCATGTTTGGCTATTTTGACTATTTAGTAATTCATTATTGTTGTTGCTGCTTTGATTAATCGTTAGAATTGTTACATAGACCTTATTGAAAGCCCAAGAGTAACTAACCGGGGGGGAGAGAGAGAGAGAGAGAGAGAATTAACAGGGATAGATGATGTAAACGATATAATTGTGGAGATTCGATCTAAATCAATGATTTATGTCCTCCATTACTAAGCTCTCTGGTACGGAAAGGTCTTTTCACTACGTTGATTGACTTATGATGCAATCCAACCCTTTACAACGCTTTCGGTGGCTTAAAAACAATGAGCACCGATTCTTATACAATGTTGAGTTTTACAGGACCTCAGCATGACCCGCACTGTTGAGATTTACGAGACCTCAATAGGACCCACATGGTGACTTATAACAAGGAGCAGACTTCAACATGACCTACACTTTATCAAAGTGATTTTACAATGAAATTTCTTTCTTCATAAATAATACAAACAAGTTAAGTACTAAGAGAGGCTAACACTTTAATGAATAGTAATAAATGATAGTTCAAGTGTTAATGAATATGATAGTCAAAAATTAGATTCAATCAATCAAAGTATTTCAATGAGAAGATGAAGAAATAAATACAATGTAAGTTCAAAAATCTCCTTAAGAAATATCTCTCTTTTAATGGATAATTGTAATAAATTAAGTACTAAGAGAGAAATTAGAAACTTTGATAAATATGATGTTTACAAGTTTGATTCAATCAAAATTTCAATATGAAGAAGTAAATTCAAATGAATTAAAAAAATGTAAGTTTAAAGAATATTTTTCAAATGAAAAACTTTGATGAGTAAATTTTAAAAAGTTAATTTGATCAAACGTTTTTCAAACCTAAATGATTCGATAATAATAAATGAGATGAGAAATCAATATAATTTTGCTAAAAAGTATCTCATTTGAATGCCTGTAAGTCTTAAAATGAATGACAAGTAAGTTGATATTTATAGGAATCAAAACGCAATAGATTCTGTCCAACCAGATGACTATCCCGATGACGACCAACTAGCAGTAGCATTCAGAACGGTAAAAAAACCGACCGGTGGGATGAACCAGATGTCATCGGGACGTCCGGATTGACATAAGTTTTTCTGTCAAATAGGACGGTCCGGTTGACTATTGACTTTTTTTTGTAGATGTGATCTAAGTTCAAGTATTATTTTGAAAAATCAATCTTACTTTTGATCAAAAATATTTTATGCAAGTGATATGAAATTAACTCTTTTTGTACAAAATGATTTTTGAGCTATTGTTATTTATTACTAAATATCAAAGTGTTACACTTTTACATATGATCTCGAAAGTTTAGTCTTTGATCTTGCTTCGAAGTTTCACTACAACAAAATTGTGATTTTGCGACAAAAAATTGTTGTCGCAAAAATTGAGATTTTGTTGCAAAAGTAATTTAGCGACGACAATACGTTTGTTGCGAGCATTGTCGCACTATATGAGTCACGGAATATGTTTTGCGACAATTTTCTATCATTCATCGCAATAACAAAATCGCGACACTATTTGTTTGACGTAGAAAATATGAAATGGCGACAAAATATTTGTAGCCATAATGTCGTCGCAATGAATATGTGTCGCGATAAATTTAAAGGACGACAAGTCAGCTTGTCGCAACGAATATTCCAATAAAGTTTTTTTGCAAGAAATATGTTTGTTGCAAATGTCGAGTCACCGAATGTAATTTGTGACATATTTTGATCATTCATCGTGTTAACAAAATTGTAACACTATTTATTTGCCGTAGAAAATACGAAATAGCAACACTATTTATTTGACGTAAATTATGTCCATTGATAATTACCAACGAATTTCCATCACTATTATGAATTAAAATCTTTAAAAAAATAATTTTATTTTAATAATTATTTTCTTGAGAACTTAATTTATTACATATTAAACCCAAAAATAAAAAATGCAAAAATTATAATTATAATGTACAAACTAACCTAGATTGAAATTGAAAATACGTCCATTCAATTCGTTAATTTTAGAGTTCGAAACAAAATATAAAAAATGTTACAGAAATACTTATTCACACTGTTGAAGATTATCTTCTACAAACAAAAAGAAATGAGGTACATCAATCGTAACTTCCATAAAAATGATCAAAGAGCCCACTCCCATCTGCTGCAGAACCACCACCACAAGCATGTGAAGTACTAGCATGAGCTTTTCGTAATCTGCACATCAAGCACAACCACCGAGAAACAAGATCAAAAGCATCCTCAACAATTCTAAGTTCTGTACCAAACCATGAATAGTTGCATTTTCTTTAAACTTAACTGGCATCTAAACCTTCTTAGATATAAATGAAGCAAATGATATTGATTACAAGGGTTATCAATTTGCTTCATTTTTTATTTACAACTATGTATTGGATAACCACCAAAGCAGAGCAGCTTTCATTACTAAATATTAGACTCGGAGAAGATGCTATAACATATCAAGATTCAGAATAAGAACTAGATATTAAGCAATGGGTTGCTACCCACAAACAAATAAAAAATAAATGAAAAACAATGATAGGAAAAATCTCACAGTAAAAGTGAAAGTGTGAAGCAACAGAGATTCAAAACTTCAAATTAAATTTTGCTTGTACCTGAGGACACATTAAAATCAAACTAATCAGAAGGTTCACACCTTTCCATGAAGCTAAACTTCTCTGCTTGTATAAATACACATATACAATCAAAAAATCAAATACAATAAATCTCTTAATCTGTGAGTTTAAGAAGAAGATGGGAACAATACAGCAAAGCAAAACAGATCCCAGTTATTGAAGCAGTAGAGGATTTCCCTACTGTTGTCCTGTAAACAAATTCTAGACTGTCAAATGCCTACAAAAAGAACAATATGAAATCAACTTGTAACAATTAACATCTCTTAACAGAAAGAAAAACAAGTGTAGTTCATCGTGCACTAATAAAAAAGTAGTCCAAAAGTAAAATAAGATAGTCAGTAAATCAAATAATAATCAAGATTATATAGTATTATGCATAAACCATTCTACCTGCAACAGAATTGAAAACCATCAGTATGCTAAAAGGCAAAACAAGTCAAAGACATACGAACCAATGGGCAAAAATTCCTTGTTGAGATCTCTAAACTTCCATTGATACCACCAAGAAGGGGATGATAAGTTGAAAGTTTACATAATAATTCACTGTGGCAGGGGCTGATGTAATCTGATTACCAGTTGATTGTCCCCAATACCATAGCGACCCTACAATCTGAAAATCAAATCTTTCGGGGGTGCAAATAACATGTCTTGTTCAAAGAAAAGCAATAATAGTCAATTGCTTTTGAGTTCACACTTCACAGGTTTGATCCTCCATCGTTGTACATTTAGGTATGAACAACTGTGGTGAAAAGAGAAAATCCGATGTACAAGTACGAGCTCAGTTTTCAGAAAATGAACCTGCTGCCCAAATTAGAGATTATTTGGCTTCAATCCCTTCATTCTTAGCCCTAATTAATAAGCAATAAAGCATATTACAACCCGAAACACGGGTACGGGGGAAGACAATAATCAAAGCTCAAAAAATTGATTGGATTTCAAGAAATGGAAAAATAAACCGTGTAAGATGTGCGGGGAAATGGGTTTTTTTGGGTTTAAGGGTTGATGTTTATCGTGTTTTTAAGATGTAGAAGAAGAGAATGGAGAGAAGTGGTTGAGACTTAACCTATACAGACGGCAGTCGGCAGACCTCCGATCCCTGAATCGGATTCCTCTGCTTCCAAGGGTAACGATTAAAAAGTTCTTCTGCATGACAACGCCGAGGTCAACAGTCTACTGGTCGAGCATAGCAGAGCAGAGACGGAGGTAAGAATGAAAGCATATTTTCCCTTTTCTTCCGCCTCGACAAGGGAATGGGCTTGGGGGTTTTGCATATAGAGAGGGAGATGGGGCAATGAAATGGGATTAGGATTATGGCTTTGAAAATTTTAGAGAAAAGGGAAAAATGATATATGTGGAAAGGGGAGACGTTTTAAGAAAAAGTGGGAATGGAAAATGTTAAAAGGGAAAATTGAAAATTTTAGGAAGATGTGAAAATTTCATTCGGACGGAAATCTAAATGAGGATAAAAATTGGTAGTTCAAAAAGATCTATTTTGAATTTTTTGAAGCTTGATAATTACTTTTCAAAAATTTTAAAAAGTTACAGATGAAATATATTTTGTTTGTAAATTTTAATTAATTTATTTTAAATATTTTAAAGCTTGATAAGTACATTAAATAATATTTAAGACATTATTAATAGAATATATCTTGTCTATAAATTTTATTTATTATATATAATTTTTTGTTAAAATTACCAACGGACTTTTTCATAGAAAATGTTTAATAGCATTGTAAAAAATCTACTGCAACATTTTTTGTCTGTTGCAAAAAATAGTTTATTCTTGTAGCGAATTTTTCCTCCGAGTAGAGAATTTTTGGCAACATATATTTCTTATGCAAAAAGTAGACTTTATTGCATCACTAACACTTTGTTGCAAAAAATAAAAGTTTGTCGCCATAAATTTCCCACAAAAAATATTTTGGCGCTTTGCTTCCCTCATATTTTTGGCAACATTCTTCATTATTTGTCGTGAATTCTTACATTTCACGACAACTTTTTAAGTCGCCTTATATTTTTTGGTACTTATTTTTTTCATCACAATTTTCGCAACAAACTTTAAAAATGTGTCGCGTTAAATTACTTATTACAACAACTTTTCGTATGTCGCAAAAAAATTTGTTGCGAAATCACAATTTCGTTGTAGTGTTTCTTTTATGTTTGATTCCTAAACTCTCGATCTTGATCTTTCTTGACATTTAACTTTGACGTTTTGTCTTTGATCTTACTTCGAAATTTCTTTCATGTTTAGCTCTTAAACTCTTGATCTTAATATGTCTTGACATTTGACTTTAATGCTTGACTTCGATCGTGATCGTCTTCATGAGCCCGATTTATAATGTGTAGATCTTGACAATACTCAATTGATTTTAACATTGAACTATCATCACTCAAAATCAATTGTTAGAAAAAAAAAACTAATCTTGTTTGTTATGATCAAAACATTAAAGATGAAATCAACCATAGGTCAACAATTTTTCCCTTTTTGATTATGACAAACAAGATGATTTGCAATGTAAGATTGAATAATTGATATCATATTGATAAATGAATATATATCATAAATTTATCATGTAATTCATATTCCACCTATCTTTTACAAATCAATAACTACACATTTAAAGCATATGAATGATTTTCCCTCCTCCCCCCTCCCCCCACCCTTTCATATACTCTAAGTATATTATTTTTTAAAATAAAAAATGCATAATCATCTCCCTCCATTTCCCCATTTTGACATAAACAAGAAGGGATAGGTTCTAAGATCAAAACACAATTTTCCCTTTTAAGATAGCACATATGAGAGGAATAGTATAGCATATAAGATCTAAACTTTTAATCAACCATAAAAAATAGTAATATATTCCCCGTCAATTAAGCACAAGATGCTAAATATATAAAATTTTAAATAAGAAGATAATCATCACATGTATAGTAAAATAATAATCAAAGCATGAGTATGAAATGATGAACGCATAATCATTTATGTAAAATTTATATACATTACAATCAATTATTCACATAGAATCAATCATAAGAAAACATTTAGTAAGAATTCGATTTAGCCACATACTACAAATTCATTGATAATTCGCAAACCTCTTTAAATATATGAAAATCTAATCGAGTGTTAGAGGTTTAGTGAGAATATTGATCAATTGATTCTTCGTATTTACAAATTTGAATACAATAACCTCCTTCTGGGTACCTTTAGAATATCATAGATGTAATGTCTTAGTGTCACTAAGATGTCTAAAATTCATTTTATGGCACTAATGTGTGATTCTTGAGCATTGGGTTGAGATCAGGTACATAATCACACACCAAACATAATATCGAGTTTACTTGCAATTAAGTAAAGAAAAGATCCGATCATACCTCAATATTTTGTTATATTTATGGAAGTACCTTGATCATCTTTGTCCATTTTGATTGATGAGCTCATAGGAGTGTTCATTTCTTGAATCTTCTTTATTTTGGTCTTGAATAGTCATTTGTTCGAAAGGAGTTTCCGATCCATATCATTAGTAATACCTTTCTCACAATCAAGAATATTAGTTTCATCAAAAGTGTCATGCACGGGTTTTTCAACGACTAGAGTTCTTTTGTTAAAGACTCCAAAAGCTTTGCTAGTAGATGAAAAATCTAGAAAGATTCCAATATCGGATTTTAAATTAAATTTTTCAAAATTTTCTTTCATATTCAAAATGAAGCATTTGCAACAAAAAAAAAAAAATTGAAATAACGATAGTTGAAATTCTATTTTT
This sequence comes from Fraxinus excelsior, assembly GCA_019097785.1. Taxonomy (NCBI): domain Eukaryota; kingdom Viridiplantae; phylum Streptophyta; class Magnoliopsida; order Lamiales; family Oleaceae; genus Fraxinus; species Fraxinus excelsior. Next base: position 15,005,954 of record CM032641.1, on the reverse strand, counting down.
CCAAAACTCATAGGGGGCTTTGTATTTTCTTTCAACTAATTGAAATTCTATAACTAATATAGCAAGTAGTGTTAACGGCTTCGGCCCAAAAGTATTTTGGTAAACTATTTTCATTTAGTATACTCCAAGCCATTTTTCGCAATGTGCGACTCTTCTTTTTACTATATCATTTTGTTGAAAGGTTATAGGAGCCGAAAGATTATGTTCACAATCATAAGTTTTGCACAAATCATCAAAAGTAATATTATCACATTCTCCACCATGATCACTCTTAATGGTAGTAGCAGTGTATCACTTTTAATGTGAACATTTTTACAAGAACGTTCAAATGCATTCAATACTTTATTTTTAGGTTCAAGAAATGGGACTCAAAAAAATCTAGAAAAGTTATCAATAATGATGAAAGCATAATGTTTACCATTTAAGCTTGTGATACAGATGATCCAAAAATATTCATGTGGAGAAGTCAAAAAGATTTTGTAGTTGAAGAATGTTGCTTTAATTTTAAAAGAACTATTTACTTGTTTTCCATGCATCACAATTTTGTCTTCTTTAACAAAAACAGATTTTGGAAATTTTGAGAAGTAGGTCCATGCTAACATGACCTAATCTTGTATCTCATAACCAAGATCATATTTTAAACTTGATAAAAGATTTTCTCCGCATTTAAATTTAATGTTTATGACATAAACATTCTTACTTCGGCTTCCTATAAACATCACCTCTTTTGATGTAATATCCTCAATAATGCACTTGGAAGAGTCAAATTTGATTTGATAACATTCATCACACAATTGATTAAAACTATATAGATTACGTCTAAGGTTATCTACTAAGAAGACATTTTCAATAAAGAGAGATGAATGATTACCAATAATTTCAATGTCAATGATGTTTCCTTTCGTATTATCTCCAAAAGTATCATGACCGCCATCCTTTATTTTGAAACTTGACAATAAAACTTGATTCCCGATCATGTGCTTTGAGCATCCACTATCCAAGATCCACTTACTCTTTGTCTTCCTTGGTACCTATAAAACAAAATTTAATTCTTGATCTTTGGTACCCATACAAGCTTGGATCCTAATAGTTGATTTTAGTGGATTCTCAAATCCACTTGTTCTTTCCTTCAAAGTACAATTTTTTCTTGTTTAGACAATTATAAGCAATTTGTCCTTCTTTGTTGCAAAAGCTACATGTAGCATTTGAAAAGAAAGTATTTGAAGCTTTAAAAAATATATTTTCTAAAGATTTTTGTTATATCCAATGCCTCCTTTATCAGAAACACATTATTGCTCATCAAGCATTAAATCAAAAATTTTCTTGCCTTGAGTAAATTTGTGAATAATTTGAGTCAAATCTAAAATCATTTCTTGTAAAGAGGAGTTTTCCTTAAATTAAAGAATTATAATCAGCTTTTCCTTTTTCAATCATTTTGAATTTCCAAAAGTTTCTTTACTTCATTTTCAAAGAAAGAATTTTTCTTTTTTAGGATCGAATGATTTAAAGCAAGTTTTTCAAATTATTCAAGAATTTCATCATAAGAGATAGATAATTCATCATATGAATAGTTTCATTCGAGTTTACCTTATCATCAATAGTCATAAAACACATGTTGGCAATTTCCTCTTGACTTCCATCTTCTTCGTGATCATCATATTCACTCTCATTCCATGTTGATTGAAGAGCTTTCTTTTTTATGAATCTATTTTTATTTTTGCCATTTTTTTCTTTCTTTTGGAATCGATGATTTTTGCAAAAACACATCCATTTTTTAACAAAAAGAACTAGATCATAAAGTTCTTCATCATTCTTATTTGCGCTGGAAGTGCCTTCATCAACTACGGATTTAAAAGCAATTTGACGCCTTTTCACTTCTTTGCTTGTCGACGTTTTGTAATATCCCGGATTTTTTTAGAGGAAATTACACACAGACCTGTTTTTAACTTAGTCTTTTCATTTCTCCAAAATGAATTTTATAATTTCATAAATCAGGTTTATGTTATAATTAAATTTAATTTTAATTAAACCCCCCACGTCCGCCATTTACGTACAATTGAAGAGAGAGGGCGGTTTAAATATGTAAACTTATCTCTAATAACCGCCTAATCACCAAACATCACCCCATTTAGGAAAAGAAAATCACAAAATCTCATATAATCTTCCCCACCGTACCTCAAACCTAAAACCCCTAATTGAATATTGAGAGAATTCCCATATCATAGAGCATGTGAAATACGGCAGTGGTGAAGGAGATGCCGTCGCGAGCGAAGGGAGTGCATTTTTTTTCTGTGACACTAGAGTGTGAAAGGACACATACCAATGGCGAAAACAAGGAGTTGTGACTGAAAGACACAACTCGGAGCCGGAGCCGGAGACGCACATGGTAGCGCACAAGGAAAGAAGAGGATGTTCATTCCGTCAAAGGGAGATCGTACAGAAATTCCTAAAAAACCAGCTGTATTGAATCCGAAAGGGAAAAAGACATGCCGCGAAGAAATGCCCAGAAAATCTACGACGAAATCGAAGAATGTAAGTTCATTTGTGCTGCAATATTGGTTTTAGAATTTCAATTATGACCTGTCTGAAAGGGTTTGTGACCTCATTCTTCTGTTTGAATACAACGGTAACATTGGAGTCACAATGATTCGAACTATTTGTGACCTAAATGTGTTAATGTGGATTTTTGTCTTTTATCTCATGTTTCCATAGACCTGTTCATTATTCATATATTGCAATGCAGGAATGGAAGTACATAATACCCGAAGATCAATGGTTTCCCGGGAAAATCACCACAAATGTTGCGAAAAATGTGCTGTCGAATTTCACGTCTAAATTCGATGAGCATCAGAGAGATATCCTGTTGAACACATGTTTTTCTTTCTTTATAGAATGCAATGAAATTGTTCTGCAACCCCAACTAATACACTACTTTTTGATCAGGGAAGTGAAGCAGCCGAATCCTAATGAGATGTGGTTTAAGGTTACGAATAGATTTATGAGATTTTCATTTTGTGAATTATGTTTAGTGACGGGTCTTAGATATAATGGTGATGACATTAGGAAGGAAATTGACAAGATTCCATCTATGATCAAAGGTGCATACTTTGGGGAATTGAAGTTGGTTACAAACGAAGATGTTAGGGACGTATTCTTGAGCGCGTTAGACATTGATGATCATGATGTTGTGAGGCTGGGAATTCTGTATTTGATTACTTCATACCTCTTCTCCACATCATATAAGAAGGTGGTCGACGACTACTTGTTTGCGCTAGTAGAAGATTTTGAGTTATTGGAAATGTTCCCTTAGGGCAAAGAGTTGTTTGAGATGTCTATAAAATCTTTGAAGGAGGGTTTAGGTCATAGGAATCCATATTATAGACTGAAGGGGTTTTTTGTTGCATTTCAAGTTTGGATATACGAGTCAATTCCCAGACTTAATGGAACTGTGACGAATTGAATGAAGAACGATTTCCCACGCATTGTGAACTGGATGTCAAGCAAGCAGCCGTCGACCGTGAAATTGGATGAAGATGTTTTCTCCCACTCTGATGTAAGTATTTAAACACGATTTTGCAATGAAAAGGCTACATGGTCATATATTCCCATAAATGAGTCACAATGCACACATTTGCATCCACAAATGTTCTTTTTTTTGTCACAAGTCACAAGGTCACAGATGCATTACCATGGGTTACAGGCTTGTGTGAGTAAGTCACAGGGTCACAGATGTATTACCATGGGTTACAGGCTATGTGAGTAAGTCACAAGGTCACAGATATTTGCATTCTCAGATCACATTCATTTTCTCTCTGCAATCTCCTGCCACAGTAAATATACATATTTGCTCTCTAACAAGGGTTCCATTTTTATTGGTGTTGTCACAGCTTGAAATACGGTATATTGTACCGTCTGACTTGGAGATGGAGGCTCCATATATGAGTGGTGTTCTATACACCAAACCAGAGCAACCGCAACTACCTGGAGACGGACAATTCAAGGATGCAAATATGGCAGGTACAAGTGGAACACAGTTGCTAATGATCACAGATGGAAGAAAGGGTCATTCTAGCGATTTCGACGATGACGATGATAATTTCGTTGATACTCCCCCAAAAAGGCAGAGGACATCATCTTACTTGACCCCCCTAAGTAAACGGTAGGCATCATATGTCAATTATCCGACAGAACCACAGACGGGAGACTTTCATACACCAGCTGCACCGCAAGCAACATATGGAAATTACCATACGGAGCCAGAGAGAAGTGATGTTCATACCTCGAAGGAGCCGATGGTCCCAAGTGCACATGTTGGCCCACAATCTGATGTACGTTGTTTCATATTTACTTTATACAAGTCACAAAGCATTTGTCGCATGTTAAGAATCATATGTTAGTGCAAAAGGTCAATAAACTCGTCTTGGTACTATCCAAACACATGTGATCGACCAGTTGAAGAATTTGAGTGGACAAGTTACTGACATCCAGTTGAAGAATAGTGAATTAACGAAGCAGCTTACTGAAGTCAAGTCGCAAGTCATGTCATTGAAGGTTGAAAGACATAGTAAAATCAATCAGATTATCCGTATGCAAGGTGAGATTAAGTGTGACATGGTGGACATAAGGGCCAATATGACTTTCTTGTCCGATTCGGTGAGTGCTTTGATAGCAAGCACAATGGATGCAATTTTAGTAAAAATGAATAACAGGAATAATGGGCAAAGTGCTGGACTTACAAATGAGCCACATAATGTAAGCTTTTGAAAATGGTTTTGTGTTGCACAGGTTACATATTTCTTTCCAAAGCTCACAAGATCACATATTTGTGTTCATAGTTACATTTGTGTTCCATTTAGGACCCAAGCAGCGAGCCACTGGTGGACCGCAAAGGCAAGGGTAAGGAAAATCCCGTCGATGCCGTTGAATACCCGTACTTCCCTTCGACACCTTCATTTGATTTGGGGATCTCATCAACTCCAATACCATTGTAAAAGCATGTCGGTGATGATAGTGCCGGTGTGGAGGAATAGACTGAAGGTCGTGATAAAGATAGCTTGATGAGCAAGGAAAAAAATGTGCAGGCCTCGGTACTTACAATTATTTCTAATTACAACATTCAAGTCTATTAAACCAATCACTGTCACTCCCTCCACTAACAAGCCACAAGTCACAGAACACCATTGCCATAATTCATAAAGTCACAATACGCTTTTGTCACAGGTCACAGATCTGACTCATCCGTCACACTAACGGTGTTGTGTTATGTGCAGGTATCTCTCCCTTCTGCACCGTCGTCTGGATTGCCTGTTAAGAGGGCTCCAAGGCCTACAAGAGTACTGCAATCCCCATACATCACTGGTGCAGGAAAATAAACTAAGAATTTGGACACTGTAGTTGTTTTTCAGAATCATGACAAGCCTGCGGCTGAGGTTGACGTTGTTGCATTCAATAACTGGTTCAATAGAGGCTACAAACCAAGAAACAAGTACGTAAGGGTTCAATTTATATGATATGTGATTATAAACTAATGTACGAACAACGTTATTCGAGTTCAGTCTTGTTTATTGTCACATGTCAGGAAAAATTTAATGACGAAGATGATGTCATTCGTCCTCCCTTCGTCATTGGGACGTTGACGGTAGGTTCCAAATCATGGTGGCACGAGCTTATATGCACAGACTCTTTTCTTAGCAGCACGGTATGTTCCATTTATGATATCACAAGGTCACATACTACCCACTATTAGGCTGAGGTCACAGACATACAGGTCACAGGTCACATGTGACCGGTGTGTCATTACTGATTGGTGTTTATTTTTCTGTCAGCACATGAACGTGTGTTTCTATTATCTACGGCAATATGTGACCAAAAGTCCCCGTGCCAAAGTGAATGCTACCACAACCGACTTAATGTTCCAGGCGAAGATAAAAAACATCTTCCCGAAGTACACGAAGGATCCAAACGTGATTATGACAGATTCGTATATTATTGATGTTGCCACAGGTCGCCAGTTAGAACTTTCTCATCCTTGGGCAGAAGTCGACTACATTCTTATACCACTCCTACCCATGAATTGTGCTCATTGGATGCTTGGTTGCCTGGACATACGAAAGCATATACTATATGTGTTCCATTCCAGCTATAAGACGTACCAGGAAAAAATGGTCCATGCTAGGATTGAACCATTTGTAAGAGTCATCCCCTAGTTGTTAATGGGGTTGGGCATATGGAAAAGGATATCTGATGATGGCGATGATGATCCAAAGAGGATAACAGTCATGGTTGCTGATAACATTTCACATGAACAGAATGGGTATACGTGTGACTTATTTATCTTTATACACACACACACACACTATTACACTTATATCTGCATGGTGTGTAGACCACATGTCACATAGGTCACAGAATTAGTACACATGCACAAGTCACAGGCCACAGGTTACAGAATTAATAACATGGGTCACACATTTCTATGTTCAGGTCACAGATTACTTTAATCAGGTCACAGACATACATGTGCAGGTCATAGGTGTCTATATGTTATTACATTTTCATTCCTAATTGTGCTATATTACACTTTGTGGTTTCAGACATGACTGTGGAATCTTTGTCATTAAGTATGCGGAATACATATTGCATAACGATATGAAGTCCATGCTGATGACGTTTGATGCTAGCCGTGCTAGGTTGGACATTGCTGCATTACTCTTCAAACACAAGGAGACAAAGAAGACCAGACAGCTAGTGAAGCCAAAAGGAGAGAGTATCGACGTATAGTGATAGTACAATGTCCGTCGTAATTACTAGTGGATGTTTAATGCTTTTGAATGTCAGAAATATTGTAAATCATGGACCTTTCTGGTCATTTATTGTCAATATAACATCTATGCATTTTACATTTTGTCCATTTTATATTACATGCTAGATTGAAATTTTAGATTGTTGGTTATGATACGAACAGGTAATGCTATCAGATTTTTTATCATATACTTCATCATTACCAGGTCGCAAATACCATTCTTATGGATCACATAGGTCACAGTCACATGTCATAATTACCGGGTCACAAATACATAGGTCACAGTCACATGTCACAAATGCATAGGTCACAGTCACATGTCACAAATTCATCATGTCCAAATGCATAGGTCACAGTCACATGTCACAATTACCAGGTCACAAATACCATTCTTATGGATCATATAGACAGTACATTTATAGATGCACTGGTCATATAAAATTGTTTCGCTATCTCAGGTAACAAGTCACAGATTTATACTTCTGATCACAAATATAACTTATACCATGCAGTCGGAGATGCAAGAGTCACAACGTGATGTTATACCATCTCATGCCACAAGTCACAGATCACATTTCATGTCACACATCTTAATTGTCTGAATATTATGCTTTCAATTTCTTTAGTTACAGTCCATTCATATCGATTACCGACTGGGTAAACAGATTCCTTGTATGAATTCATGTACGCCTCTCGTGTGTAAAAGTACGAACAATATGCGTACAAATCTCCCTTCGTAGTCGCTATCACTGCTAAAGTGTGTGGACACAGTATCTGATCAACTTGGAGCATCCTACATGTACACATACGTTTTTCTATGTTGACAACAAATGTGGAACCCTCGCTTGAAACCGAAAATATTGTCTGGTTGGCATGAGAAACCTGCACAGAGATAGTACATCATGTGAGGTCACAATTGGAACAGTTATGTTCAATATCAAGTCACATATATGGAATAATCTGGCATATACTACAATTACCCTCATGCTCTTCAACTCATTGCTCATGTCTCTAATTAATTTCTCGTATTTCGCAGACAACTTCGTGAATGTGCTATTTGCAAGATCTCTATTCTTACAGCACCAAGTTTGTACTCTTTCTCGCAATGACTCTAACAAAGCCACAATAGGATAGTTTTTTGTTGCTTTTGTGACCGCATTGACCGATTCCACTATATTTGACGTCATATTGGAGTATATGTTTGCCTGCATATGGTATCGTGACCACCTCTCTGGTCCAACATCATTCTACAGAATGCGAAACTGATATCAGAAATGCGATATACAAATTCACGACAATATTAAGTGAGGGAAGGTAATGACATACCAAGTAAGCCCTGATCTTCAAGTTGATCTTGTCTAACTGTTGCATATTGTACTCGTATTCTGTAAACGTGTACGCACACACAGCTGCATTGAATGCTTGAGTTATGTTGTGACCAGATTTTCCGTAATATGATTTTAGGTTTTGTAGAAGATGGTTTGCGCAAATCCCATGATATGTTCCTGGATAAACACATTCAATTGCATTTCTGATACTGTTGTGACGACCTTCTTTTGTTCCATATGCAGACCTCAACGTTTCGAAAAACCAGGTCCACGATTTATCGTTTTCATTATCTCAAATCCCAACTGCGAGTAAGAATATGCTGTTATTCGCATCTTGGGTACATGCTGTGAACAGTGTACTTGACGTGACTTATCGATTAGCTTTGCCGCCTGAACTATCGGTAGTTCATAATGTGTTTTATATATCGATGATCAGGAAGTTTATGCATGATCCCGATTACGTGGTCAATTATCAATCTTTGGAAGTACAGAAAGATTATCGTATGAGGAATTACCGATGAAAATATTGGATCGAAAGGTACATAAGTTACGGAACAAAGAGATTCAACTAGTCAAAGTACAATGGAATAACCATGGATTAGAAGAAGCTACTTGGGAAAGAGAAGATGAAGTTAAAGACAAATATCCAACACTCTTTGCCCAATCATAAGGTAAATTTCGAGGACGAAATTTTGTTAAGGTGTGATGGATGTAATATCCCGGATTTTTTTTTTTATATTCTTAATCTGGTTGATATAGCACATTTAAGAAATAAGCTATGGAAGCTTGGCCCATTTAAAGTTATAGAAATACAAGCCATAAGTTATTTATAAGCCCAATACTTTAAGACATTAAATTTAAGTAAATTTGATTGCAAAGATTTAATGAATAATTGAGTTGCCCCAATGGTTATCTGCATGGTATTTCATATTGGCAACCCGATTCAAACCATCATGCAAATGTTTTTTTTATAAAGTATTGTATAAAATTATTTCTTTGCACTTAACATAATTTCAAAAAAAAGGGGGGGGGGGGGGGGGGGTCACACGTTTCTAAAAGTGAGTGACAAGTCAAGGTAATTAACCTCGTAAATTGGTAGGTTTTATGGCATATTTATTCCACAAACACACACACATATAACATGGAATAAAACTTACCATTAACCATCATTAACCCATTTTAAATTCATTTTAATTGGAGAATAGTGCCAACAGTTTCCTACACATGCTTAACACCTCACTTTCCCATTAAACATTTTCTTTAATCCCAATCAATTGTGAATAACCTACCACATTTATTCACTACATGACTAACGTTTCTTTTCCCAAATAAGTCATTGCTTTCTACTATATATTTATGTATAGTTTACACATATGAGGGTTCACGTTTTTGAAACAAGAAAAAAGACAAGAAACATATTTTCAAAAGGAAGGAAAAAAAAACATAAGGAGCAAATTTCTTAAAGCTTTGGGTGCCGCCAGGAAATAATATTCACCGTCCAATTCCATCCATTTCAAAGCTTCAAATTAAGGTAGGTAGAGGTGCAAGTGTTTGCTTCGTTTTCAAGTTATGATTTTCCATTTAAAAGTATGAATGTAATGGTACCTTCGGGTATGGTGTTTCGGCACCACTATAGTTGAATGATCATTCTCCAGCTCTATGCGTTATGTTAATTCATAACTCTACAGAAATTGGATTTTGCCGGAAATCCTACTACGCGACGGTATGAATCTACAGTTCGAGAATTTTATAATTTGTTAACGAAACGCACCGATGACATCTATTGAGTTTCAAACTAATGGGTTAATTCCCTCTCTACAGGTTGATTTGATATGATTTGATTGGGACATGGATGATGGTAAAGAATGATGTAACATGCCATGGAGAGGCCGGTGATTTAATGTTTTCAATTTTACTACGAAAATGTTTACTTTTATTAATTTGTTTCCTATGAAATGTCGTTTATGGAACTGTTCTAAACTCATTTATTTATGAATAAGTTATGCATTACGGAAATTATCTTACAAGTCGCTAGTTTTTATTTTAAAAAAAAAATGTTAGCAAAGTAACGTTGCTGTTTTTCTAGAAATTTCATTTCTGCCTTGGATTCAAAAATTCGTAACTTGATCATTACTTGGAATTTTTCAACCAAACCAGTGGTGTTTGAGGGCCTCATAGGTTAGCTACTGAATAAACTTGGAATCAAGTCAATCCAATGTCGTTAGAATTTTATAGGTCACTTAGAGTAAACTGCACCAGAAAGTGTTGTTGTTTCCAGTTTCTGTAGTTGATTTCAAACAATCATAACTCACTCATTATTTGGAACTTTTAGACAAAGTCAGTGGCGTTGGATAAACTTACATGTTAGCTACTGAATGAACTTGAAAGCATGTCAATCTGATGTTAGTAGGATTTTATACGTCATGTTAAGTAAACTGCACTGGGGAGTGTTGCTGTTTTTCAGTTTCTGCCCTTGGCTTCAAAAATTTATATCTCACACGTTACTTGATGTTTTTGGACAAAAGAAATTGGATATGATAGTCTCAGGGGCTAGCTACTGGATATAGCTAAAGTCATGTCAATTCGATGTGTGTAAAATTTTATATGACATTTTAAGTGAACTGTGCTGGGTTTCCTTCCAACCCGAGTTGCTGTGGGGTTTCTAAAAATGTTTTAATGCCCTATATGTTGCCGACGGAGCCCAGTTTTTGGATATGTCATATTATAAAGAGTTTTCTACCTTGTATTAAAATTTCACAAAGTTTTGACGTCGATAGTTATGCAAACGAATTTATTTTGTCAATGTCCATATGAGATAGAAAAAGAAAACAGCAACATTTTTTTTTTATAGTTTTGCCTAAAATTTGTTGTCAATTGTGGATGCATGCACGGAAAATATTCTAAAGACATTTTTGAATTGTTTTTGTTTATAGTATTGAATTATTTTCTTTTAACAAATTATGTTTGATTTAAATTTCATAAATTAAATGTTTAAGCTTTCCGCTAAGGGTAAGGTTAATTCTATTAAGTCAATGGCTGAAGTATAGTTAATCTAGTGATGTTTCGATCCATATGGTTGGGGCGTTACATGTTTTCTCCTTTATCTCGATGCGATTTAGCTCATAATGTTCCATAGAGCTCTTCTAATGGATATGTTTTGATATCTCTGGTATTTTCTATCAACATTCTCAATGGGCTCCATTCTTCCAAGAGTGATCTAAACATTTTACTTACAAGCTCACCATTAGTAAATTTACTATCAAAGTCTTTGAGGCCATTAACAATATTAGTGAATAGGTTCATTCTCTTTCATGAAATTTTTTTCAAAATCTTTAACTAAGAGATTTATCTTAGTTTCTTTCACTTTGCTAATTGTAACATGTGTAATTTCTAAAGCATGTCAAATATCATAAGCCAAATCACATGTACTAATACGATTAAATTCATTTCATATCTAAAGCATAATAAAGTATATTTTTGGCTTTAGCGTTTAATGACAATTATCTTTCATCCTCTTTGTTATATTTATCCCTAGGTTTAAAAATTATTTGAGCCGAGACAAAATTCAATTACTTCCCAAATATTATAATCTATTGATTGAATAAATATTGTCATTTTATTGATGTGATTATTTACTACATGATGCTTGATATATATGGTTGATTTATAATCCGATTTCAATAAATAATTGTGAGAAATTGTTAGAGAAAATCTAGATTCTAGGGTTACATTTGAATTAAATTAGTTTTTAATGATAAATAAATCTTGTGATTAGGGTGACAGATTGAAAGCTTTTAATTGAGTTATAAAAAATTAATAATTGACGTTGAATGATCTGATCCAATTGAGGGAATTCATATGCTTCACTATTTTAACTCATTGATTTTAATTTCATTACTTGATAATTTTATTTTGAAAAACAAATCATTTTCAAACAATTCACGAAAAACCCTATTTTGTTGAACCCTAGAGTATTTTTCCATCTCTCTGTGGAATAGACACCCCAAAGTTATGCTACAATTACCGCATTATACTTTGGGCGTAATCAAATATTGTGACTGGTCTCTTTTGATGGGGCACATCATTATTTAAATTTGTTGATTGTCCAATAACGGCTCCTATCTAAACATATTAATTAGGTTTTAAGTTCTCTATTAAGTTAATCCATCTAATTCTGTAATATGAGTCAACATTAATTCAATTTTTGTGTTAGAACGTTTATATCGTTCTTGACCATATGGATCTGGACCTTACGTTAAGGACTGAACAACCCATTACTCTTACAAATAAGAGTTTCGATGATTAAAACAAAATTCGGATAAGTGGGATTGTTCAAACCGCATGAGTCATATGATCATAAAGCATGAAATTTTAGTAACATTACATGGTGTTGTGTCCAATAAAGTAACTATTACCAAGTAATTTCTTAAAGAAATTCAAAAAGCATTTTACAAAAAAGCAATAAGGCCGAAACTAGTAAGTTTTTAGCAGACTTGGTTAAAGTAAAGTATAAACGTAAAGGAAACATATGGAAGTACATCATGAAAATATCTCATATTGCTTCAAAACTGAAACCTTAAAGATTGAGCTATCTGATGACTTGTTTGTGCATTTAGTTTTGATTTTTATTCATGCATAATTCAACTAATTTAAATTCAGTTATGACTATCAAAAGTGGATTTGGACTCTCTATGAGCTCATTTCAGATTGTGTGCAAGAAGAAGGAAGGAAAAGTGCCCACTTATTAAATATCTTTAAAGATAAGCTCAAGAAAAGAAAAAATGATGAGAAAGCTACATTTGGTTCAATTCAAAAGAAACAACAGAATCCCGAAAGAGTTAAATATGACTGCTACTTGAGGAAATCGTGGACACATCAAAAGGGATTATACTAAATACTACGATTGGCGTGTAAAGAAATTACACTTCTTACTTTGGTTTGTTCGGATGTTATTTTAGTTTCAATACCTACACATGCTTAGTAGATAAAATTTCAATGCCACTACTCATATAAATATGTATATGTGGGGTTACCTGATTAGTCGAAAGTTAATTGATGCTGCAAGATTCATCTATATGGACGATGGAAAATTCGTTAAAGTTGAGGCTATATGGACTGTTAGATTATCACTAAACATTGGTTATTATTTGGATTTGAAAAAAAAAATTGTATTACCGTCTTTTAGATGGAATTTTGTTTTTTTGTTTCTACATTGAGCAAATTCAGTTACTTTTGTTCATTTAGAAATAGTTAGTTTAGTTTTTGTTTCAATTCAAATATTATGAGTACTAGTTCTTTATCTGGTTATGATAACATATATTTGTTTAATACAATTGTCCCTTATAAAAAAACATTACATGTGAATTCACATGGTATTAAACATAAATTAATTAATGAGAAATTTGCCTTGTTATGCACAAGCGATCATGTCACATTTCTTAAAAGAGAAAGGTGAAGTGTATGTTAGAATGAATTCTTGATCCCCTTAAATTCTCTAACTTAAGTGTTTATGTTAGTTACATTAATGGGAAACAAACAAATATAAGGAGATTAGGTGACCATAAAACTTCAGATATCTTAGAACTAATTTATATAGATACATGTGAGTCATTCTCTACAGCTACTTGGAATGGTCAACAGTCATTTATTACATTCATAAATGGATTTTCTCGTTATGGCTACATGTGTCTTATTTATGAAAAATCTCAATCAATGGACATGTTCAAGGCTTTCAAGGCTAAGGTTGAAAATCAAATCAACAAAAGAATAAAACACGTCAGATCTAGCCGTAGTGGTGAATATTGTGAAATATATGAGAATAAAAAAAACAATATCCAAATCTATTTGCTAAATTTCTAAAATAATATGGAATCGTCCCACAATACACCATACTAGGATCACCTAACATGAATGTGTTGCTTAGAGCCGATAAAGAACACTTAAAGATATGGTAAGGAGTATGATTAGTCATTCCACCTTTCCAAAATCTTTTAGGGAAGAAGCACTAAAGATCTCAACTTAAATTATCAATAAAGTTTTGAGTGAAGCAACTGTTAAGTGGTTACAAATTTTTAAGACTTCACTATTTGGTCAATTCTCAAACGAGAAATGCCTAGTTTTTTAGGATGTGGAGTTTGCAGGGGAGGTGGATAGCTATAAAGTTAAAATTTTTGTCTTAAATGAGGAATATGTAACTGACTATTTTTTCTGTTGCAATTGACAATTATCAAAACTAGGGACAAATTCTTGCACTAAATCTTATTCAAAAAGTAATTTTAGACGGAGACAATATTACAAAGCCCCCCATACACAATCAAGAGAATGTTCTAGAAAAATAAACTCAACAACTTCAAGAACAAATGTCATTAAGGAAATTCACTAGAGCAAGGAGAAAGACAATTACAGATAACTTTATAGTTCTTTCTCTAAAAATATGAGGATGACAATAGATTTACAGAAGAAGATGTGATCAATCAATTTTCACCAAATCGTGCAAAGAAATTATCCTCAAGAGTGAATTGATGCAATGAATAAAGAGATAAAGTCCTTAAAGACAATAACATTTGGAAATTCATCACATTGGTTGTAAATGGATATTTAAAATTAAGAGGGATTCGAAGGGTGATGTGGAGAGAGATTAGCTTATCTTGTTGTAAATGATTTTACTCAAAAAGAAGACATTGACTTTAAACAGGCTTTCTCTTCGATTTTTACGAAATAAGCTAAGTCAAATGATTTATAAATTAAAGATTTAAGCAGGTTTTCCATCAAAGGTATCAAAAATTTCATCAAATAATTATCTCTTTTAGTTTTGAGATGAATGCTTGATGGTTGTGTGTATCACGAGTTCACTAAGAGTAAGCATGTTTTTCTAGTATTATATGTTAATGACATGCGGCTTGCCTACAATGATATAGGCTTATTACACGAAATCAAGAGATTTCTGTCATGAAATTTTAAAATGAAAGATCTTGATGATGCCTTTTTGTGTTAGGGACACAGATACACATGGATCGTTCTCAAAGTATCTTTGGATTATCATAAAAGAATTATATCGATAAGGTTCTTAAGAGATTTGGGGTGCAGAAATAAAAACTTGATGATACTCCTATTGCTAAGGTGACAAGTTTAGTCTCAATCAATGCCCTATGGATAAACTTAAAGGAAAAAAATATATCGAAGATTCTATGTCCTTCGGCAATTGGTGGCTTAATGCATGCTTAGTTTGCACACATTCGGATATATCGTTCATTGTTGAAATCCTTGGTAGATACTTAAGTAACTCTGGATTGGATATTTAGAAAATAGCCTAGCGGGTTATTCGGTAAGAACTAAGGATTACATGATTACATATAGGAAATCTGACTAATTGGAGATCATTGGACATTCTGATTCTGATAATGGAATATGACTGGGGAATTTTGTCACTAGGCTGCACATTTTAGATGGAATTGATAGATCGCTTAAGTTATTCTATGATAATAGCAGTCTTGTATTCTACCATGAGTTCGATGATGTAAAAGTTTATAGACATTAAGTTCCTGATTGTTAAGGAAAGAGTTCGGAGTGGTTAGGTTTCTATAGAGCATATTAGAACAAACTCCATGATTGCGGATCTACTTACTAAATGACTACCACCCAAGGTCTTTCATGAGCATACTGTTTACGTGGGTGTTGTATCTTTTGATATTATGATAGTTTAGTGGAATTTTGTATTTGGTTGTTGTTTAATTCATGATAACGTGAGCACGGAGTCGAGCGTGTCAAAGTCAAGCTCGACAAAAGATCTGTTCATTATCGAAAGAGGTCCGATGACACGATTGAGAGAAAAGCGGGTGAAAGAGGCAATGATATTGCTAGCTCAAGATACGGTGAATAAGATGTCGAAATAACAAGCCAATGAACAACATTCATGAAGGGGTCGATGGATAAAACCAATTAGAGCATCGTTTTGCAAGCAACGAAAGAATGAGTTGTGGAGCTCAACTATGTGACTGCATAGTTGAGATAGGCATGCGGTCGTATGCCTATAAATCCAAACCAACAAGGGCTATTTTCAGTAACTATGCGACCACATTCAAAACAACTATGCGGCCGCATAGTTAAATTTGGCAGCATAATTTTAAGTTTTTGAAAATTTCCTAGTTATGTTAAAATTTTATTCCAATTGATATTCATGTGATCTTTAAGGGGATTATGCACATTTTTGACCAATTTTCTAGGATAGAATAAATAGGATTTTATTTTCATTGTAATCTTTATACAACATTATTATTGAGAGGAAAATATGCTTTCGAATTCTTGTTCTTCGTTGCACAAATCACGAATTTATCGATATTCTTCTTATGGCATTCAAATCAACCGGGTGAGATTCTTAAATATTCAATCAAAATGGTCAACATATCATTTGTGTATTGTTGGTTATTTTGATTCGTTATTTTTGAATCAAATCCAAAATTTTGATTACTCTGGCTTTCTTGGGTTCGATTTCAATATAATTGTGAGTTTTGTAGTTCTTTACTACGTGGGTTTACATCAGTTTGTATGATGTGATCCAAGGTAGCAATATGACTAACACAAGTCTAGAAAAGATCTGTTGATTATTCAAGGAGATCCAATGACTAGGGCACGAGCGAAGAGGGTCAAAGAAGCGACTGGGCTATTTTCTCAAGGCGGTGGATGAAACATTGACCACGATGAGTAAAGGACAAGTTTCATGTTAGGCATAGATGGAGAAACCAAATGGATCAACACGATTCAAGCAACGGACGATGGGGTGGTAGAGTTCAACTATGCAATCGCATAGTTGAACCGGCATGTCACATGCCTTGTATCCTTGAGTAACAGAGGCCAAGTTGAAGCTACTATGCGACCGCATTGAATATAACTATGAGGCCAAATAGTAAAATTTGGCAACGAGATTTTTGCACTTTTGGAAAGAATCATGTTTTGTTTAAAACTCTATATTTTAGTATCTTTTATCATCTTTATGATATATTTCCGTGGTAAATTAGGGTTTTAGGAGTTGGTATAAATATGACCTATTATTTCATTGAAAACACACAATTATTGAGATTATTATCGTGAGGCTAGATTGTTTTCTTCTCATTCTTCATTGTTTTAATTTTTTGAACTTATCAAGAATTAAATTCTTGTGGCGTCCTACAAATTCAAAGTAAGGTTCATAAGTTTTGTGATCTCGGATCAAGATATTGTTAGTGATTGTCTTGGTTCTTTGTTCAATAATTTATTGGGTCGAGCTATTCAAACGTTGATTCTTGGCTTTTTTGTGTTGTTCTAATTTTTAGTGGGTTCTGTAGCTACAATTGCTACGTGGGTTCGCATCAATTTGTATCAGAGCAAAGCTCCAAAAATCAAGGTTATATCCCAGTTATTTTCCTTTTTTAGTCTTTTGTTTTTTTCATTCTTCTTGTTCTTCGAGTTCTCCAATCCCTAAAATTCAAAAAAAAATAAAAAATACTTGTTTGTGTGCAAATCTAGTATCCAAATCATTTTCTGATTATTTTACTGGTATCTAGTTTAATTTCAGAGTAAAAAGATTGAAAAACAATTCGAAAAAAAAAAAAATTGTCAGCAGCATACAAGTTCATTTTTAAGTCAAGAAAATTCCAGATTCAAGTGTCCAGTTCAAATTCAAGAAATACCTTTTTTTTTAATTCATTCATAGCATTTCATTCGAATTCAATTCCTACTTCTGAGCCATTTTAGATCGTTTTCCTTACTTATTTCTTTATTTGGACTCCACAAGAGTTAAAATCTTGATTGAGAACAAATTAATGAGTGGAAGAAGACAGAGTGGAAAGACTAATAGAGGAAAAAAGCCAATTTGAGTGATATACGAGCATATATACGTGAGGCTAATATAAAAATAGATTTAAGATGTCTGATACAGACGGTTCTACTTCAAACAAAAAAGATAATCAAGTTAACATGTTTGATGAGGTGATAATGAGGTTTGAAAGGTTACTTGAGGATGTGCAAGATACATTGCTTGCTAATTTACGTTGGGAACAATCTAGAGAAATTTTTAATGCTAGGAGGCAAGGAAGGTGAGACCATAGAGAGAAATATGCTGGAGATTGGAAAGCAGATAGTGATATTAGTGAGGATGCATTAATGGATGTCGAGCTAGAAAGAATGAAGGATAGATGAGTTAGGCATGAAAGGATGGATAGAGATCTTGTTGGAGATGGTAATGATATAAGTATGGGCAACATCAAGATGACAATTGCTTCATGCAAAGGAAGGAGTGATCTGAATGCATACTTGGAATGAGAAAAGAAAGTGGAGTTGATATTTGACTGCCACAAATACTCGGAGGAAAAAAAAAGGTAAAACTTGCGGTGCTTGAATTTACCAATTAAGCTATTATTTGGTGGGATCAAGTAGTAACATATAGGATGAGCAACCATGAAAGGCTTATTAATACTTGAGAAGAATTGAAGGCTATCATGAGGAAAAGGTTTGTGCCAAATCATTGTTATCGGGAGCTTCATAAAAAATTGCAAATCCTCTACCAATGTTCTAGGAGTATGGAGGATTATCATAAGGAGATGGAGATTGCAATGATTAGAGCAAAAGTTGAGGAGGATAGGAAGTCCACTATGGCTCGGTTTTTGAATGGTATGAATAGGGATATAGCTAATGTGGTAGAGTTGCAACATTATGTAGAGCTAGAAGACATGCTACATGTAACTATGAAGGTGGAAAGGCAATTGAAGAGGAAGGGGACATCTAGATATACATCGGGTTCTAATTCTTCTTGGAAATTGAAGTAGGATACCAATAAGGGTAATGTGGCTGTTCAAAAGGTAGGACTAAGCTACCAAAGGGAAAGGAGTAAGTTGCTAGTAAGGTTATACCTAAGGTATATTCCCAACCATCTAGGAATCGGGATATCAAGCGTTTGGTATCGGGACACGTTGCTTCTCAATGCCCAAACAAGAGGACGATGATCTTACGGGACAATAGAGAAGTGGTTAGTGATAGTAAGGGTGAATATGATGACATGCTAGAATTGGAAGAAGCTAGCAATGGTGATGAAGTGTAGTATGCATTGGGAGAGCTATTGGTTACACGGGGAGCTCTTAGTGCTCAAATCAAAGTGGATGATTTGTTGCAACAAAGGAAGAACATATTTCATATGAGGTGCTACGTCAACAACAAGATATGTTGTATGATTATTGATAGGGGTAGTTGTACCAATGTAGCTAGTACAACACTTGTTGAAAAATTGGGATTAGCTATGCTAAAACATCCTAGGCCTTATAAGTTGCAATGGTTGATTGAATGTGGAGAGGTTAAGGTGAATATGAGAGTATTGGTGAGTTTCTCAATTAGGCAGTATAATGATGAATTGATGTGTGATGTGGTTCCTATGCATGCCGGGCATATTTTGTTGGGGATGCCATGAAAACATGATGGAAAGGTGATTCATGATAGGTACAAAAATAGGTACAACTTTACTAAGGATGAGAAATCTACCACTCCTGCATTGTTAACACCACAACAAGTGTATGAAGATCAAATCAAGTTGAAAAGTAAGGAGGAAACAAGATAGAGAAAATGGGAGTGGATTGATCTTTCACAACATGAGAGCAAAAGAGAAAATAAAGAAGTGGCTAAAAGTGAGAAAAAAGAGTAGAGCTGATAAGTGCATTTTCCAACACTTATTTGGGCACATATCATGACTAATTGATTGACACTAGCGCTTGAATATGGCTTGATTATATCTAATTTCATTTTGTAGCACTATATTGATGGATTTGGTAAACGCAAGTAAATATTGGCGAAAAAAGGACCAAAAATGAAGAAAACGAAAGTTCGATGACCAAAATGCAAATATCCAAAAGATAACCCAGGGCCTAACTCAAGAATGTACACGAGCTAGATCATTATTTGAGGGATGCATCGGATGATAGATAGAAAAGAATGAAGACAAGAAGTCAAAATGAGAGAAAACAAATTTTGGGGGGCTAAAACGACACACATGGAGAGTTGTTTCTACCATACGGCCGCATGGTAGAACTCTCCATGTGGTCACACATGAGCAATCAGGGAATCAAGGAGGCCAAATTGTTGAACCATGCAATCGCATGGCTCAAATCCATACGTCCGCATGATTGGATTTCCGTGCGAGAATTTTTAGTTTCCTTTTTCAAATCAACTACCTATGGAAACGAATTTTGTGCACGTATTTAAGCCTAAAATCATCCAGAACAAAGGGAAAGACATCATATGAGGTAAAAGAACCATAGAATACACCTTGAAGGAGATCTTGAGACAGTGATTTCAAGGTACAACAACAAGATTCACGATGGTCGGGTCCATTTATGGTTACAAAAGTACCGTCGTACGGTATGGTTGAGATCAATCATGAAATCAAAGGAAACTTCACAGTTAATGGACAGCGGTTTAAGAACTATTGGAATGAGGAATTTCCAAAAAAAAAGTCCAGCGTCCACCTTACACAGCCATAATGAAGCACAACGATAAAGTCGAGCTATCGACTATAAACTAGCACTGGTTGGGAGGCAACCCAACATATTCTTTTCTTTTATTTATTTCACTTTCTCCATTAGATTATTTATTTTTCATATTTTTGAGATTTTTAGGGATAGTCCGTTCATCATCTCTATGAACCCTTAAGCATCCAAGCATAATCCCAAGCAATTTATAATATGTCGAGAATCAGTTTGGGGTGTTGAAATGGTTAGTTATCAATTTTGTGCAAAAATCATGTGTCTTGGGGCAATGGGATCAAACTTGTATTATTCGGAATTCACATGTGTTTTCAAGTTAGAAGTGAGTTTGGAGTGAAATTCATCGCCTATACACACACATAGTGATTTGAAATATGTTTTGACAAGTAGTGGAAGCGTTGAAACGCCAAGTTGCATTGGGGGTTAAAAATCAGGAATTTCATGAAAAAAAGACCAAAAATGAGTTTTTACGGGATTGAATATGTTTTCCATAATTTTTCGAGTTGAACTACCTCATCTTACTCATATAAACATGTCTGGCATGAAAATCGAGGCAATGCGAGCCACCGAGGGTGAAATTTGGAAAAATTCAACTTCAGCAAAAAAACCAGCATGCTGGTAGTCCATGCAGCCGCATGGTCCTACCATCCATACGATCTCATGGGCTAAGTCAGGGCCAAATTTGGCCATGACCGATGTTTCCATGCGGTCGCATGGAACATTTTTTTCGCCTTTTCTTTCCATTTTAAACTCACACACAACCATTTTCCCTACCACCCGATTACGTACACGAGCACACACCACACTCTCACCCATCATCTGCACATAAACACTACACTACACATTACAATTTCACTTGCACATCACACCACATATCATCAACAATTTCACCTCTATCATATCGAGTTCCTCCTATCATTTCAAGAATTCAAGGTAAGCCATACTCTTCATCTTTCCATTTCATTGAATGTTTTCCTTGTTACTTGTTTGAGGAGTTGGGACTTAGGACGTAGATGTTGGTTTGGGTGTGATTAAGTTTTGTTGACTAATTCTTGGCTTGAATTACAACCACGGTGTTCAAGTAATTCTTTTTATCAACATGGTGTCCCTTATGTGTTCGATGAAATGCCTAAGTGAACACTTGTGATGCATTTACATTCAATTTTGAATTTGCCATGACTCTAATATGTTTTGAAATGCCTTATGTGCTTCATCCCATTGTAACATGAATAGGAAAACTCCAACACCCAAATTTTCACTTGAAGCCATAACATGAGTAGGAATAAGGCGCTTCGCATCCCTCATTTCGACCCTCAGTTTTCTAGCTCATTTGACATCCGTTTCCTCAAAATTTTGGATATTTGTTAGACTACTATAACTACTTACATATGCTCAGAGGGTTACCAAAAAAAAATCAATTCTTCTCTACAGTGTCCGATGGCGAACTTGGTTGGTTGAATATGTGTCTTAATGTCACATTTTCATTATTCTTCCATGATTATTGATTCATTGCACCACATTTTTCCATGTTTTAGTTGTTATCCACCTTCTTGCTATATTGTGTCACGCATGGAATCATTTTCTCGTTTATACTTTGTTTGGCCAAATTCTATGCCACATTTAACGTTGCACATAACACACTTGGACAATTTTCTTGGGCCTTGGTGCCTCTCTTCTTCGCTAGTCTTCAAGCACCTATGCTTTCAAGTTTTGCATCACTTCTAACTTATATGTTTCAATTTTCTTTATGTTACAGAATGCCTCCTAAATGCACATCCAAAGGAAAGGAAAAGTTGGTTCCACTTCGGGTACAACCCGAACACAGACACTTGAAGGAGGTGTGCGATGATTTCTGGACAGTAGAGCTCGTGTCAAATACTCCGAGATAATCTCCCATTGGGAAATCAACATTGGGCAACAAGTTAGGCTTGATGACTTTCCAGATTTTGAATTGATCACTTTGATTCAGAATTGTGGTTGGGAAAAATTAGTGGAGCTGCCACATCCTGTATATGAAGGTCTGGCAAGAGAGTTCTATGCAAATTTTAACAGTGAGATTGACATACCAGGATCTGAGCACCAACACAAGACATAGGTACGGGACTAATGGATCATGTTTACGCCTAAGGTCATTCAAGATTTTTACCATTTATCGTCGAACAATGTGGTTCATATCCCGGGTGATTTCCATTGGCTTGAAGTCGCGATGGTGTTACTTGGGCGTACAAATGCATGGCCACTTCAAACAGCGGAATGGCATCAAATCAAGCTCACTCACTCTACTGCTATCTTGTGGCTCTTCATATGCCACAACATTGACCCAACCTCACACCGCACCATATTTACGAGTCCTAAGGTCAATTTTCTATATCATTTGGTTCAGGACAAGAAGATCGATCTTGCGACGTTCATATATGAGCAGATTCATGCAATAAGAGTTTGGGGCGATTGTCGTAGCTCCTTGATATTTCCATGTCTAATTAGTAGCATTTACAAGATCTGGGCATCCCTATCCTACTAGGAAAACTCTCCGAGAAATCAAGCTCATTCATTAAGCGCAACACGTTGGAGGCACAAGAGATGAGTCAGGTGAACCACCGGGAGAAGTTGGCACGGGAGCAACAAAGATAGCAATAGGCTGTGCAAGGGAATGATGGTACATATATTGGATTACCTCAAAACCATCCACCACTACAGCCGAATGTCAACACACAGCTGCTGAGATAGATGTCTGCCACCATGGATGGCTCTAGTCTAGACATTCAAAGTCTTTAGCAGGAATTTGTAGCCATGAGCACGGAGGTGCATACGATACAGACTGAGCTACAGCGAATTGAGCACTTCACATCTATCGCCAGTCAAGAGTCCCTCACAACTCAGAGAGAAATAGACACAATGAATGGGAGGCCAAGCATGTATGTTGGCCAAGTAGACGGGATTCAATTGCGTACGACACTCATGTTTACATTTGGAGTTGATGATTTGGTTTATTATGTAGAAGATAGTTGAGCATAGTGAATAGATCCAAATAACATCTGTTGAACTTAACCATGATCCATTGTTAGAATAGTTTGGAGGTGTTTGAATCGTTGTAAGGGATTGTTGAGATAGGTAGGGGCTCCGTGCACGTCAATTTCTTGTATGAATTATCGAAAACCAATGAGATGAAGATGAGGTGAAAGTCTTAATTTAAGGGGATATTCTAGAGGCTGAATGTATGTAAAATAAGGGGCATATGAATAGTCACTGCGTGAATAAAAGAGTAAATAAATATTTTTTCAAGTCTGTATAACTCTAGTGAATAAGCCTGAAAGGGTTTATAATCTGGTCCTCTATGGTCACTTGACTTGGGAATTATCGACCTAAAGCTCGTTACAATGGTTATATAGAAATAAAATGAGAATATATATATATATACACACACACACACACAAAAGAAAAAGGAAAAAAGAAGAAGAGAAAAATACATTGACTAAGCTCCAAAACATTCAATTAATAGAACTACACCTTTAATATGAGATAAGTAACTTAGTTTAGTTTCAATGGTTGAAGTAATAAAAAATAAGAGAGTCCCTACATGTTGAAATGTGAACTTGTGATAGTTCGACTCATCTAGACTAAGAGAGGGTAATGAATAGATGTAATGAGTTCAATTTTAGAACACATCCCGAAAAATTGAGTGAAAAGAATAAGTTTGGGGGTATGTGCATCTCTCAAGCGAAGAAATGAAAAACATGACCACTGTGGGTTGTATATGAACCAACTTGAACTTGATATGTTGACATGAGTTCGCATACACACATTGGGTTTTGTACTCAGCAGGTTTGGGTTGATTTTAAATTATGTGCTATTTACATTATTCCATGTGTGCTTATTAATGAATTTCAATCCTAAGATATGGTAGGTTATCAAACTATGTTTATGTTGAATAAAGTCATTTTCACGTTTGAGGACAAACAATAGTCTAAATTTGGGAGAGTTAATAAGTGCATTTTCCAACACTTATTTAGCCACATATCATGACTAATTGATTGACACCACCGCTTGAATATGGCTTTATTCTATCTAATTTCGTTTTCCAGCACTATATTGATGGATTTGGTGGAAAGTAAGAGAAAATTGGCGAAAAAGGATCAAAAATGAAGAAAATGAAAGTTCAGGGATCAAAATACAAATAGCCAAAAGATAACCCAAGGCCCAACCCAAGAACATACACGAGCTAGATCATTATTTGAAGGATGCATGGGATGATAGATGGAAAAGAATGAAGACAAGAGGTCAAAATGAGAGAACAAATTTCGGGGGCTAAAATGGGAAGAGTTGTTTCTACCATGCGGCCGCTTGGTAGAACTCTCCATGTGGTCACACATGAGCAATCAGGGAATGGAGGAGGCCAAATTTCTGAACCATATGGTTGCATGGCTCACAACCATGCAGCCGCATAGTTGGATTTCTACGCAAGAATTTTAGTTTCCTTTTTCGAATCAACCACATATGGAAATGAATCTTGTGTACGTATTTAAGCCTAAAATCATCTAGAACAAAGGGAGAGACATCATATGAGATAAAAGAACCCTAGAATACACCTTGAAGGAGATCTTGAGGCAATGATTTCAAGGCACAAAAACACGATTCTTGGATGTTGAAACTTAATTGTTATTTGGTGATGTCTTTTCTTATATTATTTTCATATTTTATTATTTTCTCCATGTTAGGCTAGTTATTTCTATGCTAGGGAATCGATGAACCTTGCTATGTAAACTTTGAGTTCTAATTTCGCAATATTTGACAATTAAAACATGTTTTGAGGTATAAATTATTTTTATTCACTTATTGTTTCCACAATTATTATGCATGTGATTATGTGAGTGTAGTGATCTATTTCATGCATTCGAGAGAAGGGGAATAGATTTGACAATGTATTAATCATCGTAGGGTCCAGTAGGAGATAAAGATATACCCCTATGCTTTACATGAATCTCTACGTGATCATAAAACTACATGCATTATTGTGAATTTGTATTCGTCATATAGATATAGTCGGGTGGTTTACATGAATAGATTCAACATTACTCGAGAGAGATTGTTGGATAGATTAGGATTATTGATTGTTCAAATTATCAAGCATGTTGTCAATATTATAGAACTAGATTCAAGGTGAGCATTGCATGGGGACTCGTGATCGTAGTGCTCGTTTCTAATTCATAAGAAAAAAATTCAATTTGCATTCAAACACTTATTTGCATTTAGTTAGTAACCTTAGTTTAAAGTGCAAAGTGGTCATAGTTTAGTCATAAGTTTTTACAACCATCTCAATTTTCATAGATTCGGTTAAGGTTTTGGTAATTGGAATTAAATTAAATCAATCTTCGTGGGATGATATTCGAAATTCTAAATTCCACTTTATTAGTTGTTACGAACCATGTACTTACCATAATTTTAAAAAAATGAAATATGTTTTCGTACAACAAGAACCAGAAGAGAGAAAAGTAAAAGAGTCTTGTGAGAGGAGAGAAATGTCAAAAGTGAATTTCTTTGTAAAAGTGAGTGAGTTGAAGATGGCATTAGTTGAGAATCAACTTATGGTCGTGTTGGTTTGTAAGGAGTCATTCCTCAATCTTGAGGAATCTAACAAACTCCTCCCCAGTTTGGCTACTTATTTATTGCAGGAATTCGAAGGCATGTTTTTGGAGGGCATGCCTAGTTGGCTATCACCCATTCGAGGCATTGAACA
Organism: Fraxinus excelsior; assembly: GCA_019097785.1. Classification (NCBI taxonomy): domain Eukaryota; kingdom Viridiplantae; phylum Streptophyta; class Magnoliopsida; order Lamiales; family Oleaceae; genus Fraxinus; species Fraxinus excelsior. The sequence continues at coordinate 14,979,587 of CM032641.1, read as the reverse complement.
TCAAACTAATTTAGTACCTGGAGCTGTCATTCCAAACAGGCTGACTTATCGTAGTAATCCCTAGGAGACTAAGAAACTTCAATGGCAAGTGGAAGATATGATGAGTAAAGGATATGTGAGGGAGAGTATGAGTCCATGTGATGTGCCTGTAAGAAAGATGGAACTTGGAAGATGTGAGTCCATGTGCTGTGCTTGTAAAGTATCATCATCCTATTTCTAGGTTAGATGATATGCTAGATGAATTACATGAATCATGCATATTTAGTAAAATTGATCTTAAAAGTGGTTATTACCAAATTAGGATAAGGGAAGGAGATGAATAGAAAACTGCTTTTAAAACTAAATATGGGTTGTATGAGTGGTTAGTCATGTCATTTGGACTTACTAATGCACCTAACATATTTATGAGATTAATGAATCATGTTTTACGTACATTCATACGTAAATACGTAGTAGTTTACTTTGATGATATATTGGTATATAGTAAATTTAAATAAACATATAGGACATTTGAAATGTGTGCTTGTAGTCTTAAGGCTAGAACAACTTTATACTAATTTTAAAAAGTGTACGTTTTGCATGGAAATGGTTGTTTTCCTTGGTTATGTCGTTACTGTTAATGGTATTGAAGTGGATGAGGAGAAAATCAAAGCCATCAAGGAGTGGTCAACACTTAAAAATATAACTGAAGTAAGAAACTTCTGTGGGTTAGCTAGTTTCTAAAGACGTTTTGTAAAAAAATTTAGCACACTTGCCACACCACTCACGAAAATAATGAAGAAGACTGTAGGATTTCATTGTGATGTTGAACAAGCTATGGGTTCCTAGATATTCAATGAGAGAATTATTAGTACGTGAGGCACATACTGGTGGTCTAATAGGTCATTTTGGGGTAAAGAAGACCTTAGAGATGCTAATTGAACATTTTTATTGACCTAAGATGAAGGTTGATGTTGATCGGGTTTGTAGTAGATACACCACTTGTAAAAAAGCGAAATCTAAGGTTTTACCGCAGGGTTTATATACGCCATTACCTATCCCTAGTGAACATGGTTTTGATGTGTCTATTGATTTTGTGTTGGGTTTACTTGGGACTAAGAAATAAAAGGATTCTATATGTGTGGTGGTAGATAGATTTAGTAAGATGACACATTTCATCCCATGTCATAAAACCGATGATGCCACCAATATAGTGAATCTATTCTTTAAGGAAATAGTGCACTTACATGAGATTCCTAGAAGTATTGTATCATATAGAGATGTTAAATTCCTTAGTCTTTTTTTGGAGAATTTTGTGGAATAAGTTAGGAACAAAGCTATTTTTTCCTACTACTTGTCACCCACAAACAGATGGGCAAACTGAGGTAGTTAATAGGACTTTGATACAATTGTTGTATACTATAGTTAATAAGAATTTAAAGAGTTGGGAGGAATGTTTACTATTTATAGAATTTGCATATAACAGAGCCACACATTCTAGTACTTCTTATTAACACCTTTGATTTAATTCCTTTACTTTTGAATGAAAGGGGTAGTTTAGATGGAAAGAAGACGGCCGACTTGGTGAAATCACTCCATAAAGAAGGTAATGTTGCAAATTGAGAAGAAAAATGAACACAATGCCTCTCAAGCAAACAAGGGATGAAAACGCGTTACATTTGAACCAAGAGATTATGTTTGGGTGCACTTGATGAAAGAGCATTTTCGAGAACAAAGAAAGTCGAAGCTGCAACCATGGGGAGATGGTTTATTCCAAGTCCTTGAAATGATCAATGACAATGCCTACAAATTCGATCTTCCAGGTGAGTAAAATGTTTTAGCAACTTTTAATGTATATGATCTCTCTCTCTCTCTCTCTCTCTCTGATGCATGTACAGATTCGAGGACGAATCTTTTTGAACAAGAAGGGGATGATGTGATCCAAGGTAGCAATGCAACTAAAAAAGGCCAGGAAAAGATCCATTGATTATCTAAGGAGGTCCAATGATTAGGGCACAAGCAAAGCGGGTCAAAGAAACAATTGGGTACTTTCTCAAGGCATGCTAGATGAAACATTGACCGCGACGAACAAATGGACAAGTTTTATGTTGGGCATGGATGGAAAAACCAAATGGATTAACATGATTCAAGCAGCGGACGATGGGGTGGTAGAGTTCAACTATGCGACCGTATAGTTGAACCGACATGTGGTTGCATGCCTTGCATCCGTAAGTAACAGAGTCCAAGTTAAAGCTAATATACGACCTCATTGAATATAACTATGTTGCCGCATAGTTAAATCCGGCAATGAGATTTTTGCACTTTTGGAAAGAATCCTATTTTGTTTCAAACTCTATATTTTAGGATATTTTATCATCTTTATAATATATTTCTGTGGTAAACTAGGGTTTTAGGAGTTTGTATAAATAGGACCTATTATTTCATTGAAAACACACAATTATTGAGATTATTATCGCGAAGCTAAATTGCTTTCTTTTCGTTCTTCATTGCTTTGATTTTTGAACTTATCAAGAATTAAACTCTTGTGGCATTCTACAAATTCAAAGTAAGGTTCATAAGTTTTGTGAACTTGGGTCAAGATATTGCTAGCGATTGTCTTAGTTCTTGGTTCAATAATTTATTGGGTCGAGTTTTTCAAACGTTGATTCTTGGCTTTCTTGGGTTGTTCTAATTTGTCATGGATTTCATAGCTACAATTGCTACATGGGTTCGCATCATTGTATCAAAGCTTAGGCTCGTGTCCAAATCAACTTCCGATTTCTTTGCTGGCATCATAGTTGAATTCTGGGTAAAAAAAAAATTGGAATAAAAACCACTTTTTTGAATTCAAATTCCATTACAATAATCCAACTCAATTCCTTTTCTTTCTTGAGTCTTCAAAATTTCTAGAATCTCACTCAAAACCTCAATTTGAATTCTACGAGAATAATTCCTGGTTGAGTTCAAAATTTTCATTTGAAGCACTTAGGTAAAAGCATTGAGTGAAAAAAGGCGGAGTGGTAAGATCAATAGAGGGAAAAGCCAAATTGAGTGATACACGAGCGCACATTTATGAAGCAGAAACAAATTTTAGATTTAAGATGTCTGACATGAACGGACCAACGCCAAGCTGAAACAACAATCAAACCAACACGTCAGATGAGATGATGCGTAGGTTTGAACGGTTATTTGAAGATGTGCAGGATAGATTGGATAGACAAGACACGCGTTTCACATAGAAGAATATTTTAGAAACATGGAGTGGGTGTCTATTGCTACTTTAGAGGAGCATGCATATCCACGTCTATGAAAGAATTTTATAAAAACATGGTCATTATCCCTCATTCGGATGAGATTTCTGTTTATTTAAAAATGTTCGTATCACTATCAACAAAGCTCTCATCCGTGATATTATTGAGCTTGAGATGTGTGATACTCAAATTATTCTTTACAAAACTCATTCCACTTTAGAAATGTATGACTCTTATGAGGCGTGTCGTCAGGTCACTGGGAAGAATTTTGAAAATATCACAAAACTTAGTAAAAACCAATTCACTCTTCCATGTAAAAGGTTTACAAAATATCATTGCATGTGTCATTCTTCCTCAAAAGGGTCATCGAGATGAGGTAGACTATTTTGATATTTTTATTCACGATTTCTTTCTCGTTGGGCAGAAGCTAGATTTTCCGACTATTGTATCTGGTAACATGAAACTTGTATGTTCCACAAGTCATGTTAAAGCTTTGCCTTATGGAATGCTTCTCAAAACAAATTTCAAACATTTTAACATTCCGCTAAATGATGAGACTTTGACCAAACTTTGCCCTACCGACACCATCAATACACAAACCTTTAAACGAATGAAAATTATAGAAGAACATGGTCAATGGGTAGTACACACAAAAGGGTTCAACCCCACCTCGGGTCCATCAACTCTACCGTTCGAAGGTGATGAGGATGAAGATGTTGATGATGTACCGCAAGTTCTGAACCCCCCTTATGATATGCCTGCCTCTAGGGTTCCTTGTTCTTCGGGCGGAGGCTTCACATTTATCGATGATCACTAAAATCTTCTGAACGACCACATTGACTCTCTTACATCATCAGTTGATGGCCTTGGTATAATGCTTCAGCAGTTACAAGTTCAACAGGCCGCCATCCAAGCTCAACAAGATGTCATTCAAGCACAACAGACGACAATGCATGTTCAACAAAATGTCTTCTACGCTCACTTCTATGTCCATTTTCCTCCACCACCTCATTCGGAGCCATAGTTATAGCTTTTGTTGCTACATTTTAGATATGTCTACATATTTTTATGACGTGTCTACACTACTGCTTCGTCTAGCCTATTTTCCTTATGCTGTTGGTTTTAAGTTTTGGGTATTATTTTGATGGTTGGTTATGTTTAATGCTATGGTTATTTCTTGATCTATGGGAAATGGACTGAGAGTGAGATGATTATGCATGATCATACATGATTTGACAATAATATGCTTGGAGTAGATGAAAAGGGGGAAAAGAAGAAAATTCATCTATATACTTTAAATGTATGATTATCAATTTGTAAAAGATATGAGGAATACAAATCACATTATAAATTTATAATGTATATTCCTCTATTAATATGATTCAAATAGTTCAATCATATCCTACAAATCATCTTGTTTATAATAATAATAATAATAATAATAATGGAGAAATTGTTGGCCTATAGTTGATCTCATGTTTTGATTATGACAAATAAATTATTTTATCTCTAACAATTGAATTCAAGTCTTCATAGCTATTATGGCTAAATTGATCAATTGAAGACAAAAAGATTGCTACCAAAAGACACTCAATTTACGATAAAAGTAAATCGAGACAGAAATCGAATAATCATGTCAAATCAATCGAAGCATTCAAGTCGAATCAAGCATTCATTAAATATATTAGATTTAGATGCTTTGAATCTATATGTAAAGGTAAAATGTTTTAATCTTTAGCAATGAATCATTAAAAGCTCAAAAGTTAATTTTTTATGCACGAGATAAATTATTCATAAAAACCCTCGCATAAAAATTATTTTCAAAAAATTTAAAAAATCACTTGATTTTTAAATCTTTTACTAATATCACTTATCTTAAAAAATTTAGTGAAAATGTTTTTCAAAATCCTACATTTTTCAAAATAATCAAGAAAGAAAAATCTGGGAAAAATTCGTCATAGCGGACGTTCGGTCCATCCAACAATCAAATTTTTAACCGTTCTGATTTCTGACCCATAACGGCTAATTTGTCGTCCTGTTCAATAGGCAAATGTCCGGTTGGGCCGTCCGATTGGTCAGATATTTTGGCATCTTGACTAATATAAATATCATTTCACTCTACATTCAATAAAACACTTTTAAGAGCATTCATGTGAGATATACTTAGGCAAAACTACATTGATTTATATTTATCAAATCATTCCATTTGAAAAACTTTTGATTGAATTAACTTTTGAAAATCATTTTATTCATCAATTTTTTTTCCGCCTAACATTTGAGCTACATTCATTGCTATTTATTAAAGTGCTAAGCATAGTTCTCTATTAGCACTTGATTTGATCATATCATTTATTAAGAGAGAAGTTACAAATTGTAAAATCACTTTCCTATCAAATTTGTGGGTTATGTTGAGGTCCCGAAAAGCTCAACATTGTATAAGGATCGATACTCCTTGTTTGTAAGTCATTGGAAGTATTGTAAAGAGTTAGATTACACCACAAGTTAATCAATATAGTGAAAAGACATTACTCGTGTTGGAGAGTTTGGTAGCGGAGGACGTACTTCATTACTTTGGATCGAACATTTACAATTATATCGTTTGCATCTATTCTCCCTTTACTTATCACATTTACATTTGTGTTTATTATTTGATTTTATCTTTTTAACATTAACTTACTTGATATTAATTTTTTGAAAAAGTTTTAATAATCAATTCATCCCTTCATGGTTAACCATTCTTGGGCTATCGGTAATAAAGAATCATTTTCTAATTAATTAAGGTATGTTATGTATTTAATAATTTTCTTTGTGATTTGACTAGAGGATTTTGACAATAATGTAATTAGATTTTCAAGTTCCTGAGATTTAAAATTTCATAAAATTCTAACAGATTTTAGTAATATATTTTTGGGACTCATTTATACACTTTAAAAAGCGGAAAATCGAAGGATTTATCCATGGCACCTTCGGTAACCAAGATGTTTTCCATTCGTTTCGCTACCTCGTGCAGTAACGAAAATCCTGAGGAACACCCCCTATTATTTTTGCACGACAAGGGTGTTTACACTGGTTTTCACAGCCACCTTTTGATTTTTCCTTTCCTTTTTTTTTTTTTTTTTTTTGACATCTATATTCATTGATAAAATAAGGATGACAGGTGGAGCATAAAATTATGTGTTTTGTACGTTGAATTGAAATAATTACTAGTAGGTACATGGAAGAGATAAATAATATATATTAAAATTGGTTTTTTGAGGAAATAAATAAAGACAATATAATTGTGTTGAATACAATCCTCATCAAACTGCATGCATTTGTTCAGGACACTATGGAAAGATCGTTTGGGGTTTGACAAAAAACCAATGTTTTAAAACCCAGACCGGGCATTGACTCGGAAAAACGAAAGGTTCAAGGGTTAAAGGGTCGAACCGGTAGTTAAATAAAGATAAATAAATATATTTTCAAATATTAAACAATATTAAATAATAGTATAATATTGTTAATCGAAATATTTGAAGAATTTTTTATTAATTAAAATAAGATAGAAAAGAATTAATAAACTCATTAAAATAAATAATAAAAAACTTGAGATTGATAGAAGCTAGCAGGCAATAAGAAAAAATAATTGCTTGCTTTTCCTTGTTCCCCATCGAATTCTCACAACAAAACAACTAGAAATGTGGTCTATAAATTGGTGGGCCAAAATCTGGGTTTACCACCTTTTTGGGCATTTTAAATTAATGATGAAATGAATAGGCTAAAGATTGGTGAAATTGTAGATTTTAAATTTTTTACAAACCGGGCAAATCGAAGAAATCGGTCCCGGTTCATCCGGTTAGTTAAAAAACTAGTCAATTGATCGATTTTTTATCGGGTTTAAAATAAAAGGGTTTTAAGATAAAACCGAATATCCAATATCATTTAACTTTTCAGTTTCATGAAAACATTTTTTTTTTTACTTTGATTCCATCCCTTATCATTAGCCCACCTTCAAAACCAACCATATGCAAAAACCCTAACTTCGTTCAATTCAAGCTTAAAAACCAATCACGACTTCAAAATAGCGTCTTAAATTCTCAATTTGTCGTCTTATTAATAAAAATTAATTAATAGATAAGTCTCACATAAAAAATCTCACCCAACTAACTAGTACCACGTGTATCAATTATGTGTGCATACGTGTTGCACAAATGACATAAATATAGTTGGTTATGTTGAATTTTGTTATGAAACTTAAACTTTATAAACTTTACATAATTGTCAAGATCTTCATGTCAAATCATCAAGAAACTTAATTAACGTGGAACATACCTTGATTCATTGATTTGTATCTTAAATAACGGATATTGAATTTTGATCTTTTGTTTTTCAATTTAATTGCTCCAAACCTTTTTCTGGATTTTGATTGTGGGTTTATGGATGTGGACATATAGTCCGACCCACACTTTATTTAGATGTCCAAGCCCAATTACTTAATTATTTATTAGATTACTTTAATTTAGACTTAACTTTAAGATATCGTTTATACACAATTAATTACATATGTCGGCACACATGTCAAATTAAATAATTTTTCAACATGTTATAAATGCATATCGTATTTATGGTTTCTCATATATGAACACGTGTATCTATCATCTATGTATATGTTTAATATAGTGATCGCACGAAATATCAATAATTTCAACACACAAAATAATTTCAATAATTAAAATTGAAAATATAGCCGTTATTGGGTCCCACTCGTCTAATAAAAGTCAACAATAACGACTAATTTTTCAATTTTAATCCAATTTTAATCTCTACCAAATACACTCTAAATATTATCTGAAGTAATTTTTTCTTTTCCTTTCCCAGACGTTGCTCGATAATTTCAACACACACATATATACTCATATTATACTCTTGGATTTGCGTATCTAAAAATCAAATTATTTATTGTAAATTTGACTATATAACATCTTCATCCTCCATTTCTCAGTTAAAACTTATCTGTTAACTCACTACCCTATATTTTCAATAATCCATCATCATTGAAAATAGAGAAAAACAAGGGAAAGGAAGTTTAATTACTTCTAATTTAATAAAAGTCTTAATTTAGTTCAATGATCTCTATACATCTATAAAACAGTGAAAAACCGAAAAGCTAATAATATTCTTAATTAGGAGGTTTATAGATTAAAAGGTGCAGATGGCAAGGGATTTTCTCATTCTTGCCGGGGGCGGGCCAACCAGAGAGAGCTGAGCGCACGGAGGCGGTGGAAGTACTCCGCGATGGCCAGGAAACACCGTGCAGCTTGACGGGTGGTGAGGAGCTGGTGGAGCCGATGAATGGTTTGGTGCCTCAGATGATCAGCCTATAAGTCAATTTAATTTTTAATTGAAGTAAATTGTAAACGAGAAAAAGATATATATACACATTAACTACAACTCATCATGCACGAATGTTGACTTTGAATGTTTGTTTAACCATTATGTAAACATTTCTACGTTGACATGATTTAAATAAGAAAACTTGTGCTGATACCTATAATTCTTTCCAACTCTGATAGTGATTGAACAGACTGTTTAATGATATAAACAAATTAATTTACAACTATATTTGAAAATGAAACATTTTGTGAATCTACAATGTGTGTGCATGTATTTTTTATTTGGACCTCCCTTCCTCTACGGAATTTTTGTGCCCGGGTCAAACCCGGGCACCCCCCTATTGGTGGGGGGCCTGACTGGGCACAAAAATTCTGTAGAAGGGGATTAACCCTTTTTATTTTCCTTGAGGTGTCAGGCCCCCCACCAATAGGGGGGTGCCCAGGTTTGACCCGGGCACAAAAATTCTGTAGAAGGGGATTAACCCTTTTTATTTTCCTTGAGGTGGACTATCGGAGAATGGTGTAGTGTCTCTTTTGATCCATGCTTCATTAAATTTGTGAAAACGAAAACATTGAAGTATAAATAGAAAATGAAATAAATGATTCAAAGCACGTGCATCGGACGCTATGGATAGGAGCGTAGGTTCTTATTATTGTATGTAACGTGTCTAACTTAAGTATTACATGTGTGAAGCATGCACACATGTCTTAAGCGTTACGTGCTACATGCTTGACACGTTGGAGTTACATGTTTGACACGTGATAAAAGCTTAAAAATTGATAATGCTAATGATAACTATAAAATATTGAGGGACGTTGATTATGTATCTTCCTATATATTGAAATATATGAAGAATGTGGATGTTATTGGACCAAAAACTTATCAACATTCAAAATAAAAGAGAAATCTTATTTTCGTAAATAAAAAGGTAAAATAACATAGTTAATTATTTACATTAGGAAGAATATATATTCTTTTTTCCACATATATATGAAGTAAATTAAAGCCGTTGAATTATTTAAAAATTTATTTTTTTCAAACTCATTTTCAAACATAGATTTTCTTTATAAATAATTTTACATGTAAATCATTTTTTTAACCACACATTCTTTGAAAACTTACTATTACTAAACTTATTTTTCAAAAATGAGTTCAAACAAACCCTAAACCATTTATTTCCTCTCGGTTAATATACAAAAGATCATAAATGATGGGACATGGTAGGTGGTCTATATATTTGATCAATTCATTTAAGTCAAACGCTTTTGAAAATGACTGGCCTAATTTAATAATCCTATTGAGAAATAACCATCTTCTCCATTGTCATATATACCCTAGCTAGCCAGCTCCTCCACTGAAAATCATGCAACAATTTTTTGTATGACAAGGATAGGTTAGGTTACAAATTTATTTTCCATTTAATATCTTGTAGACAAACATATTTATTTAAATTATATTTTTTTTTTTTCATTTAGAACCCGACTAAATGAATGTCGTGACGTGACTTGTGTTGTGTTGTGCATAAGCATACATACCTGACGAACAAAACCTTCGAGGGTGGAGAGTTTGTTGATGGCTAGAGCCATGGTGCTCATGAAGCTGTTAACGTCCGGTGGAAGGTTGAGTGGATCAGTAATTAGGGTCTCAGAGAGAGATTGATTCAGAGCTTCAAGCCCTTGGGAAAGGGCTTCTTCTGCCTCATGTGTGGATTGCTGTAATCCATACATTCCCATCAGTTGTTGTTCTGTCAATGGTTCGACTTGGCTCAAGATAATCTACAATTATTGCACCAGATTAAACGAGGTTAGTTTAACAACCATTATACGTATCTATATTATATTATACAGCATTTAATAATAATGTATATATGTAAGAGGTACAAGGGTTTGGTCTTTTGTCCCTTTTTGGACCCTCGATAAAACTGAAACCATAAGAATCGGTTTTAATTATTCACTAAAATACAAAAGAATAAAAAGGGTCCAGAGAGAAGCATGAATATTGTTTGCATCAAATGAAATGGAATATATAAGGCGTGCAAGTATAAATCATCTCTCTCTCTCTCTCTATATATATATATATATTCCTGTCTCTTTCTCTCTCTAGAAACACACAGACCACCCTAGAATTCGTAGTAACAGACATGTCTTTATGAGTGAGAAGGGAATAAAACCTAGAAAGGAAAGGCATCATGACATCTTTTCGTCTTTCATCGATGCATATCATGAGATCTTCTCACAAGCGTACACACCACTTGCTTTTACACCATGCAATTAACATCTTATATACCTAGTTCACGAAGCGTCCCGTAGTACCTACTCGAGTAAAAATTAAATTATTGAGTTGCGTCAACACGATTCTTCACGTGTAGAACCGACAACGGAGAGACTTTAATCACATCTTTTGACTTCTTATACCACATTAAACCACACAAATTTATAATATCTCAAATTATTCACTTCTTGAACTAAGAACATAAAATCATGTTATGAAAACTACTAATAAACAAAATTTTCTATATGAATTGAATTCTACGAGGTTTTCTTGCTAGGGGTTTTAAAACTAATTAAGGCTAATTTGGACGTATGTACCTTGATGACTTCCGATGGTCGGAAGCCTCCCATCCACATGAAACAACGTTCAGCAGGAGTCTTCCACATGCCGGAGACAATGTGAAACACATCCGACTTGACAATCATACTCTTGAGGTTCATTATTTGATCATAGTGTGCCAAACAGTTGTCTACGAAAATTCGTAGCTCATTTTCTGGTAAATGATCGTGCACTGCATTTCGGAGCTCCACCATTAGGCGGTGGTGCTCCTCAAGCCACCTGGCATACTCCATGTCGAACACTGCAGCATCTAGAAATTAAATAAGGCATAAAGGCAAGCTTAATTATTTAATTGAGAATGAAACAAATTAAGTGGCTAATACGCGTCGATATGAAATAATATCAGGCCGTATGCCCCTTTTGACATCCAAGTTGGTGTCTGCCTGGGTCTTCACCATTAGGTGGAAGAGCAATTTCATCGAAATTAAATAGCAGACAGGCATCGAACCTACGAATTTTCCGGGCTGGGCGCTTTACCCATTCAGCCATGGATGCAAAGAGACTCACCAAGTGAAGTTGAATGTTCTGCTTTCTTTTTTTCGAGCATTAATGAATACTCCATCAATGCCGTAATTCAATTAATTAAAGAGTTGCAAATTACCTGAGTTTATGGTTCCCATGGCCGTGGGGACCTGACCTTGCTCTCCTCCTAAAAGAGAACTTCCACCTAAAAAAAACCCCTGAAAAAACACAAATAAATTAATTATCAAAAATATATGAGTTATTCCCTAAGTACAGGGAATAACTCACAGAACTTGTACACGATGCTGTTGTGTGCTGCCACAACAGCATCCTGTGCATCTATGTGTGTGTGTGTTTTTCCCATTTTTGAATCTGTATTGTTCATTTTAAATTTCTGTATTAATTTCCTGTACTTGTAGATTGATTCCAAATATATTGTTAAATTAGGAATTAGTTTTATTAATCATTAGAATTAAGTGGAGGCCAAGAACAAGAATCTTAATTACTTGAGTTCTTGCTCTTTGAATTTCTTGTTCTAATTGAGTAAGCCTGATCCTACTTGACTCAAGCTGCTGAACATATGCCTGTATCAAAGAAATTAATTAGATTTTAGAAAATAATCATCAAATTTAGTACAAATTATCTCCTTCATTAACCTTTTTCCTAAGCCTGCTTTTCCTTGCTGCTTCCCTATTCTGAGCAAGCCTCCTCAGAGCCTGTATGCATGCAAAAGGAAATTAAGTAAAAAAAAGTTAAATATTTTATCAATTTATTTCTTGAAAAAGAGAGATAAGAATGTACCTTAGGATCTGGTGTTTTTGGTCCTTCTTGCTCTGAACTTGAAGTAGGTCCTTTGCGGTTTCTCTCACGCTGCAACAGCAAAGAAAATGACAAGAAAAAAATACTTTTTAATTAAAAACACCAGTGCAAATCTCAGTTTATATTCAAGAATCTACCTAATTGTTTTTAACTATTATATTAATTATATATATATATATATATATATATATATATATATATATATATATATATATTATGTCCTAACCTTAACTGCTTCGGCAGGTTGAGGAGCAGAAGCGATTTCATTTCTAGGGTTGGACAATTCCATGGACGGCTCAGATGATCTCTTGGAACCGCTGGTAGCTGGTGAAACTATTCCAGTATTTGCCTACCAAACAAAAAATTAACAAACCCATTATCTCTAAATTATTAAAGAATATAATTGAACCCATTTTCTGAAGATCAAATCTTTGACGGGTTTGATTAAAAACCTTGGTTGCTGGTGTTGATGATGGCTCTACATGCATGGGCTGGGAAGGGAAAATGTTGAGTGTATGTGGCCTCATCCCAGAATTCTCTGCACTCAGAAAAAATTACTTATAAGCAAAAAAATAATCATCTTCTATTGACTGACACTGATAATAATCGAAGAAAAAGAATGTGGAAAGGAAAGTTCATGCATTTTAAGCCGTCTGCAAAAGCAAACGGAAACACAGTAAAGCGAAAAAGTTGAAACTAAATCAATCTTTGATTCGTACTGTCTTTTTAAGTACGATTAGATTTCGTAAGGAATTCATGTAGCAGTATTTTTTTTTCTTGAAAATTGAAAAGAAAAACAATTTCTTTCTCAAAGGATCTGGTCAATCAAAGTACGATCAGATTTTAATCTTTCTGTTCAACATACTTCCCTTATGACCCAACCCAAGAGAATCTCAACAAATTCACAAAAACCTTTGAGGAATAATTGAATTAAAAAACAAACACGCATAAAAAGACACCCAGAGAGAGATCACTGAGCTAGGGAGATCTTTACGCCTTTGTTCTTGAGCCGTTGACTGTTCTTGGCTATCAAGATAGAGGAAAAGGGCTTGATCTAATTCACCCATATCATAAGCTCCAGTATCTTTGTTTCTGCAAATATATTAAAATCATGGAATTATTAAGCATAAGAGTATGTTCTAAAATTGAAAATGATAAAAAAAGAATGGAATCTTTCTTGAGAATTTCCAAAAATAAAGAATTGATGATGACTGTAAAAGAAGAAAAAAAATATTACATGGAGTTGCAAGGAACGGCTGCCGCTGATGATGCTGTCTGCATCATTCCAAAAGAAATCTGATTATACTGCTGCTGATGATGATGAATTTCCTGAAAATTTTGTTCTTGTTCCAAGACTGCATGTGTGGTGAGGGTGTTATTGCCTTTATTTGACGCCATGAATTGAGCTCCAACAACAAGCTTGTTTTCTTGCTCTAGAGGAGATGTATACTCAAAAATTGCGCTTGAGAAAGCCATATAATAACACTATTAATTGCAATTGAACTGCCTTGCCCCCCTTTTCCTTCTCCCTATAGATAAATCCCAGATCACCATAATCAATACATACAGACAGAGAAACAGATGTCTACAAATTTTAGAGAGAGAGAGAGACTCAGTCGGTTACAGTATAACAAGAGGTAGAGTCTTGACAAAGGCTATTTTAAGTGTATTTTCATCTTTTGTTCTTCTCTGCAAAAATCAGCTGAGTTTCTGTAGAAAGCCCAATTTTTTTAGTAAAGCGGTTTTATGAAATCCAAGTCTAGACCTCTGCAATAATTATTCTCTCTCTAAAACAGCTCCACTCGGTGAAACTATTCAATTCTAAAGAAAAAAATATGCTTGGGGACAATATTTTTAACAACATTGTTGACAAACATGTGAGCAATAATTATTCTCTCTCTAAAGTATTTTCTTTTCTCTCTCTAAAAACAGCTCCACCCGGTGAAACTATTCAAGTAAAGAAAAAAATATGCTCGGTGTACAATTTTTTTTTTTTAACAATATACTTGCCAACAATAATTATTCTCTCTCTAAAGTATTTTCTTCTCTCTCTAAAACAGCTCCACTCAGTGAAATCATTCAAGTCTAAAGAAAAAAAATGCTTGCTGTACCATCTTTCTAACATTGTTGACAATATACCATGTGACATGTTATAATTGGACAGTTTAAAAAATAATTTGTCTTTCAAATAACACTTTTCTGCCACATATAATATTGTCAACAATATTGTTAAAATACATTGTACAAACAGCATTATTCAATGATAAAAACAACTGCGAGGGTCCTAAGGATAATCATTTCCTATATTTCAAATGACGGATAAGCCCTCCTTTGTTTACAATTTTTACTGTTGAAATTTTCGTGCAGCTTGTCAACTTGAATAATATTGTTGAGGAAGACATCTTTACCAGCTTATGTATATGTCTACTGTATAAAAACATATATACATAGACAACTATTATATTTACATATGCAAATATTTAAGGTTCGGCGGTCAATAATGGCTTCTAAGAATCTCTAAAAACTATGAGATATTTATGAATTTTTGGTATGTCAAATTAGAAAATTATTAATGTTAGGTATATGGAGAAAGGTGTATATTGCAAAATAAATTTTTGAGTGTTGTGAAACAAATAAGATATCAGAATAACTCGGATATCACTTGTTGTGTTAATTATGCTCAGAATCTCTGATATCACTTTCTGGGAATTCAATGATCATGTGTCGTTGGATACCAGTTGATATGAAATCAACCACCGAATTGAAATGTTGAAGTTATATGACACAATAATAAAGTATTTAATTATAGGAAAAAGAATAAAAAATAAAATAAAATATGGTAAAGGAATTAGGAGATTTTATTGCACCAATAATAATGAAGATGGAGAAATATTACAATAATCCTAAAATCTAATAATCACTTTTCTCATACTATAAAATTATATAGAATAGTCTAATATTTATAGAGAACGTGTGAGAATATCCAAACCCTCCTAATAGAGTTGTTGATGAAGTAGGATACAAAAAAATTGAGTCTAAAATTTCAATTCTCAATGGGCTTCCAAAATAGAACTTCAACTTGCATATAAGACTTCAATAGCATTCTAAAATCTAAACTGAATTCTTCTTAACGTGCACTTCAATTAGAATTTTTCAATTACTTGAACAAGGAATTCGGATCATACCCAAATTCTAACAATCTTCACCTTGACACGAATCTTATTGCAACGAACAAAATTCCAAAATATTCTCCACTTGGAGAAGAAAGTCCATCTACAAAGAATGAACTGACTCTTTAACAATAACAATAACTGATTTCTCCAACCAACACAAAATACTCCACATCTTCTAATGAATCCAAGCACTACTTTGCAGAATTATCTCAAATTCCTAAAAAATCATAATCATTTTAAAATTCACCAAATTGGGCTGTAACAAACCATAAAGCCCTTACTAGATTGCACATCTTCTACTATGCTGAAAGCATGCTCAACAAAATCAACATACACATACCTTTTATCACTGGGTCAGTCCCTAACAATTGAATATAATGGCACCGTAGGTGATTGTGACAAAGTTGCATTATCCATATCTACTGAACTCCACTGAGTAGTATTTTTCAAATCTGACCATTTACGATCTCCTAAAGGTATTGTACCAAACTAAATGTCCACCACGGTACTGAACTTGTACTGATAGACTCTTCTAGATTTTGCATGATCCTGCAAGATGTATAACTGAGACATATTATGTCCCTCCAATACAACATGTGCACCCTTTCAAACCTTCAAAACTCCATCTCTACCAAAATATTCATAACCCGTTGAATCAAGGATATACAACGAAATGAGATTCTATTTCAAATCCAGAGCATGTCAAACCTGGCCAAATGTTCTAATTGTCACATCCAATAACTTCAATCCAACTGTATCAATTCCAACAACCTGACAAGCTGTGTTGTCTCCCATAACCATGAGAAATTTGGAAATGGTTTCATATGTAGAAACAAGTTCTTATTAGGACACATACGAAACACACACGGTGAATCCCGAATCCAATCTTCATTTGGTTTAGACTTAATATCAGAAATAGTCAAGAGATCTCCCTCACTTATAATGTTCTCTGTGAGATCTGCTTCACCTGAAGTCTGTTATTGCTTCCCATGTCGACTTGCAGCCAACCTTTCTTTATTCTGCAATTTTGTAGCTATCCTTCATCAAGTGCCCCTTCTTCTTGCAGAAGTTACAAATATAATTACTGAACTTAGACTTCAATTTGCCCCTTCCAAAACCACCATAAGCAACAAGGTCTTCTCCATCTCTGGTCTCTGAAACCATATACTTCATCTACTATTTTGAAAACAAAGTATCATACACCTTCTCTATGGTAGAGTATCACGACTATACAAGATCGTATCTCTAAATGAAGAAAATAAAGCGGACAACGAACATAATAAGATCAAGGCCAAATCTTCTTTATCATACTTTATTTCAAAAGTTTCCAAATTAGCAACGATCTCTTTAAGTACAACCAGGTGATCTTCCAATGATCCTCCTTGTGTCATTCGATGAGAGCATAAACGCTTCGTGAGATGCAATTCGCTTAGAATACTTTTAGTCATGCACAATTGCTTTAACTTCAGCCATAAAGTAGCTGTTGAACCATCATACAAAACGTCTTGAAGAATGGTATTTGATAGATGAAAATGAATACGAGAAACTGCCTTCTTCTCATTCCGAAATTTCTCATCCGCGGTTAAAGTTGCAGGCATCATGTCAATTCCCAAAAGCGCATCATCCAAATCCTAATGTGCGAGTACTGCACACATCTTAATCTGTCATAATGAAAATCTAGTGCTCCGATCCAAAAGAGAAATGTCATATTTCATGGAAGCTATCACGAACAAAAACCTCAAACAAATCAAACACTGCGCTCTTGCGGAATTGCTGAACCTAGACTCTGATACCACTTATTGTGAAACAAACAAGATACCAAAATCATTCTGATACCACTTGTTGTGTTAATTATGCCCAAAATCCCTACTATCATTTTTTGAGAATTCGGGGATAACGTATCGCTCGATACCATTTGTTATGAAAACAACCACTGAATTGAGATGTTGAAGTTATATGACACAATAATGAAATATTTGATCACCAGAAAAAGAATAAAAGAAGAAAATAAATTATGATAGAGGATTAGGAGATTTTATTACACCAATAATAATGAAAATGGAGAAATATTACAATGATCATAAAAGCTAATAATCATTTTTCTTACACTATAAAATTGTATAGAAGAATTCAGTATTTATAGGGAACATATAGGGAATGTCCAAACTTTCCTAGTAGAGTTGTTGATGAAGTACGATACAAAAAATTGAGTCTAAAACAAATTCAAACTCCCAATGAATTTCCAAAATAAAATTTCAACTTGACATACAACTCCAATAGCATTCAAAATTGATTTTTCTTGATGTGCACTTCAATTAGAATTCTTCAATTATTTCAACAAGAAATTCGAAACACACCCAAATTCTGACATTGAGTAAGTAAATAAAGACAAAAATTATAACCGTCGAATACATTAGTAGTCAAATTGAATAGTTTATCTTGTAGTAGCGAGATTTTGATAAGTTTTTGAGAGATATGGACACTTGTGATACATATTTATATATCTATTATTTTATCTAAATCGAGCGTTACAAACATGAAATGCAGAGCTTGTGCGGAAAATTGAATACTTTGTCATGTAATAGTGAGACTTGACAAGTTTCGAGAAATATAGACACGTGTAATACATATTTGCACATTCATTATTTTATCTAAATTGAGTAAGTTTACAGGTAAAATATAAGTGAAAAAATAAAAAGATCTTACGTAATTTGTCACCTGGTTTGCATTCATGAAAATGGTTTATGTCCATGAATCGAGGCAAGAATAACCTTACTAAACAAAAGGAGATTGTCGCATTGTGTGGAGGTTGGGGAAGTGGTTGATGTACAGAAATTATGGTTCACACACCATTTACACACACTCATAGTAGGGGTGGGTGGGAGGGATTTTTTTGGCAATTTTTTATTTTAGTGGGATCCACACATTGTGAGTATTGGTAAGAATTCTGTGAACAATTATTCTGTATATTTGACTTTACTCGTGAAAGTTGTGCAAATGTTTCAATATTGTATTTATAGGCAATATATTTAAGAAAAAAGTAAAAGGAATGTATGTTATATCCATAAAAATATTTTATATTCAACAGATTGAGGCAAGAATAACTTTACTAAACAAAAGAAGAGTCTACAAATATTCATAAATTGAACTCTTTACAAACATCTTAGTGGATAATACAAATCAATACACAATACTCAAACCTGATCATGATAGAAAAGACCATCGAGTCTCACAGCAATATATATTATTCGACCATCAACAATATAAGAAACTCCAAATATGCTGGATTTTCATATCACTGTTACAAAACTTTCTCCTTAATAAAATGATAATCAATCTCCACATGCTTTGTCCGAGCATAAAACATCAAATTTGACGCAAGAGCAATGGCACCAATATTGTCGCACCATACATTTGGGGTGAAAACAGGGAATGGTCAATCTCGAAAAGTCAGTCGTATCCAGTAGACTTCAGCTGTAGCAAGAGCTAGAGAATGGCATTCCGCCTTTGTACTTGAGCGAAACACCACATGTTTCTTCGAAAACTCCAAGAAACTAAGGCCCTGTTCTCTTTGCCATTTTCGGGCCATTTTCTATTTTCAGTTTTTCAAAACAGTGAAAATGCATTCTCTTTCCTATTTTTAAAAACGCATTTTCAAAAACAAAAAACAAATTGTACTAAAAACGCAAAACAAGAAAAATCCCATTTTGGACGTTTTTAGTGTTTTACATGGTAAAAATTGGAAACACGCGAAACACCCATTTTGAGTTTTTGTCCCTGGCTTGCTCTTCTTAACGCAAAGTCCCATCTCTTCTTTGCCCCCGCCGACTTTTCTCTTCTCGACACCGACTAACATGAACTCGATATAATTGATTTCAAAATATTTATTACCATGTCAACATGACAAAAACAAGGACTTGCCAATTTCAAAATTTATATATTATTTAATACTATATTAATACTAAACTATTAAAATTTGTTGAATAAAATATTAATAATATTTTTTTCAAAATTTTAAAGTAAACGCGTTTTCCATTTTTATGTTTTCAGAAACAATTTTTCAGAATGACAAAAAGAACGCATTTTCAGAAATTTCAAAACAGACACTCAAAACACAAAACACAAAACGAATTCAAAACTCAAAACACAAAACTGAAACACGAAGAGAACGCCCCCTAAGTTTATGCCGAAGAACACCTTACAACCCACTAGTAGATTTTCTATCGTCAGGATTGCCTGCCCAATCTAAGACACAATAGGTATGCAGTTCAAGAGGAGATGGAGTACAATACAAACCATGGTTGACAGTGCCCATTAGATAGCGAAGAAACCCTTTTCATAGCCTGTTAGTGAGGTGTCTTCAACTGGTGCATATAATGACACAATTGTTGACAGCGTAAACTATATCCAGACAAGCTATTGTGCAATATTGCAGAACCCCAGTAATTTGACGATAATCAGTTGGATCGGATGGCAAATCACCATCCATACTACACGGTTTGGTACCTGATACTGTAGGAGATTTAAGGGGCTAGGCTCCAGTCATTTAATGTGTTCTAATAGGTAACAAATATACTTGGTCTGACGCAAGTGGAGACCTTGTGAACTCCTATCTGCTTCCACAACTAAAAAGTAGAATAAGGAACTGAGATACATGAAAAATACCCTGAAGGCTGTAGATAAGATCAGCAATAATCATGAAGGTGTCGAACCCTTTAATCGAAATGTCATCAGGCAAAAATTTTGGTGCGGCCGTATGTAGAGGTAAACAGAGAATAATCATTGATTGATTCATGGAAGTCAATCCCACTTTTCTGATTCATACCATTTGAAAATGAGTCTGGCTTTAGAACGTTCAACATTATTATATGTTCTTCTTTTAACCTTGTATACCCCCTTGTTTCACACAATATGTTTATCAAGCGGTCGTGGACATAAGGACCAGGTGCCATTTTCCATCAATGCATCAAATCCTTTACCAATTGAAACACGCGCACTGTGAATTAGAAGCTGCTTGAGTATAGCAAGTTGGTCCAGGAATGTATTGTACTGCAGAAAAAGCTTGCAAAGGGTATCGGGTGGAGTAGAAAAATTTGTAGTCGGAAAACTGTTTTGGCCTTGAGTTACTTGTTTTAGAACGAGTTTGAATATGACTCGAGATAGGCTGGACATTTAGAATGGTTTAAAGGACGTTGAGTTCAAGCAGACTAACGGTGTCAAGTGTCTTAGATAGGGATAAAAGAAGAGATTTTTTTGTAACTTTATAATTCTTTTGGAAAAAAATATTATTTTTTATGCTTACCATTTCTTTACAAATTTACGTCTTCATTATAATTTGGAGGGAGAAAGTGCAATTTTCAATTTTAAAAAAATGACGAGTCGCTTGCCGCTCGCCCTATCAAAGGGCTAGTTAGTATTGAGAACTGAGCCCACATTTTGTGAAGCAAGTGCGAGTTGAAGCTCGACGATGGGCAAGCCGAGTCACTCGGCTTGGCCAATATCAACACCCGTGTATATATTCTACCTCTCTCTAATAACGGCTCTACTGAACGAAACCATTTAAAACTTTGAAGATCTACTTTGCATTATTAGGACACATTTGGTATGCTAGATTAGAAAATCATTTTCGCAAGACGCATTGAGAAATTATATGCTGTAAATTTAATTTTTGAAGAAGCAAATAAAGACAATAGAGATGTAACATTCAACTACAATCTAATCAACATGCATAGATTTGTATACTATTTCAACTTGACAAGTTTTGAGAGGTACACACGTGTGATACATATTTGCTCGCCCATTTTTCTTAAAACAATCGAGCGTTACAAACAACAAACACGGAGCCCTGAAATTGGGCATTAATGGATATTAAAAGCTCAACTACGAGCTATGTCGTGTTGTGCGGAGGTTTCGATGTTGAGAGGGAAGATTGGTTGGAACTTGACAAGATTAGAAGCACGTTTTGAAATCTTTATAAATGGTTTAAATTATAAATAAATAGAATTGAGGAGTGGATTATTGAATAGTATTTGTGGATGTCTCGTAATGTATAAATAAAAAGTAAATAAAGCGTATATAAATAATTTGTGGAAATTTTTGGGTTATGCAAAAGTTTTGTAAAGGTTTCATGTTGCATTTATGGATAAGGGTTATGCTTGGTGTACCAAATTTTTTACATAATGGTTCACCTAATTGACCAGGCACCCACCCAATAGGGAGCGGCCACTTGTCAATTAGGTGAACCATTACGTAAAAAAATTGGTACAAATAGATTATTCCTACGGATAAAGCCCATGTTTAGTATATATTAAAAATTTCATTCACATTCTTCCACTCATTTTCAACCACACATTTTTCAATAAAATAATATTTTTCATCGTATCAATAATTTTTCCTTCTTTTTTAACCACACATTTTTCATAAATCTATTATTCGAGAATATATTCTTTCAAAATAATGTGGCTCAAGTACACCAAAAATAAAAAATAAAAAGAATATATTATATCCACATAAGTGGTTTACATTCACGGATGGGCGCAAGAATAACTTATAAAAGTCTTCAGCCACGTGATATTGATGTCTAATGAATAGATGCTCAACTCTAAAATGGATCTCCAATCGATTTTATATTTCTATCTACAATCAAATAAAGATTTTTATTTATTTATTATATTATATTAAAAAATCTGCATTGAAAATATAAAGTTGCATAGAGAACATAAATTTCGCTAAGTAATCATGTTTAAGATAGCTTCCGAATCTATACGCCTTCAATGTTCTTTTTTTTTCCCCCCTTTACCACGTCATCTTATAAATATCCCCATCAGATTGCATCAGAGATGAATATTTTTAGTCATTATAATATATTTTGCTTATCAGATAATTTTTTTATTTAGTAATTCACGGAGACGTTGGAGATGCTCTTAAACTTGAACTTTCTGTAAACATTTTATGAGATAATACAAATCGATACACAAAATTAGATAAATAAACATACTATGATTGTAAATAAAAAAATTTTTTTTGACTAAATAAATACTGACGAGAATATTAATTGTCGAATTCGATCCAAATCAAATTGCATACATTTATCGATAAATGAATGTTTAACGAACACTATCGATAATGGATTTTTTTTTTTTTTTTAAATGAATTTGAACTCTCGCGTTTAATAAATTATCGTTTAGATCTAATTTTTTTTGCTAAAGTACATTTCATATCAATTGACCCAAGCCAATTACTTACCCCAAAAGAAATAATAGCTTCTTCGCAATAAATATATTAAATAAAACACATAATTGTGTAATCTTTTGTACAATTAATTAGTATTAACTAATTATTTGACACTAACTGCCCACGAATTTATTTTAAATATATTTTGACTATTTTTGTGAGCCCCACACCACCACCTTACAAATTGGGTTTCCGTTGAATAACGATTAAAAAGAAATTACATTAATTTGGATTAGGTATATCGCAGCCCTCTTCGATGCATTGTTTATTTTAATTAATAACGAATTTTCTTTTTTTAATTTGGGTACTTTTATGGCAAATCCAAGTTGATATTTCAACCTGCTCCCTCTTCTATGGGCCAAAGTTGATACGCCTACTCGAAAAACAATAAATTATGATGACGTGAAATTCTAAATTTTCGGTACTTTCATTTAGAAAGTTAAAAAGTTTTATTCCAAAAGTTTATTTTTCAACATTTCATGAATTAGAGTGTCTCGTCTTTGATGATGATTTATATCAAAATATTTTATTCTCATGCTTCGAAATGAGGAAAAAAAAATTATTTTTCGAACTTTCATTTATTTATTTTTTAAAAAATATATGATGGGAAAATAAGTTATTTATGTCTTTCAATATAATTTGGACATAAAATTGTTATTATATACAAAATGTATTAATTAATGGAAAGGTTTATATGAATTGCATGAAAAATCGTTACAAGTGTAATAATAATTGTGATGTGAATATAATTACCCTTAATATAATTAAAAATATAATTTTTTTTTTTCATTTTTCCTTATATGCCCTATACTAAATAATGTTTGAATATGATTAGTTCATATTTCGTTGATAACAAGATATATTAAGCCCCTGTTTAATTCACATTATTTTTTTCATTTTCATTTTTCTACTCATTTTCAACCACATATTCTTCAATAAAATAATATTTCTCATCACATCAATAACTTTTCTTTCTTTTTCAACTACATATTCCTCAATCCTCATCACGTCATTTCAAAAAAAATGCATTTTCTCATTTTAATATGCACCAAACACACTCTAAATAGAAGCATATTAAAAAATCAAAAATATCTATACTTTCAATAGGAAAAGTGACATATGATTTGGAATAGACAAAAAATAAAAATAAATATATCTTTACGGGATGGATGCACCTTTTTTTTTAACACAAAATTTGTGCAATTTATTATTAATGTAGTAATGAATGAATTCCCCGACTCCTCCCACCACGCATTCAAGACGAAGGACGTGTTTTCTATGTTTAAAATTCACTTTTTTAAAAAAGCAAGTTTTTTGTTCGTAGTAAAGTATACTGGACTTTAGAAAGTATGTAAGCACTGGCATACATACTGCTTGTTTGTTTAAAAGTCTCTTTTCAAAATGATCTTGTTACATGTATATAAAATTTACATAAAGTCACATATCATTCCAGTATTTGTCAATTTAAAATATAATCAACTTTTTATCTACTAATCTTTTCTTGCAAGTCATTTTTCATAATTGCTTGTGTACAATTTTGTATGTACAAATAGTAAAATTCTTTTTAAAAAAAATATTTTGTTCATAATAAAAGAATATTTCACTTATAAAGTATTTTTAGTACAGCGCTATGTACTTTGAATCTGTCGAAAAAATTCATAATGATGGTTCATGGAAAAAAAAATAGTCATAAAATGCGGCACGAATTGCAACCGAAAAAGACAAGTGTTTTCTTGTAAAAAAGTTAGGTTAACCAAACTTTTACTTTGTTTTCTTTATAGTGGACTTATAATTTCTAAACCTTTTATTGAGAGTCAATTGAACTGTTTTTCCTTCTTCATATAAATAATCAAACCTATTTCTTGTATTCTAATTAAACTATAAAATTAATAAATTAAAAGGAATCAATCAATACTGTTGACACACTAAAATGCAGCCCAAAAATCAAAGGGAAGTCCAATTGAGAAACCCAAGATGAAGATCCAATGGAAATCGATTAAAAGGTCCAAGAAGAAAAGCCCAATCTGGAAACCTGAGAAAATGCCTAAATATTGGAAGCCCGAGAGCGAAGGAGTATCATCGCCCAAGCCCGTAGGACGCCCAGAGGCTGAACGAGTGAAGTACTGTACAATCGCCCAGAGCGATAGCCTCACTATCGCCCAAACTCTCAAGTCGCCCAGAATCAGACGAGTTTAAAATGTGTAGTTTATCCAATTCAGCAGTTACGAAAGCAGTTATCAAGTAAACCCGGCACGCCCCCCACGATCCAGAAACAGGTAGTTAAAAGGCAAGAGTAGTGGCAACGGTTACTAAGTAACCTCTCTCCAATAAGCAGTTCCTCACTAAAGAAGCGGATAATCACGAAGATAATGGAGCAGTTCCAAGCAGTTTCGTTAACCAAGAGACGCCCGGAAGTATAAAAAGAAGTGAAGTTGTAGAAGAAAAGACCCCTAATCAAAAACTCTCGACAAGAGAATATGTAATTTTCATTTCCTTAGTTTAAATTTAATCCTTTCTCAGTACTCGTGTGCTTGCGCCCCTTGGAGGCGTTTTGTCTACTTTCCGATTGTAACTTTTCACTAGTAAACGCACCCCCTTTTTGGGACTTTGTCTCAAGAGATTTGTTCCTTACACAATCGTCTGATCCTTTTCTTGTAATTGTTGGCGAGTTGGAAAACACGCGAAAATAATTTGGCACGCCCGGTGGGACAGTTGGTATTTTGTAAGTGAAAATACAAAAAAGAAAAGATATCATGCCTCATAAAAATTCCGATAAGAAACCAGCAAGTCAAGGAGTAGTCCGTCTGTAGTTGAGCGATATGAGGAGCAACAACATTCTCCACGAACATATGGACAAAGTCAAAGCAGTCACAGCCGCTACGAACCAACGACAGAATTGAGCCCTCGCACAATGCGTGCATTGCTAAGAGAACTCACGCAGGATGTCGTTGAACAGGTAAATTTACGAAGTATTCATAATATGGAGAAGTTTACCCAAAATGAGAATAGACATTTTGATAATATGGCTAAGCAACTGAATACGTTAAATGAAATCATGAATAAGTTGGTAAGCCAAATGTGTCAACCCGTTATGCCTATAGGTAGTCACTTTCAGTCTAGGACTATCGTAGGGCATGCTTCACCATATAATTCCCTTGGTGTAAACTCAGGTCCAAGTCTAGAGCCACCTTTTGGCCCTTCTACTTCAAACCCAGGGGGAAACGGGACCTTGAACTTGAATAATGATAACACTACGTCCAACCTGGGGGGTAGTATAAACGTAAGAGATAATGTCCCAAACAACGGACAGAATGGTTTGCGTACAAATGACGGGTTAAACACTCAATTTAACAGTCATAACAGCCCGAATAATGGCACTTTTATGGCCAATCAAGGGCAAACTACCAGGCCTCCCACAAATCAGCCAGTAAATCAACCAATAGGGAACCCATTGACCCTAACGTCGTACTAAGAAACCAAATTATGGAAATAGTGCAAGATCAAATAGCAGTTGGGGTGCGTCCGGTTATTAGGCCAATTTATACCAAGCCATACCCTGATTGGATAGATCAAGCATATCCATGGCCTAGAGGGTACAAAGTACCGGAATTCTCACTATTCACTGGTCTAGGAGAAGTATCTACATTAGAACATGTAGGGCGATTCACATTGCAAAGTGGTGAGGTGAATGATTACCATAAGTTGAGGTTGTTCCCAAGTTCTTTAACATGGTAACTTTTTCTTGGTTCATTAATTTGCCAGCAAACTCCGTCCACACATGGCAGCAAATGGAGCAATTATTCCATGCTCAATTTTATAAGACCGAGTCTGAAGTTACACTGGCCGATTTGGCGAATTTACGTCAATTGCCTAACGAATGGGCAGAAAATTTCATACAGAGGTTCAAAACGGCCAGAAGTAAATGCTTTGTGCTTTTGCCGGAAAAGGAATTTGTTAAAATTGCCCAAATTTGTTTAAGCTTTGATCTAAAGAAGAAATTCCAGGATAGGGAATTCCCAGATTTATTCCAACTTAGTGCAAACGTTGTTAGGTATGAGCGAATGATAAGAGAAGAAGAACAGATGAAAAATTCCAGTAAAGGGACTTATTACAAAGACCCGAACTTCAACATTCATACTGTCGATAATGGTTATTACAACCAAACTGAAGTATGTTTGGCTGAGCTAGTAAAGGGAGAAGCGTACACTTGGCCCATATTAGTTAAGACAAAAATAGTAGGCAAAGATGAACCTGCAAATGGTGAAAATAGAAAGGCGCGAACGTTCTCGTTCGACGTAACTAAAGCTGACCTTATATTCGACAAATTATATAAGGATAAGCAAATAAAGTTGAGCGACAAACACAAATTGCCAGACCCTGAACAAATTAAGGGTAAAAAATACTGTAAATGGCATAATGCATGGTCACATGCGACTAATTATTGTGTGGTTTTTCGCCATGTGTTGCAGGATGCTATTGAATCAGGACGAATCACGTTCGAGGAAAAGAAAAAGATGGCGGTGGATGAAAATCCTTTCCCACGGCTACTGGCAATAAACATGTTAACAACTGGTTTGAAAAACAAATTGCCAAAGTTCAGATTGGTGATTGACGACGAAGAAGAAGAATCCAAACCACATCCCAGCGTTTTTTAAAGCATCAAAGGGAAGGAGCCCAAACAGGGCGAAGATGTTCTGTGCGACAGATATAAACACGAATTGAAAGCAAATACAGGGTCACCAATGACGCGGCAATTCCACCATCGCCCTGATTTCATGCCGGTCGCTCAGCCTGTCGGGGACTAAGTGTGCTGTTTTACAGAGGATTACCTAGAGAAAAGGGGTTTGGATCGGCCAGTCAAGGAAAAACGTTTAGGCCGTAACCTCGCCAACCCAATGTATGGCATTCGTTCCAGTATAATGCAGGAAGAGTGGTGCCTTTCAATGAAATGACTAAGACCCAACAAATCGCTCAGAATGGCAACAGCAAGGTTGCGGCCAACGTAATCACGGACGGATGATGAGGCAACAGCAAGGAGAATCACGCCCGAAAGCGCCCAAATCGCTCAGAATGGCCGACAAAAATGTTTTTGAAGATAGTGAAGCAACAGGCACTGGCGAATCAATGGGAGAGTTGCCAGAAAGCTCGTCTGGGAGATCAAAGTTTGAACGATACAGGGAAGACGAAGATGATCTTGACCAACCTCTAACTATCCAGTTTGGCACATTGCCTCCTGTCATGGCTAATAACTACTTGTTGGCCGATGAATTTAAAAGCAAAGAGAAGGAGGACAATGAGGAAAAAACTTGTGTACTAGTCTGCGATGAAGGCCAAGCATCTAGAGAAATGTGTAACGAAGAAGAGGATGATGGTATGACATATATCGAAGAGGAAATTGATTTAGAAGCAGAGAAAAGGAAGAGATGAGTGTCGCGCAATATCCTGTTGAAGCAACTGCACCAAGAAGGAGTCCGTGAAGTAGATCTGTTGGGAGAACCATCTGGCCGATCGTTTGATTTCTATGTGTTGTATGGGACACCCAAAAGGAAAAAGAGGGTACCTCGCTCTGAAAAATATGGATCACCCCCCAAAATAATGCCTCGTCCTACAAGTTGGGTAACCGGGGAAGAGATACTGGAAAGGGAGAAGGAAAAAACCCAAGGAAAGAAGGCTCAGTGCGACATGCTGCACGTCGATCTATCACCAAAAGATAGCCCGACAGAAGATAAGCAGGAAGTGGAAATAGATGCTGCTGAAAAAGTCATCTTCAACAAACCGGCTATGAGGTTAACCAAACACCTAAGACCGTTGTACGTCAAAGCCTTGGTTAATGGGATACCAATAGTAAAGGTACTTATCGACAATGGAGCGGCTATAAACACCATTCCAGCTAGGATGATGAGGAAATTTGCTAAAACAGAAAGCGACATGATCCCAACAGAAGTCATTCTTCCAAGTTTTAACGGGGGGGCAACTTCAGCAAAAGGAGTTATGCCATTGGATATAACTGTAGGAACAACCACCAGGACTACTGTTTTCTTCGTAATAGACGGCCCCACCAGCTACAACATGTTGCTAGGAAGAGACTGGATCCATGGCAGTCGCTGTATTCCTTCATTGCTCCACCAATGCTTGGTCTTCTGGAATGACAAATGTGAAGCAGATGTGGTGCAAGCAAATCATAGACCCTTTGTGGCAAAAGCAAATTCAGTAGAAAGGTTCATGTACGAAGGGAATTATGGGCCTGTCAGAGTGGTTCAAGATGGGAAAGAAACTCAAATTACTACCCAAAGCGAAGAGTCGTTTTCAGTGGATGCACTTACTGAAATGTTTAATCAAATGAGGCCAAACATAGTGGTCCTGGAAGAGCCAGTAATTGGCAAAAAAGAAGCCAAACAACCTTAAATGAGTTCTCAACAACAAAGGCAAGAGGCCGAGATTCAGGCCTTCAAAGCTAAGTTGATGGCTTTCAATAAAGAATGTGAATGTGTGAAGAAAGAAGAAGCGGCGTTAAAGATGCTGAGGGATAAATTAATAGTGTTCGAGATGGAGCAGAACTTGGACTGGGAAATTCATAAAGTGGATTGTCTGGAAGAGGAAACACCTCTGAGTGATATAGATGATGAAGCGACGAAGATCACCAAGTCAGGATATGCACAAGCATAAGACCCCTTAGTCAAGGTGAATATTGGCGAGGAAGGAGAGGATCGCCCAACATCTGTCAGCCAAATGCTCCCTCACGAGATTAGTAACATATTAATCGCTTTATTAAAAGAGTATAAATATTGTTTTTCTTGGGAGTATGAACATATGCATGGCTTAGATAAAAACTTAGTAGAACATAGGTTGCCGACTAAATCAAATTTTAAGCCTCATAAGCAACCTCATGGCGTTTCGCTCCCAATGTATTACCAGAAATCAAAAAAGAAATAGAGCGATTACTAAAAGAATGTTTTATTAGAACAACCAGATATGTGGAATGGTTATCTAATATAGTGCTAGTATTAAAAAAGAATGGCAAGTTAAGGGTATGCATAGATTTCAGGAATTTGAACTTGGCTACGCCCAAGGACGAATATCCAATGCCTACAGTAGATTCTCTAGTAGACTCGACTGCAGGGCATGTGATGTACTCTTTTATGGATGGATATTCGGGATACAATCAAATCTACATAGCCGACGAAGATGTACACAAAACTGCCTTTAGATGCCCTGGGTCTTTAGGGTGCTTTAAATGGGTAGTAATGCCGTTTGGACTAAAAAATGTAGGGGCGACCTATCAAAGAGTAATGAATCTAATTTTTCATGATATGATAGGTAAATTTGTGGAAGTTTATGTAGATGATATAGTGGTCAAATCTGTTGAAGAGGAAGACTATTTTGAACAACTGCGATGTTCATTTGAACGAATGAGGCAGCATAAACTAAAACTGAACCCTTTGAAATGTGCGTTTGGCGTGAATGCAGGAAATTTCCTTGGATTCCTAGTACATAAAAGAGGGATTGAACTTGATAAGAATAAAGCGAAAGCCATTGTATAAGCCAAGGCTCCTAGCAATAAAAAAGAACTGCAAAGGTTCTTAGGCCAAATCAATTTTCTAAGACGCTTTATATCTAATTGTGCAGGGTGAACGAAAGCATTTTCGCCTCTCCTAAAGCTGAAAAATCAAGACAAATTCGTCTGAAAAGAAGAACATCAAAAGGCTTTTGAAAGCCTAAAAACGTACTTAACAAGTCCGTCAGTGTTGGTGTCACCAATCCAAGGATGGCCAATGAAGTTGTACG
The DNA here is from genome assembly GCA_019097785.1 of Fraxinus excelsior. Taxonomy (NCBI): domain Eukaryota; kingdom Viridiplantae; phylum Streptophyta; class Magnoliopsida; order Lamiales; family Oleaceae; genus Fraxinus; species Fraxinus excelsior. The sequence goes on along the minus strand of CM032641.1, from coordinate 14,948,902 downwards.
TGTCGGCTGAACAAGAATCGATAGCTGGATGGTCGCACAAGAAGACCAATTTGGTGAAGAAATGGCGATTTATTATTTAAGTAGACGGTTAACCAGATGTGAATGTAATTATTTTGTTATTGAGAAGTTGTGTCTCGCATTATACTTCACATGTACAAAATTAAGGGCCTATTTACGGCATGTAACAGTCTATTTAATTTCCAAAGTCAATTTATTCAAATACATGTTTTCTCGCCCTATTTTACACCAACGAGTAGGACTTTGGACTTTAGCACTGTCAGAGTTCGAAATAATGTATATACCCCAAAAGGCAATTAAAAATCAGGCTTTGGCTAATTTTCTGGCCGATCATCCATGCCTTGATATGCCCAACGAAATAGAACTAGAGGTTGATTCATTTGAATTAAAACCATGGATTTTATACTTTGATGGATCGAAAACTTCTAAAGGAGTAGGGGTAGGAGTGGCTTTGATAAATCCTTTAGGGGTTTGCTATAAGTTTGCATTCACCTTAGATAGGATTTGTACTAATAATCAAGCCGAATACGAAGCTTTAATTGTAAGCTTGGAGTTAATGGTAGATATGAAAGTAAAGAATGTAATCATCAGGGGCGATTCTCAATTGGTGATTCATCAATTGACTGGCGATTTCAAATGCCAAAGTGATTCTATTATAAGTTTATACGAAATCGCCCAAGAATTGTTGGAGGAATTCGACCAAGTAGAACTTCAATGTGTTAATAGAATGTACAATGATATGGCCAACGAGTTGGCTCAGTTGGCCTCTGGCTATTCAAAGGTGATGAGTTGGGAGTCTACTTATGAATATGGAATTATATTGCCCGTTATTTAGTGAAGGGCAAGGAAAATCGAAGTTCAATGTATAGAAGATGGGGTCGCGCTGGATTGGATAGATGAGATTAAAGAGTCCTTTAAGGAGCTTAATGGGGGAGGTGATAGGAGAACGAAATTACGTCTGTTAAACTATGCATTAATAGACGAAGAATTGTTCAAAAACGCTCTGATAGTGTATTATTAAAGTGCGTGAACTTACAAGAAGTTAGGACGATTATGGCTGAGGTGCATGAAGGGATATGTGGAGCCCATCAGGCCGGCCAAAAGATGAGATGGCTGATTATCAGAAGTGGATATTTTTGGCCAAAGATGGGAGAATCATGTGTTTAATATGCAAAAAGTTGTTTAGCATACCAAAAACATGGCCTAATGCAGAGGGCACCAGCAAGCAATATGACACCCATTATCAAACATTGGCCGTTCAAAGGCTGGGCGATAGACTTGATAGGGAAGATTTACCCCCCATCGTCCAAACAACACACCTTTATTATAGTCGCCACAGACTTTTTCACCAAGTGGGTCGAAGCAGTGCCTCTAAAAGAAATCACCCAGAAAAGTATCATAGAGTTTATCCGAGACCATATCATCTATAGATTTGGAATTCCGCAAACTTTAATGACAGATCATGGGACTTCCCTGAATGGAGATCAGGTGAAGGAATTCTTGAGCGAATTTGGAGTTAAATTGGTAAATTCCACACCATATTACGCTCAATCAAACGGTCAGGCAGAATCATCTAACAAGAATCTGAAATCTATCATAAGGAAGATGATAAATGAAAATGCCAGAAATTGGCACGAGTGCTTGAACAAAGCCTTATGGGCTTATAGAATATCGCCCCATTCAAGCACCAATATTACGCCTTTCCAACTCACTTACGGGCAGGAGGCTGTATTGCCCGTGGAAATCAACGTGCAATCTATAAGAGTGCATTGGCAGCACGAATTAAGCGAGAATGAGTACAAGGAATCATTGATTCAAAATTTATTAGAATTGGACGAATTGAAGTTAGACGTGCTAAACAGGTTGCAAGTTCAGAAACAAAGGATGACTAGATTTTACAACAAGAAAGTTATAGCCAAGCTTTTTAGTTTGAACGAATTAGTTTGGAGGGCAATACTTCCTTTAGATAGTAAAGACCCAAAATATGGCAAATGGTCGTCAAATTGGGAAGGGCCGTATAGAGTAAAAAGTGTATTGCCTAATGGAGCTTACCACTTGGAGGATTTAGATGGTACTAGGCATATAAGATTTATTAACGGTAAGTACTTGAAAAAATATGTTCCTTCTCTTTGGGAAAGTGAACAGATAAAGGCATAAATGATGAAATTGCGATTGCGATGTAATCATGCTGAGCGATGGCAGTAAATAAATTGGACGGTCACGTTCTAAACAAAGTCAGAAAAATAAAGCACATTCAAAAGTAAAGTCATTTATTACCAAATGTTCCTTACAAACCATTCTTTACAAGAATTAAGGGACACAGTCAAAATACAAGACGAAACATGCTACAAATTGTCTTCTGTTTGATGGGAACAAAAAGAGTGAAACCAGTACGGCCCGGCCCTTCAGCCTATAGCCGAGTAAGAGGGTGAACTGTCCCCATAACCTTCCTAAATGCATTGCTGCAATGGTAGGCAAGGAGAAGCGCTCTCAGCAAGCAAACTGAAGGCAATAATCTTACTTCAGTTTAAAAGAACATTTCCTATATTTCCCATACCAAAAGTAATATCAAAGCAAAAGGAGCGAGTCAAGAGACACATCCCTATAGAAGGTGAAAGTGTTGGTAAATGATCGGAGTGCCATGCGGTGGCAGGAAGTTGTGATGGCAAGAAATCGAATCTGAAAAGGTATGGAGATGAAAATGATGAGTATAAACGTGCATACTTATAGGGGCTGGAAGATGAAAGGCCAGAATGTGGATGTCACATTTATGACTAGTGAGTGAAATCAATATGGCCCAAAGACTTAGGGAAGAAAAATTTAAATGTCAAAAGAATATGCATGGATGTTGGCATAAAGCGATTGGGTACGTAGAAAATTGACAATCAAAGATAAAACGTCACTTCAAAATAATTGTTCATTAACGATGATGAATGACATTAAATCACAAAAAATAAAGGCAGTCAGCGCGAAAGAGTTACAAAGGTTAAAACATTAAATGTTTTAGCTACAATTCGCCCCAAGCTGAGCGCATCTGCTGCCTAAGTTTATCCCACTCTTCGCTCTACCTAGAGGAGAGGATACCTAATTCTTTCACTAAGTCATCATCAACCTCCAACTTTTGGTACTGCTCCAATAGAGATTTGGTCCTAGCGATTCCTTGGGATGCAGTACGCCTCTTGGCAGCCATCCTCGCCCCGCAGTCATCCATTTTCGCTTGTAGCTCTTTCATCTCTGCAGCCAGGCTCAACATTAAGGAATCCTCCACTACAAGCTCTGAAGAAACCTCATTCAATTCGGCCTGGTTCTTGTCAATTTCCTGAAGTAAGGATTCTTTCTCAGAAGAAGCGCGGAGATATTGAGCACTTCTGGTCTTCAATTCTGCGTTCTTGGCCAGTAAAGAAACAACGTCGGCATGAAGAACCCTTAACTTCACCTTAAACTCAGCGGAAACACTGGGCGATGGGAGCGAAAGTGCGTGCAGTAGGTTCGCGCTCAACGTATCTAGCTTGGCCTTTTGATGAGCAGCGCTGGCGCGGCCAACCTCCACGTCCATAAAGGAGACATACTCAAACAATGTCTGTTTGAGAAATGTCATATTCTCGTTCGTAGGGGTGGAAGATAGCGCAGAGGATGTTTTCATGCGTGCCCAAGAGGTGAATAAGCTTTGGATAGAATTAAGGATGCTATCAGTTCCCTGCAAAGGAGGTTACCAATATTGAAGATCTTCGATACAACAAAGCAGAACCAAAGATAAGAGCCAAGTAAAAAGACCTCATCGGCAGTAGTGGGAAATTCAGGCACCTCCCTTATTTCCTCCATCACTTGGGGAGATTTCCCTTTAGCTGAGCAGGAAGGACCTTTCCTACTTGACGAAGCTACAGGGATCTCTGCATGTTTCACACCGCAATAAATCAATGAGCCAGTAGCAATAAAGAAGGGCCAAGGTATCAAATGTAAGCATTACCTTCTAATTCCACGCTTGGGGGGTCAACACCCTGGAAGGAGGATTTGTTGGTGATAAGGGTGTTGGAACTTGAAGCCTGGGCGACGCAGCTTCGACAGGAAAGTGTGAGGAAGAGTCTGTCAAAACTATAGCCTTGGAAAGAGAACATGAACTCTTCTGAAAAATTCAGGTAAACCATTAGTATACAGAAGAACATATCCGCGAATATACAAATATGGATTACCTTTCTCCTGAAGGTAAGGGGGGCGTCATCATCATCATCATCGTCATCGGCCTGCAAAACATGGGATGCTGGAGCCGGCCGTTTCCGGCCTGATACACCCTTAGCAGCAATATCCTTGGCAGATGGAGAAGCGGGAGAAAGAATAAGATCTTTAGAGCGAGGATGTGGAGAAGGACTCCTAATCGATACAGGAGTAACTAAAAGAGGAGAAGTGGAAGAAGCACTTGGCCAATCCAGCAAATGAAAGGCAGCAGTAGCGTCAGCTGTAAATAGCCTGCGTTTCACCGACGGCCAGAGTTGCTCAAAAAGGGGATGAATAGCAGAACTGGAATGAAAAGGGGCTAGCGAAAATGCATCCGCCAAAATGCGGTCGGTCAGATTTTTGGAATAGAAAAGAGGGACGGGCCAGGTCTGGCCGAAACCCAGTTGACGAGCAAAGAAATAGGGAGTGTAAATCTCTCCCCCAGCCTTGGCATTGGTTCCTGTGACAATGTCATAGAACAACTCTTTTCCAGCCAGGAACTGAACCCAAATGGGTAAAGAATCAATCACTCCAGAAGGAATATGCACATAGTTGGGAGTCAAATGAGTAGGAAAAGGGAAAAAGGAAGAAATGGAATTTAAGGTATAAAGGAATGAAAAGATGTTTCTCCTAGACATATCTGTTGGATGCAAGGAGTCTATGGCCAACCCATAACAGGTGGCAGAAGTATTGCAAATAGATGGAGCCCCAAAAGAAGGAAAATATGCTCTAAGCCATAATTGAGCGAACCAAAGAGGCCAACTGCCAGTAGGGGACGCACCAGTCCTCAATTGAAATTGGAGCAAAGCCAAACCCCTGTAAAGAGTGGCTAAAAAGAAAGAGCACAGATTCAAAGGCTTGCCACGAGCCAATGCATGCGTTAAAGGCAGGTAACTCGTAGAAGGTTTCAAGCTAGGGACGCAAAGAACGTATTTACAGAGCCAAACTTAAAGGAAAGCTACCCGCTCAACATGATTAGGTTCAGAAGCTAGAGCGACAAAAGCACTCAGCATAGCCGAGTAAGATTCACACATCTTCTTATCAAACTTGGGGGGAACACTGCCAGCGGAAACCGAAACCACCATGCCAGGAGAAATGGTATCGCCCAAAGGAGGAAGGTTCACTAGGGCCCCAACATCCCTAAGAGTAATGGACAACGGACAGCAAGGAAAAACAAAGACATTGTACTCAGAAGACCAAAAGCTCAGGGCGATTGGAAAAAGCGCTGGGTCGTATACGGGAGGATTAAGGGTGATTTCCAATAGGTCCAAATTTCTCGTACGTTCAAAAATTGATTTGGTGGGGCCATGATTCACCATGCGTGCATGCCACCTACGAAAACCAGAATCAGCTTTGGGCCAAGTACGAATACCTTTATCGCAGACGGCCTTCAACGGTAGAGAACTCAGAAATGGAAGGGTTTCAGCGCAAGGGAACAGCTGACCCGCCGCAGTTTTCTCGACCGATTCAGCATCAACAAAAGATGGACTCAGGAAAAACTCATCAATGTTGGGACCAACCCGCGAAAGAGGGTTTGAATTTATGTATGGCTTGGTAAGGAGGTCTTGGAAGTCCTCAAAGCTAAGGGCAGCATCAGACTGAGTGCTTGAAGTGGCCATTCGTTACAGAATGTAAGTTGGGTAAGGTCTGTTGACGAAACGTAACACGGAGACAAGAAGGTGAACAGTGAAATGGCGAGGGAGAAGCGTAAGACTGCAGAGACGTAACAGAGTGACGAGTACTTTTGGGTTTTAAGGGTTTGTAACGTCGCAATCCTTCAAGCGGTAAAAGTACGTGATGATTGAAATTTTAGGGAAGTTCAAATGTTGCGAAAAAGATACAGAGTGAATATGGCAAAATTAATGATTAGTATTAATTCTGCCATATTGGGGGGTAATTGTTGACACACTAAAATGCAGCCCAAAAATCAAAGGGAAGTCCAATTGAGAAACCCAAGATGAAGATCCAATGGAAATCGATTAAAAGGCCCAAGAAGAAAAGCCCAATCTGGAAACCTGAGAAAATGCCTAAATATTGGAAGCCCGAGAGCGAAGGAGTATCATCGCCCAAGCCCGTAGGACGCCCAGAGGCTGAACGAGTGAAGTACTGTACAATCGCCCAGAGCGATAGCCTCACTATCGCCCAAACTCTCAAGTCGCCCAAAATCAGACGAGTTTAAAATGTGTAGTTTATCCAATTCAGCAGTTACGAAAGCAGTTATCAAGTAAACCCGGCACGCCCCCCACGATCCAGAAACAGGTAGTTAAAAGGCAAGAGTAGTGGCAACGGTTACTAAGTAACCTCTCTCCAATAAGCAGTTCCTCACTAAAGAAGCGGATAATCACGAAGATAATGGAGCAGTTCCAAGCAGTTTCGTTAACCAAGAGACGCCCGGAAGTATAAAAAGAAGTGAAGTTGTAGAAGAAAAGACTTCGAATCAAAAACTCTCGACAAGAGAATATGTAATTTTCATTTCTTTAGTTTAAATTTAATCATTTCTCAGTACTCGTGTGCTTGCGCCCCTTGGAGGCGTTTTGTCTACTTTCCGATTGTAACTCTTCACTAGTAAACGCACCCCCTTTTTGGGACTTTGTCTCAAGAGGTTTGTTCCTTACACAATCGTCTGATCATTTTCTTGTAATTGTTGGCGAGTTGGAAAACACGCGAAAACAAATACATCCTCGGATGTTAATTTGAATAAAGCTGTAAGAAATGCATGATAATATATAATAACAGATATATCATGAAGTTTTTCTCTTAATGATTAATAGATTATTCCCTTTATAAACTAACCAATTGTAGAAAAATTCAATTAATTAAAATTTACAAGTGGTTTTTCTTCAATTCGTTTGCGTAGCCGTTTCATTGCGTGCTACCGCCTATGTTTTTTTTTTTTTTCATTTTTTTATGATTACGTGGTCAAACCAGCACCTAATTATTTGTTTAATTACATAGTCAAACAATTCTTGTACAGGACACGATCGTGTATGCAAGGTTAATACTAAGTATTTCTAATTAATTATTTTAAATTCCGTTTTTGCTAAGATAATTTGGGCTTTTGGGGATGAAAAATATATTAATTATATTTCTTAATTTACACGTGTTTGTAGGAGGCATGTGAAGGAAATTAAAAAAAAAAAAATTAGCGACGAAAGGAAAACAAATTCAAGAAAGCAACATTGAAATTACCCATGTTAGGCTATCAAATTTTCTTTTAAAGGCAATTTTTTGTAGTACTCTTTGAGGTCTCAAGAAAGAAGAATAAAAGGATAAGTCTATAGACCATACCAATTTGCTTGAAGAGGAATGTAAACCATAATTATATTTGGACAAATCAAAGTTCCATTTACGATTTTTCATGGATTCATAAAGGGTTAGTTTATGAAGTGATGACACATATTTAATCACATTTATATTTAGGGAGATCAAGTCTATGCTAGATTTTTATTCATTAGCTTGGGTTTGGGGGGGGGGGGGGGGGGTGTGTATTCAACATGGACCTCAACAATTCAACAAAAATACATTTGTAAAGAACAATTTTCAAAGTCGGTCCACGAGCCTCTTTTTCTGGTTTCTATTTATAGCAAATTTTGATTTTGTTGGAAAAGCTTTTGGGAGGGTCCATATTCCATTCAATTAGCACTTGTTTCTATTTATTTTTATTACCACTCCCTCCCGTGTTTATATTAAATATAGATAAGATTTTCAACTAGGGCAGTGATCCAAATTATGGCAAAAAAAAAAGAAAAAAAAGGTTTTTATGAAATTATATTATCCTCAAAAAAGATGGATAGCCTTGTTCCTTCTATATTCACGTAAAAATTAATGATATCCTTGAATAATTTGAAATGTCTTTAAAAAGATTTCACATGTGAAAATTACTAGTTCAACCCTAAAATCACACAATATGTGAATAATGCGGAATTAAATTTATAAATTAAAAGCAACAAATCACTTTTTAATTGTTCTAGATGTTTAGTCAATCAAATCAAATTATCATATGTTGAATTTTCACAATAAATAATTAAAACAGTAAATAACACAAGATTTGATTACGGATAAAACCCTTAACTGGGTAAAAACTGCGGGATCAAGACACTAGTTTCTACTATAGATAATAAGAACTTACAGTAGGATCTACAACCTAGAAAATACACGAGACCCAGTTATCTAATTCCCACAATTTCTAATACTCGTTGGAGCGTGCTTCACTCACACTTGCTCCCGATCTTCTAGAATTTTTTATTTCCTATGGAACACTAAAAGCGCATCGTTCTTGTACACTTCTTGTGCTACTGGTCCAACTTCCCTCAATTTTCAATAACCTCTAAAGGCTATTGAGAAAGTACCTTTGTGATGATATGTAGGAAGTGTGTGTTTTAAATTATATGAAATTGATATTTTTTCCAAACTTGTGGTTGACGGATCTCAAGAATTAAAAGGTTAATCTAAATATTTGGATGTGCTCTTGGATCTTGAAATAATGATATAGGGAAGTAAAACAATGATCAACCACCACAAAAAATGTATTGGTATTGGGTATTTATAATAGGAGATGTTTAGGTAGTATACGATAGATAAAATTCTTGAAAAACGCAAACTAAGGTTTCACGGAAGCACTGTCGCTCAAGATCCAGGCTAGCAATAAGTGAACGAGAGGTGCGTCGCTCGAGCGTGAGTTGGGCGACAATGATTCTTCTTGTTCCATATTCGAACACAAATACTCCTATCATCTATATAACCCTCCAAAAGATTCCTTAATTTTTACAACTCTTTTGAACAATCGTATTCCTTTAAAATAATCATTTTATCTAAAGAATTTTTAATACAACTAAAAACTTAACATTCGCCCCCTTGACATTCTGTGGCAAAACTATACAATACAAGTCAAAGATGTAAAAACAAAACTAATCTATCCACTTAAATTGAATGTATGTCTCTTGCATTTCTTGAAACCTGTTTACCGAAATCAATAACTCAAATACCAAGTGTAAAAACACATAATACATGAAATATAATAATTGAAACAAACTATCATATGTTAGCTAGATTAAGAAGTAATACTAATGTTAATCAAAACACCGACTAAAATATTAATATCGCAAAACATCAAAACTTAAAAAAAGATAAGCATTCAAAAATATCATCTCCCATTAAAAAAAATAAAAAAAATCTCCCACTTGCTACAAAATAAACTAAAACTTAAATGCAAAATAAGCCCCTATTTGAACCTCATTTTTTCAAGAATATATTTTTTCAAAACTCATTTTCACCCACACGTTCTTCAATAAAATAATTATACATGTATTTCAAAAACTTTTCTTTACTTTATTACCATACATTTTCCAAAAAATCACTATTCTACAATACATTTTACCTCAAAATGGGAACTAAATAGGGGCTAAACTAAAATTAAAATGCATCTTATCATCTCTCCCCTTTTTTTGTCACAAATGAAGAAGGTAACAACAATTTATAATAACTCAAATATGCTGTTGATAGCATGTACAAGCATAATTCATGATCAGTAAACTTTTCCACATACTTAGTTCAAGTTTAAATGAAGTAAATTGTATGATTGACTCATGTGTGTTAAGTGCCATTAATTCCTTATGATCAAAACTCAAAACCTTAAATTTATGAAAAAACACATAATAAACATCACTGTTAAATAAGTTTATTCCCCTACTAATGGAAGTAAAACCAATAATGCATATTAGGACATACAAATAAAGTTCATTTTCATGTATATTATTTTTCTCTCTCCCTTACTCTGGGCATATATACATTTTCGCATAATTTATATTTTTCTTTTTAAACTCATCATTTTTCTCTTCAATTGTTCACATCTTATGTGCAGACCCTTCTTCATTAAGCCACTAAGATGACCATTGTAATGAGTTTTGGGCCAATGACTCCAAATCAGTTGACCATAGGGCACCAGGTTATGAAAACCTCTTCGGCTTAATTACTTAAGTCAAATAGATTTCAAAGAAGAGTATAAGATGAAATATTTTTATTTTATATAACGGGATATACTGAAGGTTAGGTCTACTCAATTAAGGTCAATCCATATTCAAAGTCACCTTACCAATAGATTACGGTCATCTCAAATCTCACACGCGCGGTCAAGACTTACTTATGAGATCAAAGTGTGTGCAGTGCAAATGGTAAATGCAGAAACCTGTACTAAGTACTCTACATCAACGTAAACAGAGTACTAGAAAATATGCTACAACACATCAATTAAACTCATACTTGGTCACAATACATATATTCAAGTAAATCAAATATCATGTTGTAGTAAAGAATTTCCCCTTATATTTTATTTCTTGATTTTCAATTTTAATTTTTTTAATTTAAAAAAAATCAAACTACCTAAAAAGTAAGATTAAAAAAAAATGAGATACATGCAATAATGAATGAATGACAATTAATAAGTATAAGCGTGTATCAAAGGTTCTTAATCAATTACGTATACAAAAACTCTTACCCTTAAGAGCGCCGTGATCAATTTCTAATTTTTTTAGATCACTTTTTTTTTTCACCCAAACGTAACTAGTCGAAGAGTTATCCCAAGTCAACTATGTCATAAACTTGGTCAAATGACTCACTTGAATAGTAAGGAAGTCAATTCGACCATCAAAATCCTGATTTCTAACTTTGGTGAAATTTTGATTTCTATTTCTATTTAGGAATTTATGACACCAAGATCTTATATGCCCTAACTCACCACAATTGAAACAAGTAGGGATAAACATCGGTCTAAAGTTATGTGGTCACTAATATCTATTTCTAGGTTAGTAGGTCATACGTTGTCTAGTAGGCCTCTATCCTACGATACTCTTGTTCTTGAGTTCAGGATTAGGAATATACGTAGGCTAGTTGGTGGTAGGGATAAAAATGATTTTGGAAGTACTAGCCATATTATGATCGGTCTGATTATATCATAAACCTCCCTTGTTCCCAACGGGCTTGTTTAACCCCAAAAGACTTTCCAGTTTTTGAGATCCACTAGAGAAAACAAAAAGTTGTGACTTGGAATATTCAAGTTCGCTCATAAAATTTCTAATTTCTCATTTTTAACGGTCAGCTCACTAACTCTACTAGAGGACTTTCCAAGTTCACTTATAAGATCTTTAATCTTAGACTCTAGAGATTGATTTACAGTTTCTAATTTGTTGAGGCATAAGGTACATCCTAAAGGTCATCTACACGTTTCTCTTTAATTAGCTCGAGTTCATTGACCTTCTTAAGCAATACTTTATTCACCTTTTTAATCATAAGACTTTCTTCAAATAATTTTTGACAAGCCTCACGAATCTCACCATCTTTTTCGAATTGCTCACCACTATTTACTTCGTCAACCTTATCACTGTCCTTATTAGATTCACTTTTAATCCTAGCAGTGAAGTCCATAAACTTTCTACTCTCCTCATGTGTAGACATCTCACTTTAATTATCCAACTGGACTCGTCATCAGCGAGAGTTGCATTCATAGCTTTACCCTAATTTTTCTTACCAATAGGGCACTCACATCTATAGTGGCCAAAACCTTGACACTTAAGACATCTCACATATTTAGATCTCTTTCTAAACTCACTAGAATAACTTCTATGTTTCTTTTTATTTTTCTTCTTATTTCTAAACATTTTTTGGAAATTCTTAACAATGTAGACTATTTCCTCATCATTAAGTGATTTCGAATAAGATGAATCATACTCTTCTCCCTAATAGTGTTCAAGGCTATAGACTTGTTCTTCTTAGGTTGAGATATGTCGAGTTCATAAGTTTGGAGAGATTCAACCAATTCTTCAATCTTAACAGCATCTAGATCTTTGCTCTCATCGATTGCCGTAACTTTAGGCCTCAAGTAATGATCTCAGAATTTTTCTAACAATTTTAGACTCAGGAATTTTCTCACCTATGTTAAAATCAGAATTAATTATAGGGTTAATTTCACAAACGGTCACTGAACTTACATCAAAATCACAAAATAGTCACTGAAGTTCAAAACTTGCAAAAACGGTCACTAAACTTACCTAAACTTTCACTAACAGTCACTGAAGGACCAAAACACATGAATTGAATCGTTGAGGACTTCAAGTGTAATTTCATCTAATTTCATTTGCTCAAATTTTGCCCCAAATTTGAAGAATTACCACTTTTCCTCCCACCTACACCACATGGAGCCGGCGCCGGTAATTGCCAAATTCGACCACCATACCACCGACTAAACCATCAAATTTTTACACCACCACCACCTCCTATCCCCCATCCACAATCCTATACCAACAAGAAGCTCCAACTGATAAAAAATCAAATGAAATTCCGGTTCAAAAAATCATCCCTACGCACGGTTTTACTTCCAATTCCGGCCGATTCCGCCACTGCCACTGCCGCAGCCACCTCTACCGTACCATTGCCACCTCCACACAAACAACATCACCACCACCACACAAGAAACCATCCAAACCCACCCCAACCTCCACTGCTACCACAACAAAACCCCAAGCACAAATCGAAAAGATGAAAACTGCCTGATTTTAATTGATTCAAATCAAGACGAATTGGTGCATTATTGGTTGATGTTAGGACATGATATTGACCACCTGGATGAGGGCTATCAACTATTGGTGGTGTCGACCGTGGGCGTCGTCGGAGATGGGTTTTTCGGTAGAAAAGGGGTGTGCAAAATTTATTGTTTTGGGCTGGATTTTCTACTGCTTCCTTTGATTTGCGGTTGGTTGTAGGTCGGAGATTGTAGAAGAGAATGAGGCGAGCCTCATGGTGGTTGGATCTAGTGGTTTTTGGCTGCTGGAAAGTCTTGGTTTGTGGCTCCAAAGTGGCGGTGCTGGAAAGTGGTTAATATTTGGAATCAGGGGCAGATTTTGAGAAATTTAAATTAGATGAAATTTACACTTGAGGTCCTCAAGGATTCAATTCATGTGTTTCGGTCCTTCAATGACCGTCAGTGATAGTTTAGGTAAGTTCAGTGATCGTTTCTACAAGTTTTGAACTTCAGTGACCTTTTTGTGATTTTGATATAAGTTCAGTAACCGTTTGTGAAATTAAGCTATTAATTATATCATTCAAGCTCTCATAAAAGTCATCAAAAGTCTCATCATCCTTCATCATAATTTCTTCAAACTTAGTGGTCAACATCTGTAACTTAAAATTCTTAAGAGTCTAAGTTCCCTCAAGTGTAGTCTGTAAAATATCTCATACCTCTTTAGGCTTACACATAGACACACGTCTAAATTCTTCAGGTGATAGATCATAAATATAGCATGAAGCCTTTTACTATTCCAATTACTCTCATCTAAATCTTTCTTATACCAAATTGAAAGTTACTAGTTCAACCCTAAAATCACCTAATAGGTAAATAACACATAATTAAATTTATCAATTAAAGGCAACAAATCACTTTTTAATAGTTCTAGATGTTTAGTCAATCAAGTCAAATTATTATATGTTGAATATTCACAATAAATAATTAAAGCAGTAAATAAAACAATATTTGATGACAAAGAAAACTCTTAACTGGATAAAACCTTCGGAATCAAGTCAGTAGTTTTCACTATAGACAATAAGAACTTACAGTAGGATTTAGTCTAGACAACTCACTAGACCTGCTGATCTAATTTTCGCAATCTCCAAGACCCATGTGGAATGTGCTTCACTCACACCTACTTCCGATCTTCTAGAACTTTCTATCCATGTGGAACACCAAAAACGCATCGTTCTTGTACTATTCCTATGCTTCCAGTCCAACTTCTCTCAATCTTCAGTAACATCTGAAAGTTATTGAAAAAGTACCTTCATGATGATATTTGGGAAGTAGGTATTTTAAATTATACGAAATTGATGTTTTTTTCTAAACTTGTGGTTCATTGATCTTAAGAATCAAAATGTTAATATAAATATTTGGATGTATTCTTGGATATTGGAATAATGATATAGGGAATTAAAACAATTATCAACCACTACCAAAACGTATTGGCATTGGGTATTTATAATATGAGATGTTTAGGTAGTATACAATAGATAAAACTATTGAAAAAGCACTGTCGCTCAAGCGCCAAGCTAGCAATAAACGAGGGAGAGATGCATCGCTCGAACATGAGTCGAGCGACAATGATTCTGGTTTGGACGCTCGAGCATCAACTAGGCGAAAGGGTAGCGTAAATCCTACAACTCTTTCTTCTTGTTTCAATCATACTCGGACATTATTCGTCTCACTATTTTCTTCAAATGTTCATCAATTTATTTTAATTAATATTTCACTTTAAATCTACATTACTGTAAATGGAAATTAAAAATACTGAATTGTATATTTTTATTATATCAATTGAAAAACAATTAGAGTTCAAAGATATAGTTCTGTATTGTTCCAAAAAAATAATCAAACTACTCGTTTCTCAATTTTATCCCCAAGCATCCTCCCTAGTTGAGATTGAAAAATAAAAATCCCAACAACTCATCATCAAACACTTTTATTATTTTGTAACGTGCACATTTAACAAAACCTTTCTCATTCTTGAGTAACAATATATTTTAATAGAACGAAATAAAATATTACACATCTTAACATACTCTTATCGTTGTTGATTTGAAACCCACATCAGATTAGTTGAGAGTTCTAGTTAACTTGGTTAAAAGAGCTTTCTTGTCGAAGAGGGCAAACGTGTCGCTCGACACCTCGACCTAAGACCTCGTCGATAGAGGTAGAAATTGGACTATGGGAGACGTTAAATGAAAACATCATCATGACATGATAAAGAAGGTCTTCCACTTGATGGTAATACCATCCCAATCAACCAATCAGGAAGATCACATAATGGCTTGGGAAACAAGCTTAAAGTGGAGGCATCATGATGATATCGCCGCAACCGAACTCACCAACCAATTAGATTCCATCAAAAGGGTAATGGTATACAACTCTAGGTAAATATTGTAACTTGAAATGATCAGGGTGGAGAGCTTGAGTCTATCAACCTATATAAAGGGGTAAATGATGGATGAGGAAGGGGTCCAAAGTAAAAATTCTCTTTGTTAAATTATCACAATTTTAGCAATGCAACACTTCTATATTCAAATATCTTTAAATGGATCAAAAAGTGTAAGGCCATTTTTTGTTATCAACATTTATATGCTAGAAGAAAGGCTTATTGCTAAACAAGTCCATAATTCCAATAACAAAAACTCCTACAAAAATAATTTTGATCTTCTTATCATCCAAACCCTTCAAAAAAGAATGAGCAACAGTGTAGATTCAAAAAGTCATTCTTGAACCAATTTTGATGACATAAACCTCCAAAGAAATTCCATAGAGACAGAAAATCCCCAGTTTGTTGCCGTAAGCATGGCCATAAAATGCCTCATCAACTCGGTATGATGCATCGAACAAAAATAGACAACCACAAAGTACATTGTGTGGATATTGAGCAAGAATCTCCTGATCGAGGTAGAAGTGTTAGCCGCCTGTCTAAAGGAACTTACAATTTCCACGAATAAGATTAACAATATCGAACAGACGTCCCCACTAGGAGATTTGAACATAAGAAGAGCTGCAAACGTGTTTGATTGCCTGGGATCACTTTATCATCCATTGGAGACAGTGCCAGTCCTGTGATTTTGGAGGCCCGAGGCGAGATCCGTAAATTAGGTTTCCCAAAATCAACGTAAATGCAAAATTCAAGAGTGTATTATGTAACATATTGCTAACTTAAAACTTAACAGTAAAACAACAAACAAATATAAAGAACAAAAGATTTATATTATAAAGTAACAAAGTCGATAAGAGTTCAAACAATCAATTAAATAATATTCGTCTTGTTGTTTTAGAGGCAAAAATATTAATCAAATCTGAATAATTTAGCTATTCGACCATATCATTCTCATATTTAAGAGGTATGGTATATGAGTCTATATATAAGGACCAATGATTAGCCTAAAAGATAAGTGCAAAATATCTCAATCATCTCACAATTAAAGTTTTCAATATAGTTACTATATCCGCCTATGCAATTGATTATATACAATAACCAATCATATAAGACGACCAAACCACAATTATATAAGCCGACAAGGCTTCAACATTTTCATTATAATCAATAACAAGTTAGGGCAATCCATCACTTACTTAATAAGTAGAATTTCGACGAAAATTGTGGAATCACGATTCATACCCTTAAGAATCCTGCGCGTCACATCTTACAAGCTTGAAATAAAAATTGAACATTTCATCGGGACAAAATCACATAGGAAAAGAAATATTCAAGAATAAGGAATCAAAAGCAAAATCATCAACAACAAGGTCATGAGCAGTCAATGGGACAATATTATGTCTATGAAATACCCAATACATGTCTGATCATGTTAATTTGCAATCAAGGGGATAAGTATACACTATAATTAGAATCTGAAGCTTTTGGCAAAAGTGAAAATACCGGTCCAAACCATCAATTTTGGCAAAAGTGATAATATTGGTTCAAACTATGAGCAGGCAACAGGCAATAGGGATGAGGAATCAACAACAAAAATTGATCTAAACTTCCCAAATTAAATCCCTGATTCCCTTTCATGAAAATTGAAAAATAGAATTCTAACTAAAATCCTAAATCAATTAAATGATTAAAAACCTCTGTGCAACTCTGCTATGTTGGAAACTTGGATAGTTACCTACGGCTAGGCAAACGTCAACGGGTAGCTGGAGCCTGTAGGTAGCGACTGCCGACTGGTTGGAGGGTTGGGAAGCTGCGGCATCGCGACTCACGCGGTTAGTTCATTAGGGTTGAAAACTGTTGTGAAATGTGTGAAACTTGTGGTTTGTGAAAGAGTGAAAGGGAAGGAAGACAAGAAGAGCGGCAATGAGGTTGACTGGTCATCGATCGAGAAGAGACGACGTCGAAAGTTGATTTTCCATTTTGTAATTAAAAAAATTATAATTGGCCAAAGACAAGGCCCATCCAATATTGGCCTGATTGTAAAAAAAAAAAAGGGCCAGAAATAGGCCCCCTACAATTTTGGCCCTGAGGCGCATGCCTCATCCGCCTCGCCACAGGGTCGGGCCTGCTTGGAGATAAGGCCGACTTAAACCTATTCAATTCAAGCCCGTTCCAAAACCAGAAGAACTGTAAGAGCATGATCAATTAAAAAAGCCCATAGTAAACTTGGAAGTCAAACATAAAAGGGTGGCTGAAGAGTACTTCACCTTGTCATTTCACTTTTACTAAGTATATACTAGCAAAGCCTCTACAAGAGACTAAAATACCGTCTATAAAGGGAAAAGTCAGCTCATAAGTCAACTCAATAGGTACACGCCATGGATAGAGCTCTAGGGAACCAACGATTATATAATGTGTATAGTCTTTCCCCAAACTCTTGTCGATAAAGTTCAAAGGTGATTCAAGATGTTGTCTCGAATGTCGCTAAAAAGCTAGAACGATCTAGCCATTGCCTTCTAACCTAATTTATTGGGCCAAGGGATCTAACCACTTTGAAAGAGTGATTGGCCAAAATATAACGATGACTAAGCGAATCCTTAAAAATCTCACTCACCAGGTTTAACAAATATATTATGGAGGTCGAGATATCTTTGATCATATAACTTTGATGGTTGCCTTGTCAGAGCTAAGAACCAATATGATATTTTGATGGACTAGCCATGAGGAAAGACGAAAATCCTACCATAGGTTCTTGAGCAAAGTAGACAAGCACATCAACGTAGAAGAGGCCACCTTGGACCAATAGGAAAAAAGATCGAGGCAGAAATGTAACTCAACTAAAGAAAGAAAAAGAGAAAAGAGACGTATGTTAAAAATGAGAAGTGTCTTAAAACAAAACGGGCTCGTCTGTACTCAGAGCAATTTAGGAACATCATTCCCTGAACAGAATCTTTGTGCAAGTCCCCACCGCTAAGGAAAAATTTCGTAGACTTCAATTAAAATAATATATGCCGATAGTACAAATCAATGACCACAACATAAATGAATGTCGAGACCTAAAAGACGAGGTTGAAGCGTTAATCAGGTGAAGGAAGCTGCATGATTCGTAGCTAAACAAGGTCACTCAGTGGGAGTTCCACAACATGATAATTTGAATGCTCATCATCCATCATTCTCATATGAAAGAGCAAATCAACATATTGTCGATATCCAAATAATGGTAAGAATACATCAGCTCAACGAAGATTTGAGAAGAGAACGACTTAGGTATACGAGAGACGTGCAAAGTCAGCATAAACAACATCAATTGGATCTACCCGAGATTGGAAATAAAACTAAATGGTTCAATTTCTCTGAAAAAGTTGCCCAAGAAATCTTACAACCCCACAACGATGCATTGATCATCACCATGTCGACAACAATGGTCAATATCTATAGAATGGTCGTGGAAAATGGAAATAGTGTCAACGATATCTCAAGTCATATCCCAAGTTATTATAGGGCTTAACAGATGACCAAATTGAAGCAAACGGGTAAATCGCCTTTATTGTAGAACGGATAAAAGGACAATTTCAGACTTCGTGATAGCTGCCTTTTGTCTTACTACAATGCTATCCTAGGATGGCCAATACTTCATAAACTCAGAGTGGCAACCTTAATATATCATCATGCCATGAAAATCCTCACACGTGAGGAAGTATAAGTGGTGCGAGGAGATCAAAAGTTTTAAGATTTGAGATTCCATCTTAAAATGTCAACCTTATTAAGATGAGTAGCATAAACCCTTATAAATTGGTCTATATTTTTCATCTTTATTCTATGTAGGATTCTATCCCTTAACATACCCATGTAAGATGGTGGCTCATTTGAGCAGACCAATTTTGAAATTCGTGTGCTCAATTTTTGAGTCTTAGTCAGATCGAATTGTTCGTTGGAGCTTCACGAGCTCTGATATCATATTAAGGGATAGAATCTCACTCGAATAAAAATGAAAAATATAGACCAATTTATAAGAGTTTGTGCTACTCTTCTTAACAAAGTTGACCTTTTAAGATGGAATATCAAGTCTTAACATGGTATCAGAGTCCGTTAAACTCCAACGAGCAATTCAATCCGACTAAAACTTAAAAAAATTGAGCACATGGATTTTAAGATTGATCTGCTCAAACGAGCTACCATCTTGCTGGGACATGTTAAGAGATAGAATCCCAATTGAATAAAGACGAAAACATAATCAATTTATAAGAGTTTGGGCTACTCGACTTAACAATATTGACCTTTTAAGATAGAACCCCAAATCTTAACAAAAACAAAACAAGTTTTTACAATATTACTATTGCTTGAGGATGAACCAATGTAATCCTTAGAAAAATTGGAGATCAAGCAAGAGAAGTCATATCAAAGATGCATACATCTTCCTAATGAAAATGGGGATCACAACCAAACATAAGAAGTGGTCAGAGAATGACAACGATGCATTCGATAAAGGTCGCGGCTAAACTTCATCTACATTTAGGTGTCTTAGTTGTCACATTGCGTATAGCTAGGATCGACATCCGCTAAATACTTTTAGATATAGGAAGATCCCTAAAAATATTATACGCCTAGACAATAATTTTCCTCAACTTTCTTAAGTCATTTTCGAGCTCGCTCCTCGATGTAAATGATGCGCTAATGAAACTCAAATGCCAAAGATTACTTTGAATGTTTATGTTTAAAAATCTCATTGTAAGATTAGCACTAGCATTGAGTTTGGGATAATAGACTTACCCTTGCCATATGATGCTATCATGGGCAATCATTTCAATGTATCATTACTCATTAAATTTTCCTACACTATATAAAGTAGGCGAGGTCAATGAAATTAGAGACATGCCGAATGATCGACTTTAATCCCAGAGCTCAGCCATTCTATCCTAGAATGAACACGATGTACATGGTAAATACTGAATAAATCTCCATGGACCCTTAAGATAAATCCTAGTGAAATGAGTTCTACATTTAAAAGATGCTCACAAAAACCACATGGATGGAAGACTACATTCACCATCTAATTGAAATGTTTGGGATACTACAAAAATAAGAAATGAGGCTTAACCCTTTTAATTTGTGCATTTGGTGTTACCCCCCAGTAAATTCCTGAGATATATAGTTAACAAACTGGGAACCGAAGCCAACATTGAGAAGATATGAGCAGACATGGAGATGAAAGCCCCAACTTTCTCTCGACTTTTATATTATGGTATGTTTGACCCTCACATTTTTCATTCTCATTTGGATCTATTGGTTGCTGTCAGTGTTGAAACTTTATTTTTCTTTATTTCTTAGTCAGGGAATTAGTCAAATACACTGATAGAGATATGCCATTGGCAAAAAGAGATTAGGACATTATTGCTAATTCAAGGCACGCAACTCTGGGTTGCGATAAAAAGTTGGCTGCAATGATTCAACTTGATTCATTGTCCAAATTGGATAAGTTTGAAGATGCTACTGAGGATTCAATAGAAAATGAGGATACAAAAAAGGAGACAGAAGGGTTGAAACTGGAGAAAACTATAAATGGCCGTGCATCATGGAAGAACCAAACGGCCCTCAAGTTGAGCTTTACCCTACCAGCTTCTTGCTATGTAACTATGGCCATAAGGGAGCTACTAAAAACATCAACATATGTATGGTTTACAAATTAAAAAAATTCATCTATGGGCTTAAGGAGACTTTTCGTTAATGATATCACATATTTCATCAAATAATTATCTCGTTTGGTTTTGAGATAAATGAAGTTGATGGTTGTGTATATCACAAGTTCAATAGGGCTAAGCATATTTTTGATATTGGATTCGATGATATACTGTTTGTTTGCTTTGCAATGATATGGGCTTATTGCACAGAACCAAAAAAAAAAAAATTTGTCATGAGATTTTGAAATGAAAGATCTTGATGAAGCCTCTTGTGTCGGGATACAGATACATCGAGATCTTTTTGGATTATTACAAAATAGCTATATTGATAAATTTCTAAAGGATTTGTGATGCATGAATGTAAATGAGGTAATACCCTTATTGTTAAAAGAGAGAAGTTTAGTCTCAATCAATATCATAAGGATAAGCATAAAGAAAAGGAAACGCAAAAAAATTCTCTATATTTCAATAGTTGGGAGTTTAATTAATGCTTAGTTCGCACATCTACCCATAGCATTCATTGTTGGAATGCTGGGCAGATACTTAACTCTTGGATGGATACTTTGAAAGCAGTCAGTCGATTATTCGGTATCTATAGATATGATCATATACGAAAAATAAGACCAATTGGAGATCATTGATTATTCTGATCATGAAATAAAACTATGAAATTTTGTCTCTGGGCTGCACATTTTGGATGGAATTGAAATACCATTTTAAGTTATTCTGTAACGAAAGCAATCTTGTATTCCAACAAGATCTCGATGATGTCAAAGTTTAAAGACCATACTTCCTAATTGTTAAGGAAATAATTCAGAGTGATCAGGTTTTTATAAAGCATATTGTGACAAACTTTATTATTATTGACCATTTATTAAATGAGTGTCACCCAAGGTCTTTCATGAACATAATGTTTACATGGGTGTTGCATCTTTTGATGATGTGTCAGTTTAGTGGGAGTTTGTATTTAGATGTTGTCTATTTTAGATACATACTTTTATCCATATATTCAATTTAATTCGGAAATAAAGTATTTTGTTCAGCTTTCAATTTGACTAAAAATTTTGTTTTGATCTCGTTGAAGTACAAGGTATTAAAGAATAATTGATGACCAGTTGAAAATAGGCATGTTTGGGTCACATTACATGTAATTTCTATGATATACATCTATACTCGATCTATGTCATTTGATTGTGTTGATATACGTGATCATTGAGGGTTTAGTTATGATGATTGTAACGAATGCCGCTCTGCTCTTATATTAATATAATTGATGAATGGATTGTCCGAATATGCTTTTGGTTATGATAGTAAAAAATTTGATATCATAAGATTATACATATTTATAAGGTAACATATGTGGCCCAAGTCGAAGATTGTTGGGAAAATATTTAGTTTGTCATGTTGACCTACATAGGTAGTTAATTGTGTATAAATGTTATCAAAGTTAAATCCAAAATTAAAGTGATCTAATAAAGAATTAAGTAATTAAGATTTGGACATCTAAATAAAGTGTAGACCCAATTATATGTGTACGACCGGATCCGTTAGAGTTGTATTTGACAATGGACCAAATGCATATGGGTGATTTCTCATTCTTTTTGTTACCCCCATCAATAAAAAAAAAAATATAAGAGAAAACATATTGAAGAGGAAGATTCAAAGCTTACAATCAAGAACAAGAAATCAACAAATCAAAATTATAGAGCAAGAAGTCAAAATCAAGAACTAGAATTCAAGAATCAAAAGAGGCAAAAGACAAAATTAAAGATTAAGAAACCAAACATGAAGAGATTGCAGTTGATATTCAAAATTCAAGATCTAGAATCGGGATCCAATAATAAAGAATCATTCTTAATGAATTAAGGTATCTCCGTATTTAATAATTCTTGTGGTGATTTGAACGGAGAATCTTGACAATTAAATAATCATGTTTTCAAGTTTTTAAGATTTAGAGTTTCATAAAATTCCAACGGTGAGGACACATATTTAATCACCTTTATATTTAGGGGATCAAACTTAGGCTAAATTTTATTTATTAACAGTTCTTAGTATTTTCTGCGAAGGGAGGG
Source organism: Fraxinus excelsior (assembly GCA_019097785.1). NCBI lineage: Eukaryota > Viridiplantae > Streptophyta > Magnoliopsida > Lamiales > Oleaceae > Fraxinus > Fraxinus excelsior. The sequence continues at coordinate 14,925,973 of CM032641.1, read as the reverse complement.
GCCTTAATAATTCCACACAAATATAGTAGTAAAGAACGAACTTCAAAGTGGGTCCACGGCTTCTTCTTTTCTGTTTTTTTTTTTTTTTTTCCTGGTTTCTATATATAGCAAATTCTTATTTTATCGGAAAAGCATTTTGGAAGGGTCCATAGTCAATTCAATGTCCACTTGTTTCTGTTTTTCTTGACCACTCTCTCCCATGTTTACATTAAATATAGACAAGATTTTCAACTAGGGCAATGATCCAAATTATAAAAAAAGAAAGATTTTTTCCAGAACTGTATTATCCTCTCAAACAAGATAGTTACATATATATATATATATATCTATAGATAGTCTTGTTTCTTCTATCTCCGCGTAAAAATTAACGAGGTCATTGAATAAATTAAAATGTCTTTAAAAAGACGTTGCATGGATGAATTTAGTTAGTTTAGTACCACATACAGTTCATGTAATACACACTTGAGTGGAACCCACGGGCATGACGCAGTAGTGAAGTAGAACAGTTCTTTATGGAGTATCGGACGCTCGAATTCTCGCAGCAATTGGAAGGCAACATTTATGCTGAAAGGCACTATGAAGACAAAGTCATGATGCTCTTTGTCACCCCTCCGAAGTCCTATCCACACGTTTTAAAGGGGTTCACAGGGAGGAAAATCGCTTTTTGAATATCTTGGTTTAAGTGTTTATAAGTTGTGGCCTCATTCGATTTACCCGAGTGATTAGTCGGATGAAATTTGGATAAATGAGTTATCAAAAAATAAAAAAAAATACACACTTGAGTGGCATCAATATTATTATGGTGAACACTTAGTGGCTAGGTATTGTCTTGTCACGTACATCAACAAAGTTCGTACAAATTGCTTTAACATTTTAAGAAGAAGTTGAAATTCAAGTGACTATCCAAACAATTTTTTCATAGTTTGTTTGGTTAATATGAATGGCACAATATTGGACACCATTCAAAAAGAAAAAGAAAATAAAAACTTATCTAATAATATTGTCTAGTCTAGATTGTACTAAGCATACTTGACATTATTTCTCTTATTATTTTCTTCAAATGCTAACTAATTTATTTTTTTAATTAATATTTCGTCTCACATTTACATAACATAAATGGAAATTAATAAAGTACTTATCGTTTGAAAAATACTTGGAAATTCAAAGATACCGTTTTTTATGGTTCCAATAAATCAATGAACTACTACTTGTTTCACTATTTGATCCCAAATCCCTATTAGAAATTTAACTATACATTTCGCATTCTTGAGTAACAGTATATTGTCATAGAGCACAATAAAACATATTACACAACTTGACATACTCTTCATAAAGAAGATGCAATAACAAACAATGACATGGAAAGTAAAAAATTAAAAAAATTAAATAACATGATTAAAGAGTAAAATTCAATAAATAGTATATTAGAGCTGTGGGGAAAAATAAAGATTTGTGTGTAGATTTTCAATTAAAATAACAAATTTAATTAACAAAAACATAAAAGAAAGCAAGGTTTAGGGAGTTACGTCAAGAGTGTTGTCCAGAGTCGTGTGACCTCCTTTTCTTGTAAGTACTTTCGAAACTACATAACTTCAGGATAAAAATCTTATAACTTACAATCGATTTTCTTTCTATGGCCATGATTTATTGAATTACCAAAACTATAAAATATAGTATAAAAATGTAGAGATAGTATTCTATCAAATTATGTTTTCAAGTTCTATTTTCTAATAAAATGTCCCTTCTATCATATAAAATTCAACCCCATACTAATCCATTCAAAATAAGTTTCAATCTAAAATAAAGTTAATTTTATTTTGAAAATTAAAATCAAAACTCAAAATTAAACTAATGATACCTGAAAAACTAATATTAACTTTAAATTTGAAGGTTAGTATTTTTTTTAAAAGTTACAACAATCCCCCACAACGTTATTTTGTAATTTGTGTATGACACGTTCATACTTGAACCTCATTTAGTGATGACACTTTTCATTCAAGGGAGTCATAATGAACTAAGCCTTCAAATTACAATTGCTACATTTACAATATTGATTTAAGCTTAGTTCATAGTTGATAGCGTTGTTAATGATCATACATCTTGATTCTAGTAAGAGTCTCAATGGAATAGTCAAATTTCATATCCACGAGCTCATGGCAATTCCTACACAGGAATGTCAAAAAAGATCGTCGACTTGAGCGGCTCGGGCTCAGCCCGGAAAAAGCCCGAGTTAGGCCCCGCTCGCGCTCGATTACACCGAGCCGAAGCTCCGGCCAAGCCCCATTTTGGGGCGCTGACTCGAGCCCGTACGAGCCTCACGGGGCCAGCCCGTACGAGTTACCAGATAAAAATAAATTAAATTAAAGGCAGGCAGGCAGCTGGCTGTAGCTGCCTACAATTTGCATGTCTTTGTTCAAAATTAAAGGAAACGTTTAACTTTCATTCCATCCTTTTTTATTCACTTTGCCATGCATGTCTTTGTTCAAAATTCGCCACATTTTTCTTCCCCAAATTGGGATACGACAATTAGAAAAATAGGTGTAGATATCCTTATTTCTTTCCAATTTATCATTTATTATGTCCCTATTTGATTCAACTATAATTGTAGAATTTATTATAAGTCAAAATTAATATTCAGTTTTATCTACATATATCATGGGAACCATAACTTCCCAATTGCATATTTCATCAAACTTTAATTAAATTTACTAAAAATTAAATTTTTATCTACATCTAACAAATTTTAAATTCTTTTAACTAAAATGTAGATTTAACACAAAAAAATAAAAATAAAAAAACCCGGGCTCGGCTCAACCCACTATGGCTCGGGCCAAGCCTCATTTTTTGGTCGGACTTTTGCTTGGCTCGGCTCATGCCTAAAAAAGCTGGAGCCGAGCTCGAGCTTCGAGTTTCGGCTCATGAATCGGCTCGACTTGGCTCGTTAACATGGCTATTCCTACATAAGTGAGTCCTTCAATGATGCGTGTGAGTCGCACCTCGCTAGAATTCCCGCCTCAATACTCATTAAGGGTGAAACCTTTTCCAAAGTAAAAAAAAAAAAAAAAAAAAACATTAGAACTATCATCATAGGGATGATTACAAATAATATAGTGTTATTACTAGTCATGCGGTATGAGTTATTTTTACCAAATTAAATATTCTTAATGAGATTTCCAATCACAAAAGTTGAATTACTTCCGAAGATGACTCCCTTATGGACTTAAATTCATCTCACTCTATAGTTTATTTATGTCCATCATGGACTAGTTTATTCATGTCCTTCCCAACAAAATTTGGTACCTTAATTTGCAAACTTTAGACCCTATAGAAGGTCATGTGGATTTTGTCACGACCCGTCCCGAATCACTCTAATGGACCCGACACGTGTCGCGCGCCGATGATAGATACCAACAAGTGTTGGACCCACCACCAAGGCAACCTAGACTTGCTTGACTAAAACATATTTTTACGAAAATTTGACAAAGTTCCCTTGTAATATAGACTAAAAACCACCTGAAATATACTCAATTACCTCAAACCTGTACATATAACTTAAATTATATTATATCAGTCCCTTAAAATTCAAACTCTGCCAATTACAATACTGATAAATCAACCTTTACAATTACTCATCATCAAAGTCCCTAAATATTTACTCAAATACCCAATATGCATCGAGCCCATGATATGGAGACACAAATTAACTTCTCTGATAGTGCATACACGTCTCCCAAAAGAGTATGAGCTAAAGAGACTAACAAAATGAGTCATACAGGTAATGACGATACGTGGCTCAACTCGATGGATCAACAGTCTCCAATATTACCAAACTCAGCTAACATCTGTTACGGAAAAATGTGACAAAAATATATGAGATTGTAACTCAGTGAGTAGATAGTTCACAACTACATATACTTTTCCATTTATACCTATCTATAGGAAAATCTACTTTATTTTCTTACATTCTTAAGAAAATTCTAAATTTTGATCATCTCTCTTTAGAAACTGAAACATGCTAAATTCATAAAATTCTTACTATTTAATCTGAATCACCAACTGTAAAATATGTCGAGTATAAGTAATCTCGTATCAACAAAATCTGTGTAAAGCTGTCATTTCTATAAGTTAAAATCGTAATTATGTACTTAATAAGCTGAATTCTATAATCTGAAATGAACTATTATCTGATATCTGAAAATCTGTGAATCTACAACGGGATAAACATAATATGATATGCTAAAGAGTCACACCAAGAAATACCCAACGAATAGCCTTGCACATGTACAGAGTAATCTCGATGTACAAGGCAAAACCATTCAAATCTGATAATCTGATAAACTGATAATCTGGTCATACGTACGCAGAGTTGCCCCAAAGGCTAAGCACCCTAGTACACAGCCCAAAGCCTATATGTGTACGAGAGTGGGTCCCAAAGACCTCTGATAATCTGGTCATACACCGTGGAAACACATTTACATCAGTGCAGAGCGGGTAAAATAACTGAATCTGGTCATACACTGTAGAAACACATTCACATCAGTGCAGAGCGGGTAAAATCACCTGGGTATTTTCTGGTGAGTTTTTAAAATAACTTTAAATATACTGAAATAAGTAATCTGAACATAACATGCTGAAGAAATGATTTCAATGAACTGCATTTAATTTTAAAAGAACGAACTATAAAGTCCATTTGATTCTGAAAATCATGATGTTAAATCAAGTATATGAAATCATTAACTTGCTGATATGAAATAAATTTAATAAATAACTATTTCTTTAAAATAAGCTTCTCCACTCACAGAGTACGAGTTACAGGTTAGACTGGCTGATAGACGTTCCAAATCTACTCGTCACCAACTGAAATACGACATGAATAACCAATATAATATCTAATGCTATAATACTTCAAATTTCTCGATACTCGACTAAATTCCCGAATTTATTCCTTTAATCAATTGGAACTAATTACATTTTCTAGTCCTTCCACTTAACTCTAATTCATCACAATTTCGTTCATGCCAAACATAAAAGTAATCACTTCTTCAAGTCTTATGAAAACTAGTGACCATAATTCAACCACGTTAACTTTACATTCTAACATACAAGTCATTCTTCCAAATGAGTATTCAATCAACATAATCATCTCCACAAATAATCCTTACTTAAAATCCAATTAAAATTCAAGGGTTTGCCCAAAAATGGTTAACTTACCTCAATCCTAATCTTGTATCCACAAAATCAAAAGATTAGCTCGAAATCACTCTTTTCTACAATCTGAAAATTTATTCAACCATTTAGAACCCTAGAAATTCAACATAAATACACCGCAACTCTTGAAGCTATAGATAAATAAAAAACCCAAGATTAAGGAAAAACAACACTTACTCCTTCATCTTTCATTTCCCCCTCTATTTCTTCTTCCTTTCTCCTTATTTCTCACCGATTTCCAGCACATTTTTCGGTCATCAGCTCCTGCCCGTCTCCAGCTCCATAATGGCGTGTGAAACAAATGAAAAATGGGTATAGAGTCCTCTAGATAGTGAAGTTATTGCATAAGAAGCTCCTTAACTACACTTGTAAGATAAGTAAGTCCTCCATTTAAATTCTCATCCATCTTAAATCCTTATATTTAAATACTTGAAAAGTGAATTCCCAACTTAAAATTGTATCCATCTAAACCCCCAAATATTTATCCATTGCAAAATAAGTCTCAAGAAAAATAATTTATTCCCATTAAGTCTCTATTTGACCATTGACTTTGACAATTCAACCCTTAGACTATTGACTTATAGAATGGGGTGTAACAGATTTGGTTGAAAAGCTCTCCGGTTATCTTAGGGATGTCAATATGGCTCCCGGCTCGGGCAGCTCGTGGCTCGGGCAGGCCCATGAGCCTTAAAAAAAAATTTACGGAACTTAAATATTTAGTTATTATTTATAATACGTATAAATTACACAAAATTTAAATTCTTTTTAAAAATTTAGATTTGTCAAGAATTAAAAAAAAAAAAAAAAAAAAAATCGAGTCGACTCAACTTACTAAGGCCTGAGCTTAAAGCTCAGGTCGAGCCTAATTTTTTTGATCGAGCTTTTGCTTAGCTCAGACAAAAGCTCAAACCATTTTTACTTGAGTCGAGTCCGAGCAAAAAGTTTCGGCTTGCGGCTCGACTCGTTGACACCCCTAGATTGTCTCTAGAAGAATTAAAATCTGAGGTCTTTCTTTGATAAATGATCAGGATTGATCTTTGATCGGGCAGTTATACCCATAATGACAATCCATTCCCTTTGTTGATTTTATAGTTTGGCTGTATTGTAAGAATATCATAATAGATACAACTTATGTTTTATTATTCTCAGTAGTAAAACTGACTTTTGAAAAGTGTTAAATATGAGATTGTAGTCTGCACATGGAATACAAGAGTTGAATGGATGCATCAGCTGAAACGTGTTACAAAAAGTCGATATTAGAAATTTTATTTATTTATCTTATAACACCTAAATATGTGATATTGATTTTTTTTGAAAATTTTTGAAGACTTTGCAGATGTAAAGTTGATAATCTACACATAAATTACCTGTTTTTTCAAACAATTTAAAGTCGTGTGGTCTCTTCTTCGTACAAATATTTTCGACACTTGATAGCTTCAAGATAAAACCATTGTAGCACAAAGTAGATTCTCTATCTATAGGCACGACCAGATGAAGATATAGAACGAGCCTTTATCTAAATGTGCAAGACCGATTTTCGACTTTCGGATTATGCGAATGAAAAACTGACTGATGATGAATACTTTGCGAGATTGGAAACTGGTTTGGTTTTCCATCCCAAAGATGCTCGAATTATTGTAGATTTCTTGATAAAAAAAGTCAAGAACGAGAAGCTGCCTCGCAATCTGATTAAACTGGGTAATATATACGAGATCGACCCAGAGAGACTTGCAGATAATTATGGGAAGCTTTCAACTGAAGTTTGGTACTTGTTTACATTAAGGGATGGAAAATACCAAAATGAGAATATAAATGTATCTACAGTTGATGGATATTGGAAAAAAGTAAAGGGTGATGATAAAAATGTGGAATATAATGGGGAAACTGTTGGATTTCTAAATATTTGTTATAAAAAGACATCTTGGGTTATGCATGAATTTAGAGTGACTGATCCTCTGCCCCCGCAATCCGGTGTTGAAGGAGGTCGAACCAAGTTGGACGATTGGGTTTTGTGTACGATCTGGAACAATAAGAGAGGCTATTATTATGAGAACGATGATATCTACACATCAACTGGAATGCTAAAAAGATACTTCAGCTCGCCAAGAAAAAGAGACTTGAGCTCGCCAAGAAGAAGAAACCGATTAGCACGTGAACTTTTTGTTCTTTGTTTTCCTGGTTTAGTTATCTTTTGTTAATGGGAAGTTGTACCTTTGGTCTTCAACATTTTATTTGCTTGTGGCATGAACTAATTTTCATATTGCTGTGTGAGAAAGTAACTTGGCTTGTGTGTTCTTGGTTGGAAGTGAAAAAAAAAAAAAACTAAATTACAAATTGATTAGGATGAAAAAAAATGATGATTGAAGACTACACGAATTATCAAGAAGGACAAAAATGGAACGTGAGGGTGCAAGCTGAATGAAGGAAGAAATCCGGGGATCAAATTGAAAAAAATAGAAAATATTTTCAACCATGCGATCACAATACACAATTTTTTGGAATTAGAAGAGACAAAAATCACTCTTTAGAGGGGGATCAAGAAGCAAGTCATACAGAATGCATTCTTGAATATTTTTTTCTTAGTTTTTAAGCAAGGAAGAAGAATTTGCAAGTGAAGACTGATTAAGGAAGCTTGAACATATTCAAAAATTGTGGTTTCTTCTCTTTTTCTTCATACTTCTATAAATTTGGTGATGTTTCATTATTTTTACATAATTTCTTGTAACTTTGAGATGATAGGCTTAACTTTTAGTCACTACAATATCTATAAACCCCTTATTATGATTTTTTAGTATTAATTTCAAGACTTTGACGTTATATGTTCATTTATCTTGGATTATTGTTATAAAATTTAATATTTTTTAATTGGCTAATTGGAACAATACGCTCTGACCTTGTTTATATTGTGAAATACTCTCATATCCTTTTAATTTGATGAAAAATCCCCCTGGATGACCCAAACTTATACAAAATACCACTATCGTCCAATTTCGTTAATTTAGGCATTAAATTCACTGAAAAATGCCAAAAATAAAAATTTTCAGAGTGCAATACAGTCCAATCACATCCTTTCATTCGCTTAAAAAGCTCGTTTAATTGAGAAATCGTCTAAGAAGAAACGAATAGTCTGAAAGTGTAATGTGTTTTTTTGACAGAATTTGGTATGTATTTTGAATGTATATTAAATTTGGATCTTTATTTTGAATGGAGATGATGTGTATAGAAATGTTATGCATTTTGCTGTTAAATCTGTACTTTGGTTGCTGTGTATGCTTTTGAATTTTGGTTTATTTCATCTGTGTTATAATTCTATTTTCTGGTTTATGCTTTTGCTTCTAGTTTATACTTCTGCTGTCATTCTGCTTTGACTTCTAGTTTATGCTTCTGCTATCAATCTAAAAAAAATTAAATAATTTAAAATTTGTGCAATTTATATGAATTATAAATTAAATAAAAGTTACAACCTCCTCATTTTTCAGATTTGAGACTGGCTACAATCAACATAAACGAAATTAAAATTGTACATGAATACAACTTTTCATATACAATTTTTCTTAAAACAAATAAATTTAAAAATTTCGTATTTTTTTAAACTAATTAATATAAAAAACTTATAATATCCTATATTTGGATCTGTTATAACTCTTCGGTCATTATACTATTAATTTGTATTACGTACATTCTCAGTCATTCAAACATATTAAAACATTCAATATATTATCTTTTAGTATTGATCGTTTATTTGATAAAACTCGACCACCTAAACTAAATGCAGTCACTGATGCTACCGTAGACACCGAAAGTGTTAGCAGATCATGTGCAATTTTTGATACAATTGGATATTGTCTTTCATTACATCTCTACCATGATGAAGACTAAATTTTTGTAATTCTTTTGGTTGTAAAACACTATGAACGTCCACGCATATAAACCTAGCTAACTTAGCGAGAATTTCAAAATTTGTACAACTCACATGTATCACTCTCGCTATTGATGAACTAGAACTAAATTAGGGAACTTGATGTCCAAATAATTCCATATATCATCTGAATTTGTTGAAATATTTCTTGAAAAAGAACTTCGGAAAGTATAACCGCCTTGACCTCCTATTTCAGTATAATAGTTATACATTTTACATAATATAGTTTCTACATGCACAAGTGATAATTTCACCTTCATGAAATTTGAAATATTCTTTATAATAGCTTTTGTGTTAGTTAAATTAAGTCGATGATCGATCACCGAAGCTAAAAGAAATAAAGAGGGCAACTCTTCCCAATATTTTTACGAAATTTTAACTTCATAGAGTAAACTACATCAACAAAATTGACAAAATACTATATTTATGAAATGTTTGTGAAATATAGAAAAATTGTTGTAAAACAATTGAAGACATAGAGTAACAAACATTGCTACATTCCTTTGTGACAGCGAAAAAAAGTTTTAAAAAATTCTTCACATAAAATGCAATAGACCATTCCAAATCTTCCAAATTATGTTTGGGACCATATGTATGCCTAACATTATAATATAGTCAAATAAATTTATCATAATCTTCATACAACTGTAACATAAGATATGTAGAATTTTATATATGTGTTAAATGATTGCTTTCTTGCTGGTGAACCAGAACCGTCAAACACTAGTTTGGTCTGTTCTAGGTCGAGACTGCTGGTTTCACTTTAAAACTCCTTAATAGGTGCATATTCAAATTTGTTGTGCTTGAATCGAACTTCCAACTAAGTTTTTTGCCATAGTAATTGTAACATGCTATTTCAAATATCAACTCTATTTTGACACCAACTTTTTTATGTACCATATATTGCCAACATTTCGACGATTCTTTTTTTGTTAGTCTCGAGTACTTCTTCCTCTTTGATATCCTCCAAATCAATTAGACCATTTTTAGATGAATCGTAGCCGGATGGATTACCAAGTACTCGAATTACCCTTACACTAATTAATCTCATCTCTAGTAAAATCAATCTATGGCTACATTGCAAAATATACTAAATCTTAGAGTAAAAAAAATTTGAGATTGAAATTGAAACTAGAATACTACAAGTTAAGACTGATTAACGTAAATATGTATGAAACTCAGAATTTTACCTCATGTTTATTAAAGTATATATCTATTTCAACCAAATTCAAATTTGAAATTTGAAAATTGACGTGATTTAACACTGTTAATAGTGACGGTATTAACACAATGGTATGCAAGCCTATAACAAAGGCAGCTACAGTCTGCTTAGTTGTTTGATCAAATATTTTTTTTTTAAGTTTTGCAATTTTTATTTTATTTTTCTTTGTGGCTCGTCGATGCCCCAAAATGGGGCTCGGGCCTAGCCTCCACTCGGTTCTACCAAGTCACAAGTCAGGTCGGCATGAAGTTTTTTTGGACTGAGTCACGAGCCGCCCAAATCAACGAACCAAATTACCACCCCAATATATATACACACACACATCATAACATAGTGCAATTATTAGTATTCATAATTTTTTTTCTCCGCTATTGCTACTGCCAAGTTTACTTCTGCTTTTTTTTTTTTTTTTTTTTGGTACATGATTGAATAATCAATCAAAGTATATACATAGCTTTTTGAACTTTAAAAGAACCGACTATAAAGTCCATTTGATTCTGAAAATCATGATGTTAAATCAAGTATATGAAATCATTAACTTGCTGATATGAAATAAATTTAATAAATATTCATTTCTAAAAAATAAGCTTCTCCACTCACAGAGTATGAGCTACAGGTTAGACTGGTTGATAGATGTTCCAAATCTACTCGTCGCCACCTGAAATACGACATGAATAACCAATATAATATCTGATGCTATAATATTTAAACTTTCTCGATACTTGACTAAATTCCCCAATTTATTCCTTTAATCAATTGGAACTAATTACATTTTATAGTCCTTCCACTTAACTATAATTCATCACAATTTCCTTCATGCCAAACATAAAAGTAATCACTTCTTCAAGTCTTATGAAAACTAGTAACCATAATTCAACCACGTTAACTTTACATTCTAACAAACAAGTCATTCTTCCAAATGAGTATTCAATCAACATAATCATCTCCCCAAATAATCCTTACTTAAAATCCAATTAAAATTCAAGGGTTTGCCCAAAAATGGTTAACTTACCTTAATCCCAATCTTGTTTCCACAAAATGAAAAGATTAGCTCGAAATCACTCTTTTCTACAATCCGAAAATTTATTCAACCATTTAGAACCCTAGAAATTAAACATAAATACACCGCAACTCTTGAAGCTATAGATAAATAAAACCCAAGATTAAGGAAAAACAACACTTACTCCTTCATCTTTCATTTCCCCCTCTATTTCTTCTTCCTTTCTCCTTATTTCTCACCGATTTCCAGCACATTTTTCGGTCATCAGCTCCTGCCCGTCTCCAGCTCCATAATGGCGTGTGAAACAAATGAAAAATGGGTATAGAGTCCTCTAGATAGTGAAGTTATTGCATAAGAAGCTCCTTAACTACACTTGTAAGATAAGTAAGTCCTCCATTTAAATTCTCATCCATCTTAAATCCTTATATTTAAATACTTGAAAAGTGAATTCCCAACTTAAAATTGTATCCATCTAAACCCCCAAATATTTATCCATTGCAAAATAAGTCTCAAGAAAAATAATTTATTCCCATTAAGTCTCTATTTGACCATTGACTTTGACAATTCAACCCTTAGACTATTGACTTATAGAATGGGGTGTAACAGATTTGGTTGAAAAGCTCTCCGGTTATCTTAGGGATGTCAATATGGCTCCCGGCTCGGGCAGCTCGTGGCTCGGGCAGGCCCATGAGCCTTAAAAAAAAATTTACGGAACTTAAATATTTAGTTATTATTTATAATACGTATAAATTACACAAAATTTAAATTCTTTTTAAAAATTTAGATTTGTCAAGAATTAAAAAAAAAAAATAAAAAAAAATCGAGTCGACTCAACTTACTAAGGCCTGAGCTTAAAGCTCAGGTCGAGCCTAATTTTTTTGATCGAGCTTTTGCTTAGCTCAGACAAAAGCTCAAACCATTTTTACTTGAGTCGAGTCCGAGCAAAAAGTTTCGGCTTGCGGCTCGACTCGTTGACACCCCTAGATTGTCTCTAGAAGAATTAAAATCTGAGGTCTTTCTTTGATAAATGATCAGGATTGATCTTTGATCGGGCAGTTATACCCATAATGACAATCCATTCCCTTTGTTGATTTTATAGTTTGGCTGTATTGTAAGAATATCATAATAGATACAACTTATGTTTTATTATTCTCAGTAGTAAAACTGACTTTTGAAAAGTGTTAAATATGAGATTGTAGTCTGCACATGGAATACAAGAGTTGAATGGATGCATCAGCTGAAACGTGTTACAAAAAGTCGATATTAGAAATTTTATTTATTTATCTTATAACACCTAAATATGTGATATTGATTTTTTTTGAAAATTTTTGAAGACTTTGCAGATGTAAAGTTGATAATCTACACATAAATTACCTGTTTTTTCAAACAATTTAAAGTCGTGTGGTCTCTTCTTCGTACAAATATTTTCGACACTTGATAGCTTCAAGATAAAACCATTGTAGCACAAAGTAGATTCTCTATCTATAGGCACGACCAGATGAAGATATAGAACGAGCCTTTATCTAAATGTGCAAGACCGATTTTCGACTTTCGGATTATGCGAATGAAAAACTGACTGATGATGAATACTTTGCGAGATTGGAAACTGGTTTGGTTTTCCATCCCAAAGATGCTCGAATTATTGTAGATTTCTTGATAAAAAAAGTCAAGAACGAGAAGCTGCCTCGCAATCTGATTAAACTGGGTAATATATACGAGATCGACCCAGAGAGACTTGCAGATAATTATGGGAAGCTTTCAACTGAAGTTTGGTACTTGTTTACATTAAGGGATGGAAAATACCAAAATGAGAATATAAATGTATCTACAGTTGATGGATATTGGAAAAAAGTAAAGGGTGATGATAAAAATGTGGAATATAATGGGGAAACTGTTGGATTTCTAAATATTTGTTATAAAAAGACATCTTGGGTTATGCATGAATTTAGAGTGACTGATCCTCTGCCCCCGCAATCCGGTGTTGAAGGAGGTCGAACCAAGTTGGACGATTGGGTTTTGTGTACGATCTGGAACAATAAGAGAGGCTATTATTATGAGAACGATGATATCTACACATCAACTGGAATGCTAAAAAGATACTTCAGCTCGCCAAGAAAAAGAGACTTGAGCTCGCCAAGAAGAAGAAACCGATTAGCACGTGAACTTTTTGTTCTTTGTTTTCCTGGTTTAGTTATCTTTTGTTAATGGGAAGTTGTACCTTTGGTCTTCAACATTTTATTTGCTTGTGGCATGAACTAATTTTCATATTGCTGTGTGAGAAAGTAACTTGGCTTGTGTGTTCTTGGTTGGAAGTGAAAAAAAAAAAAAACTAAATTACAAATTGATTAGGATGAAAAAAAATGATGATTGAAGACTACACGAATTATCAAGAAGGACAAAAATGGAACGTGAGGGTGCAAGCTGAATGAAGGAAGAAATCCGGGGATCAAATTGAAAAAAATAGAAAATATTTTCAACCATGCGATCACAATACACAATTTTTTGGAATTAGAAGAGACAAAAATCACTCTTTAGAGGGGGATCAAGAAGCAAGTCATACAGAATGCATTCTTGAATATTTTTTTCTTAGTTTTTAAGCAAGGAAGAAGAATTTGCAAGTGAAGACTGATTAAGGAAGCTTGAACATATTCAAAAATTGTGGTTTCTTCTCTTTTTCTTCATACTTCTATAAATTTGGTGATGTTTCATTATTTTTACATAATTTCTTGTAACTTTGAGATGATAGGCTTAACTTTTAGTCACTACAATATCTATAAACCCCTTATTATGATTTTTTAGTATTAATTTCAAGACTTTGACGTTATATGTTCATTTATCTTGGATTATTGTTATAAAATTTAATATTTTTTAATTGGCTAATTGGAACAATACGCTCTGACCTTGTTTATATTGTGAAATACTCTCATATCCTTTTAATTTGATGAAAAATCCCCCTGGATGACCCAAACTTATACAAAATACCACTATCGTCCAATTTCGTTAATTTAGGCATTAAATTCACTGAAAAATGCCAAAAATAAAAATTTTCAGAGTGCAATACAGTCCAATCACATCCTTTCATTCGCTTAAAAAGCTCGTTTAATTGAGAAATCGTCTAAGAAGAAACGAATAGTCTGAAAGTGTAATGTGTTTTTTTGACAGAATTTGGTATGTATTTTGAATGTATATTAAATTTGGATCTTTATTTTGAATGGAGATGATGTGTATAGAAATGTTATGCATTTTGCTGTTAAATCTGTACTTTGGTTGCTGTGTATGCTTTTGAATTTTGGTTTATTTCATCTGTGTTATAATTCTATTTTCTGGTTTATGCTTTTGCTTCTAGTTTATACTTCTGCTGTCATTCTGCTTTGACTTCTAGTTTATGCTTCTGCTATCAATCTAAAAAAAATTAAATAATTTAAAATTTGTGCAATTTATATGAATTATAAATTAAATAAAAGTTACAACCTCCTCATTTTTCAGATTTGAGACTGGCTACAATCAACATAAACGAAATTAAAATTGTACATGAATACAACTTTTCATATACAATTTTTCTTAAAACAAATAAATTTAAAAATTTCGTATTTTTTTAAACTAATTAATATAAAAAACTTATAATATCCTATATTTGGATCTGTTATAACTCTTCGGTCATTATACTATTAATTTGTATTACGTACATTCTCAGTCATTCAAACATATTAAAACATTCAATATATTATCTTTTAGTATTGATCGTTTATTTGATAAAACTCGACCACCTAAACTAAATGCAGTCACTGATGCTACCGTAGACACCGAAAGTGTTAGCAGATCATGTGCAATTTTTGATACAATTGGATATTGTCTTTCATTACATCTCTACCATGATGAAGACTAAATTTTTGTAATTCTTTTGGTTGTAAAACACTATGAACGTCCACGCATATAAACCTAGCTAACTTAGCGAGAATTTCAAAATTTGTACAACTCACATGTATCACTCTCGCTATTGATGAACTAGAACTAAATTAGGGAACTTGATGTCCAAATAATTCCATATATCATCTGAATTTGTTGAAATATTTCTTGAAAAAGAACTTCGGAAAGTATAACCGCCTTGACCTCCTATTTCAGTATAATAGTTATACATTTTACATAATATAGTTTCTACATGCACAAGTGATAATTTCACCTTCATGAAATTTGAAATATTCTTTATAATAGCTTTTGTGTTAGTTAAATTAAGTCGATGATCGATCACCGAAGCTAAAAGAAATAAAGAGGGCAACTCTTCCCAATATTTTTACGAAATTTTAACTTCATAGAGTAAACTACATCAACAAAATTGACAAAATACTATATTTATGAAATGTTTGTGAAATATAGAAAAATTGTTGTAAAACAATTGAAGACATAGAGTAACAAACATTGCTACATTCCTTTGTGACAGCGAAAAAAAGTTTTAAAAAATTCTTCACATAAAATGCAATAGACCATTCCAAATCTTCCAAATTATGTTTGGGACCATATGTATGCCTAACATTATAATATAGTCAAATAAATTTATCATAATCTTCATACAACTGTAACATAAGATATGTAGAATTTTATATATGTGTTAAATGATTGCTTTCTTGCTGGTGAACCAGAACCGTCAAACACTAGTTTGGTCTGTTCTAGGTCGAGACTGCTGGTTTCACTTTAAAACTCCTTAATAGGTGCATATTCAAATTTGTTGTGCTTGAATCGAACTTCCAACTAAGTTTTTTGCCATAGTAATTGTAACATGCTATTTCAAATATCAACTCTATTTTGACACCAACTTTTTTATGTACCATATATTGCCAACATTTCGACGATTCTTTTTTTGTTAGTCTCGAGTACTTCTTCCTCTTTGATATCCTCCAAATCAATTAGACCATTTTTAGATGAATCGTAGCCGGATGGATTACCAAGTACTCGAATTACCCTTAAACTAATTAATCTCATCTCTAGTAAAATCAATCTATGGCTACATTGCAAAATATACTAAATCTTAGAGTAAAAAAAATTTGAGATTGAAATTGAAACTAGAATACTACAAGTTAAGACTGATTAACGTAAATATGTATGAAACTCAGAATTTTACCTCATGTTTATTAAAGTATATATCTATTTCAACCAAATTCAAATTTGAAATTTGAAAATTGACGTGATTTAACACTGTTAATAGTGACGGTATTAACACAATGGTATGCAAGCCTATAACAAAGGCAGCTACAGTCTGCTTAGTTGTTTGATCAAATATTTTTTTTTTAAGTTTTGCAATTTTTATTTTATTTTTCTTTGTGGCTCGTCGATGCCCCAAAATGGGGCTCGGGCCTAGCCTCCACTCGGTTCTACCAAGTCACAAGTCAGGTCGGCATGAAGTTTTTTTGGACTGAGTCACGAGCCGCCCAAATCAACGAACCAAATTACCACCCCAATATATATACACACACACATCATAACATAGTGCAATTATTAGTATTCATAATTTTTTTTCTCCGCTATTGCTACTGCCAAGTTTACTTCTGCTTTTTTTTTTTTTTTTTTTTGGTACATGATTGAATAATCAATCAAAGTATATACATAGCTTTTTGATTATGTGCAAATCACAATCATTAGGTAGAATTGTTTTTATATATACATGGTTGAAGTCAATGAAGCCCCAACTTTTGGTTTTGCCGACTTTATATATGAATAATGCTCCTTAGATATGCTCAAAGACATGGATTGAGGTGATAGATGTCGTGGCAGACAATGATTGGGGGTTTTTTTTAGATTATCTAATCATGTGTCAACACGTGTCCCTTATTTTTTAACATGTCATGCTGAATATTCTCTCTAAAGACTTGTGTATATGAATGCCATGTGTACCGAAGTAATTATTAGGTAAAGTAAATTTCTTTCACATATTGTGCCGCAATCATTGCATTTGCCCGTGCTTGATATACCGACCCCACTAGATGTACAATGGTGCTTGACAATAGTAGGTCACAAACTAACGTGGCCTTTGTTCTAAAATAAAGAACAAAGAAAAGGAATTGGTTCATTTCGTTTCCCCCATCCCCAAACATGAAGGAAACCCTCCCTTCACTTTTTCCCCATTTCTCCCCAAAATCGAAATACTACTCATTTTCAGTCATCTCTCCCAATTTGTTCTGCTCGTCACTGGCCCATCTGAAAATTAGTCGAAGTTGTCTGACATTCTGTAAGATGCCATCATTCATGGAGTTCCGTAAGCTGCCCGTCTTAGAATTACTTCTCTCCCATTTTTCCCAAAACCAAACACCCGCCCTACTCTCTATCACTCTCTTTCCCATTTTTGTTAGGCCATCGACTCCCATTCGACAGCTCTGCTAAATCCACCGGAGTCGTCACAGTATCAAAATGCGTCGCCGGCTATAATAAGGTACGAATTATTTTGAGGTTTTGAAAGATTTCATATGATTTTTGTTACATAATTTGAGAAACAATTACCATAACTACGAAACTAAGATTTGAATTTTTGGTTTTGGTGTTTGGTAGATTCTAGTAGTCGAATGGGTGGAAAGAACTCAAAAGTATGACACAGTTGCATGCGTAAGGGCCATTTCTTTGCCCAATGCCCGACAAAATACCGATGCCCGGAGTGCAATAACGGTTTTCAAAAGTGTTTTGAGGTTGAAAGGGATACCCCAAACAAAGGAAAATTGTTCAAATGTTACAGTCTCAAGAGTGGATTTTGGGAGTGGTGTGAAGTTGGAGAATCAAGCGGAGAATCGAGTGATGTTAGCCGGACTGAAATTGACAATATATCCCACATGTTTGAATATGAAGTCCAGCTAAAAGACGAACAAGAAATCAATATATCTCTGATATTGACAATCCGCAAGAAGTAAATTTCTATTTAGTAAACACGAACGGAAGGAGTGGTTGATTAGTATGTTGACTAGTTTGCATATGTATTGCTGTGGAATTGCAGGATTGAAACATCTTGATTTTGGGATGATAAATATGGTAGTCAGGTCTAGTTAGCATGCTGCGTAGAACTTGTAGTTCCTATTTTGGTGTCTTTGTAGTGTGCATCTGTGTCATACCAGCCTGAATGTAATAGCAGCTACTTATTTTTAATAGGATCTTCCATTTTCATGTTAATTTTTTTATTTTTGTGCTTGAATTTATTGGCAATTACATATGGTGCAATGGGTGGAATTTATTCAAATTAAATGTTGTTTGTTGGTGTGTGATTAGGCTATTCTGGGAAGATGTATATAGTTCCATTCCTATATTGGGAAGATGTATATATTGCCACCAAAAAAGCCAAATTGCCATGGTTGTATTTGCATGAAATTAGAAGCTTCCACAAAGAGAAACAAAATCAATGCAACTCCAATTCTATTAGTGCACGGGAAACAATGTGTCAAAGCCAAACTTTGTTATTGTGCAAAAGAAATTTTGGAATGCAACACAAATGAAGTTCTGAGAATAATACACCTATTGTTAAGAAGTAGAGGTGACATTGAGAATATTTTCAAGCCCCTCATCCACTCACAGAAGATAGGATCATCAAAATGAATAAAACTATGTGTTATTTTGTTTGACTATCTCCCATCATAATCTCGTTCCTCCTTGATGTGGTCAATGTTGATTGTAGTATTGAATAGCATTACCTAACACATAACATGAAAATGAATAAGTGAACAAGATATTATGGTGTAGGAATTTACAATTTCATAAATGTTGTTACCTTGGGAATTGAATATAAAATGCGGTGACGACGGATTGATCGAACTAGTTGACGGACATGGTTGTGTACCCAAAAGATTTTCCTCGTGACCCTATCATAAGTAACAAACTGCTCAATGACGTAATTTGAAAAGAACAAACCACATTTTTTCAATAAATATACTAACCATCAAGTGTTGTGAATAGGCGAATGGTAAACAAGTGGAAGGTTGTTCTCGTTGAGATGCACCAACATCAGTTGCACCCTTTGGTATACTGTTACGAATTACTGTCGCTTCCCTTTGCCAGTTGAAGGTACCTAGATGTACATCAGAAATAGATGATAATTATTTTTAGTATTCCCTTTAAGTTTATTTGAAAAAAGACCAAAAACATACCTTCGTCTTCTTTGAATTCGACTCCAACGTGCTCTTCCTACGAAGTTTTCTAGGCATGCCCTTTCTCTTTGTTAATATAGGATCTCCCACGCTCACACTGCACGGAGTTGGTAAACCAGTACGCTGAGTTCCCGCCTGAATCGTAGGTTGACTACAAATATTGCTTCCGCTACTAAATTTCAACATCGAAAGCTCTTTAGCTTGAAATTGTATCCATTCCATAATAAGTTGGGCTCGGCCTTCATCATCTATTGCAAGGTCTGCCACCTGGGCGAAAGCTTTACACATATTGTCGTACCTCAACTGTCCCGAAGTATTGCCCAACCCACCATATTTTATTGCTATCCTCGTGTATGGTTGACTGACGTCTCTCCTCCACCTACGTAGTATATATCGATCCGGGAGTATGGTGACCTCGTTACGGATCAGACTACGATTGCATGTCTACAAAGGATTCTCCAAAACTCAAACAAATGACAGTTGTAAACAACATCACATTTATCCCTGTGGAAAGAGACAAAAAATGATTTCTTCATACGTCGATTGCCGCAGACAACACTTTCCTTACCTGATAAGTCATCCTAAAACATCCTTTAGAAGCAGAGATGAGGTCGCAGTAAACCTTACCCATAAACTTAGTTGGAACTTCTTTGAATTTTGAAATTATGTACACTGCCTGAAATTGCTTTTCCATGTCATATGTTGTCGCACATAGGACCATTTGGGAGAACGACTTAAAATCAACCTGGAACTCCTTTTCTACCTTGTTTCTCAATGCTCGCTCGTACTGTTCAACAAACTACTTCAAAGATATCTTCAAGTGTACATACCCATCAAAAAAGCATTCATGCTTTCACTCCACTGTGTTGTTGACATCCCGGCCCAGAATGTTGTTTTTAAAAAGCAGAAAAACAAGGAACCCAACAACCTTGTCTCTCATACAATCCTACTAACCATTCGTTATCATGCTGATCGATTCCCAACCTTGTTCAAATGTTTCAACCGTTTGAGAATCATACAATAATACATGTATCGCTGAAAATATTGAACCCTTATCGACATGGTATCCAAATTTTTCAGGTAGCTTTTTCAAAATGTGCCACAAATACCACATAAGCTTTGTATTTGGGAAAACTATCTGAATGGCATTTTGCATTGCTCTGTCTTGATCAGTGATAATTCCATGTAAAGCTTGAACGTGCATACACTTAAGCCATGTCCTGAAAAGCCAGACGAATGTATCTATATTCTCATTCGAGATCAAACCACAACCTAGTAGTGTTGATTGTCCATGGTGATTGACGCCAACAAAAGGTGCGAAAGGCGTGTCATATCTGTTAGTCAAGTAAATGGCATCAAACGTGACAACGTCCCTGAACTCCTTATATGCTTCCCTATATTGATTATCTACCCAAAATACATTCCTTAATCGTGAATTGTCATCCAAATCCATACAAAAGTACAATCCTGCACACCGTGCTTGCATATCTGAAAAATACGACTATATTGCTACTGCATCTCCCTCCCTAAGTCTTAATCGCGTAACTTGTTCTATGTAGTTTCGACAATCCTTTTCTACGCATTTAAGCTTTTCATATCCACCCGCTTTAACAAATGCAGAATTGAAACTTTTAAGCAATGGAATTCAGTCATGTCATTCACTTCAAGCTTCCGCTTCACATGTGTACTCAATTCTCGATTGCATCGATACAATCTAGACTTCGTTGGACTTGTTTTGTGATTGTGTTCAAGGTGTACAGTGTTAATTCTCCAGTAACCATGATCATCTGAAGATACGGAGATCCGAGCTTTGCAGCCCGTCTGAATTGTTGGTTGCGGCTTCAATGAGTAGCTTGTGCTACCGCTTCTTCGACCTTCACGGCTACATGTGAAAGTTACATATCGTACAACTCCATCATCGTCCTTTCTCAAATTCACTTTCCTCACCGGAAACCCTATGTTGTAAGCATATGATTTGTACAAATCAAAGACTTTATGTACAGCCTTAAACTTCATACCAACCTCCGGCACAACAACTTCATTCTTATTGAATTCCGCGTTGGCATTTTCGAATTCTACGAAAGGATCATTTTCGATGTCTTCCATCACCTATTCTCCTACAAAAAAATTACCGTACAAATTTAGCATAACAATTTCAGATTTACAGCAACATATTGATTTCAACATAAAAATTCATTCGCACTATTCAGACACGGACTTATGAAATAAATGAGTTCAAACATCCTAATGTTAAGGAGGTAGAAGTTTGCACATGTTCTAAACGTTTCAAAATATGGCTCAAAACAATAAGAATTGAAAATATCAAGTCACGCATTCGGGATTTCGACCAGAAATTAGGGTGCAATTGAACTCGTTGTTTTTAAGCAACCGGTAAAAATAGCTGAAATCGAACTCGTCAGATCTACTTTAGAAATTCGGGTGAATTGAACTCCCCGGCTTCAAAAATCGGGTGCAATCGAATTCATGTATGTAATTGAATGTGGTTTGAAAAATTATGGACGTGAATTTTGGGTGCCTCTCGCCGGATTCACTTCAAATTTGGGGTATAACTACTTCAAAAATCGAACAAAATCGAGCTCATTTTTACTGTTGAATTTGGTTTGAATAATTATGGAGTTGTTTACGTGCTGAATGATTAGGAAGATGCCATTGAATTTTGGGTGCTCCTGCTTTTACGCTTTTTCACGGGTACGTATGTCTAATTTCCCGCCTTCCCAAAAAGTGATTAATTTGTTTATGCATCTCAGCCGTCCATACCAACTCATCTCCACCGTCTACATCATGTTGGCACCCAGTGTTGTAATCCAACGGTGTACAAGCAGCTTTGTTCTTGATATACAACCCTTAGAAGTTGATTTATGCATTTGATTTAGGACCGCCACAGTTCAATTACTGCTCAAAAATTCAATTTTTTCCCCAAAGTTTTAGCACACTTTAAGTGTGCCGCCATTGTATAGAATTGCACAGCCACTATTTGTATATATACAATATTATCATGTTTTTTGAAATTAATTGTATTTTATTTTATTGTGAAGTTACTCAAATTGTAAATATCATAAAATCTGAGATGAGTTGTCAAGATATCTATTTACTTGATAGTTCAAATATGCACACTATTCTTTAAGACAAAAAAAAGTATTTTCTGGACTTAATATTAACAGAGAATAATATTAATATGATATCATGTGCATCAAATGTTGTTGAAGGCTCAACTATTATTTTATCAAATAAAACAAAATTATATATTGATGATATACTTTATTCTAGTGGATTCAAAAGATATTTTCCAAGTTTTAAGATATCAATTGCAATTGATATCACATTGAGGTGATGCAAGAAAATAATATAGAATATCTTTACATTTCTTTTGTATCTGGCCAGAAAAATTATGGGCATCCCCTTTTTTAGATATACTACACATTCATAAAATTGACATTATCACGAACCCAAAGTTTGTTTATTCTTTAGTGACTCAATACACAATGGAATAATTGTATTCTTATTTCGGAATCAACAGTGCAGAAAATTACAGAATCTAGATGTGTGCATTGCTATGATAAAATGTTGATATCTATGTGTGTCGTGGTCCGATCATCATGAAATTTGGACATGACATTCATAACATATTCGACTTCAAATCTAAAGATTCATATCAAAATCCAGCAGTTTATTTGTGAGAAAATAGATACGTGAACAGTAACAAATTTTGAAGTACTATAATTTTTTTTTTCAAAAAAAAAAACAAAAATTATCTTTGAAGAATATGAGATTTATCAACTGTTCAAGACTTTTTAAAACTTTCAAATTCAAGTAAGCGTATTCTCTGAAAGTCTTTCTATTTCTATTATATATTATATTTGTTTTAGATTAGTTAAATATGTTGTTTTCACTTGTGCTCCTAAAAAAGCACAATTAGAAATTGTATTTGTACTAAATGAATATGGTGTTGTTCTAAAAGAAACACAATCCATCTTATATAAATGTTCTAAAAGGCATTATATATTCCTAAAGAGTATGCCTGATATGATCCAGGAGTCGGGCCTAACGAGGACAAGTCTGGGATGGGGTCCGTTGATTATCGAAGGAGGCCCGACGACACGTTCGAGGGCAAAGTGGGTAAAAGAAGCGATTGAATTGCTTGCTCAAGCTATGGTGGACGAAGTTTCAAAGTTAACAAGTCAAGAAACAAGTTTTATGTTGGGCTCGAAAGAAGAAACCAAATGGATCAACTCAATTCAAGCAGCAAACAAGCAGTATGAATGAAAACGGGCATAACTTTCAGCTTGGTTGTTGAATTTTCGCCCATGACTACATTCTGGAAATGGCACGAGATCCTGCACAAGGTCATGTGGGCACATGTAACTTTGGGCTCGCAATTACATAGAAACATGCCGAGAACAAGTTGGTGAAAAATTTCCAATTTTTTAGAGTTTCCTAGTTTGACTAAAACACTATTTTTTTATATCTTTGTAATATTTTAGGAATTTGATTACGTTTTTACTAGGTTTTCTAGCTATTAGTACAAATATGACTTCATTATTCAATGTATGGACCTTTTGACAAATTTACTATTGAGATATATTCGAGAGGTTATTGTACTTTTCAAACTCCGTTCTTCTTAGAACAATTTGAATTTATTAAGAGGATTCTTGTGGCGTTCAACACCGAGTGCGGATCAACGTATTGTGTAATAAAGAGGTCTTAAAACACCGTTTTTGATTGGTTGTTTGATTCATTTAATTCTTGGTTCAAACTCAAAATCAGGATTATCTTTTGAGCTATCTTGGGATCTTCAATCTTGTTGTGGATTGCGTAGTGTTCGTTACTACGTGGTTCTCATCAGTTGGTATCAGAGCAAAGCTCTAAAATAATCAGGTTATATCTTTTGTTTATTGTTTGAGTCTTGTTTTTTCTTTTTTTTTCATTGTTCTTCGCATTCTTCGGGTCCGTCTTGTTTCTTGGGTTTTGATCCCGAAAATTACAAAAAACGAGTCAACTTTGTTTTTCAAACTAATTACAAGTCCAAATCAAATTTCATTTGTCTTGCTCGATTTGTATTTGAATTCTCGAGGTAAAAAATTTGAAAAAAAATTGAAAAAAATATTGTTATTAGCATGAATTTCCAGCAGTTTAAATTTCATCTTTGAGTCCAAAAAATATATCATTCAAAATTTATTCTATTTTATGTTCTTGAATAGTCCATTGAATTCATTTTTCATCATTTCACTTCTTCCGTGTTTTTGAGTGATTCTTCATCTTTTTTTTCCTTTCTTGTATCACAATTCGTGATTAATACTCGATTGGATCCACAAGAATACAATATTGGTTGAGTTCACCTTGTTCTTTGAAGTACTTGGGCGAAAGCACTATGTGGTAAAAGACAGAGTGGCGAGATTAATAGAGGGAAAAAGTCAATAATTGAGTGATACACGAGTGATCGTTTATAAGGCAGAAATTCAATAGAATTAGAATGTTAGACAAAGAGGGTTCTAATTCAAACAGGCAGCCAAATCAAAACCACATGGCGGATGATGTAATAAGGCGGTTTGAGCGGGTGCTTGGGGATGTGAGTAAAAAGCTTGATATGTTAGATACATCGATGGTAAACCTTCATAGGAGACAATCAAATGCAAGGAGACGGGGTAGGTGGGAGTCTAGGATGGATGTGCATGATTATTATGGATTTAGTAGTGATATAGATGATGGTGCATTGATGGTGGGTGATATTGGTAGAATGAGAAGTAGAGGAGATAGGTTTGAAAGAAGTGGTAAAAGTCCTTTTGGAGATGAATTGGATGGGAATATGGGCAATATTATGATGTCAATTTTACCGTTTAAGTAAATGAGTGATCCGGAAGCTTATTTAGAGTAGGAGAAGAAGATGGAGTTAATATTTGATTGCCATAATTATTCGGATGAGAAGAAGGTAAAAATTACAGTTCTTGAGTTTGTTGACTACATTATAACTTGGTGGGATCAAGTGGTTACATCAAGGAGGAGGAATCAAGAGTGAGCAATTCATACTTGGGATGAGTTGAAAACTATCATGAAGAAGCAATTCGTGCCTAGTCACTATTATAGGGAGCTGCACTAAAAAACGCAAGGTTTATATCAGGGACCGAAGAGTATGGAAGACTACCATAAAGAGATGGAAATTTTGATGATTATAGCGAATATGGAAGAGGATCGGGAAGCCACCATAGCTCATTTCTTAAATGGGTTGAACAGAGATATTGCTAACGTTGTGGAGTTGTAACATTATGTGGAAATTGAAGATATGTTGCATGTGGCCATGAATGTGGAGAAACAGTTGAAGAGGAAGAGGACAACTAGGCAACCACTGGGTACTTTGGAGTCTAATTCATCTTGGAAACCGAAGTGGGATAAAAAAAGAGATGGAGCTGTTGCAAAAGGAAGGGCTGAACTATCAAAGGGAAAAGATGATGGAGCTAGTAGAACAACTCCCAAAACAGAGTTACAGCCAGCTAAAAATCAGGATATTAAGTACTTCAGGTGCTTGAGAACTGGATACATCGCTTCTCAATGTTCAAATAAAAGAATGATGATAGTACGCAATGGAGAGGTGGTGAGTGACGTGAGGATGATTATGAAGGGATGCCAGCATTGGAGGAGGTTAGTAAAGGAAATGACACTGAATTTGCTGTTGGCGAGTTACTGGTCACGAGGCGAGCTCTCAACACTCAAATCAAGATAGATGACTTGGAGTAACAAAGGGTAAACATATTCCATACACGATGCCACGTTAACAACACGATATATAGCATGATCATTGATGGGGGAAGTTGTACTAATGTGGTTAGCACAATCTTGTTGAAAAATCAGGGTTAACATTATTGAGACACCCTAGGCCATATAGGTTACAAAAGTTGAATGATAGTAGAGAAGCTAAGGTGAATAAGATGATGTTAATTAGTTTATCCATTAGTAGATATAAGGATGAAATTATGTGTGATGTGGTACCTATGCATGTGGGGCATATTTTATTGGGTAGACCATGGTAATATGATAGGAAAGTCATTCATGATGGGTACAAGAATTGCTATAGTTTTGTTGAGGATGGGTAGTCCATTACCCTTGCGCCATTAACACTGGTACAAGTATATGAAGACCAAATCAAATTGAAAAATGAGGAAGAAAGGAGTGTGAAAGAATTAGAAAAAAAGAAAGAAAATAGTAAGATTGTGAGCACGAGAGAAAATGTTGAGGTGGCTAGTGTAGAGCAAAAGAGAAGAAATCCACATGAGGGAAAAGAAAGAGAGTCTTCTGAGAGGAAAGAAAAATCGAAAGTAAATTTCTTTACAATGGGGAGTGAGTTGAAAAAGGTAATAAATGAGAGACAACAAATGATATTGTTGGTTTATAAGGAATCATTCCTCAATTTTGAGGAACCCAACACATCCCTCCCTAGTTGGCTATCTCTTTATTGCAGGAATTTGAAGATGTGTTTCCGAATGATATGCTTATTGGATTACCACCCATTCGAGGCATTGAACATCAAATTGACTTAGTTCCTGGAACTGTCATTCCAAATCGACCAGCTTATAAAAGTAACCCCGATGAGATAAAGGAGTTTCAGAGGTAGTGGATGAATTGATGAGCAAGGGGTACGTGAGGGAGAGCATGAGTCCATTTGTCATTCGAATGCTACTTGTGCTGAAGAAGGATAAAACTTGGAGGATGTGCATGGATTGTAGAGCTATCAACAACATAACGGTAAAGTATCATCATCCTATTCCTAGGTTAGATGATATGTTGGATGAATTGCATGGTGCTTACATGTTTAGTAAAATAGACCTTAAAAGTGGTTACCACCAAATTCGAATGAGGGAATGTGATGAGTGAAAGACTGCTTTTAAAACTAAATATGGGTTATATGAATGGTTAGTTATGCCATTTGGACTCACTAATACACTGAGAACTTTTATGCACTTAATGAATCATGTCTCACGTGCTTTTATAGGTAAATTTGTTATTATGTACTTTGATGATATTTTAGTATATAGCAAAGACCTTAATGAGCAAGTAGAACATCTTAAAAGTGTACTTGTGATTTTAGGAAAGAACAACTTTATGTCAATTTTAAAAAGTATACATTTTGCATGAAAAATGTTATTTTCTTAGGATTTGTGGTGGGTGCTAATGGGGTAGAAGTTGATGAAGAGAAAATAAAAGCTATTAAAGACTGGCCAACACCTAAAAGCATAATTGAAGTTAGGAGTTTTTATGGATTGGCTAGTTTTTATAGGCGTTTTGTAAAAAACTTTAGCACAATTACTACACCACTCACAGAGATTATTTAAAAAAGTGTGGAATTCATTGGGGTGATGAACAAGAGCTTGCATTTAATACAATTAAGAATAGTTGTGTAATGTACCGGTTTTAGTACTTCCTAATTTTGATAAAAATTTTGAGATTGAATGTGATGAGTCGGGAATAGGTATTGGTGTTGTTTTGATGCAGGATAGAAGACCAATTGCATACTTTAGTGAAACGTTGAGTGCAGCAGTACTTAATTATCCCACATATGACAAATGAGTTATATTCACTTATTCGAGTCTTAGAGACATGACAGCACTACCTGTGGCCTAAGGAGTTTGTGATATACAGGGATCATGATTTATTAAAGTATTTGCAAGGTCAAGGCAAGCTGAACAAAAGGCATACGAGGTGGATGGAGTTTGTAGAGACACTTCCTTACAAGCAAGGTAAGAAAAATATGGTGGCCGATGCATTGTCTTGAAGGTATATGTTACTAACTTCTCTTAGTTCTAAGTTATATGGTTTTGAGCATATTAACGACATGTATGTTAGTGATTTCGATTTTTCTAAAATTTATGCATCATGTAGTAAAGGGGCTATAGATAAGTTCTTTAAGCAGGATGAATATTTATTTCGAGAAAATAGATTGTGTGTTTCTAATTATTCAATACGAGAGGTTTTAATGAGGGAAGCACATAGTGGTGGATTGATGGGACACTTTGGGGGTTAAAGGGTTTTAGACATATTGGGGGAACATTCTTATTGGCTTAAGATGAAAAGTGATGTTGAAAGAGTTTGTAGTCGATCCATAACTTGTAAGCAGGTTAAATCTAAGGTTTTACCTCAAGGTTTATACACACAATTACCTACGCCTAGCAAACCATGGGTTGATATTTCAATGAATTTTGTTTTGGGTTTACCTAGGACTAAGAAAGGACGAGATTCAATATTTGTGGTGGTAGATAGATTCAATGAGATGACACATTTCATAGCATGTCATAAGACCGATGATGCTACTAATATTGCTGATTTATTCTTTAAGGAAATAGTGCTTTTACATGGGGTACCTAAGAGCATAGTATGTGATTAAGATGTAAAATTCTTGAGTCATTTTTGGAGAGTTTTGTGGGGTATGTTAGGCACTAAGATTACATTTTCAACAACTTGTCATCTACAAATCGATGGTCAGACTGAAGTAGTGAATAAGACCATGACCTAATTATTACGCATTGTAGTCAATAAGAACTTGAAGAGTTGGGAAGAGTGTTTACCGTTCATAGAGTTTGCATACAATAGGGCCACGCATTCTACTACTTCATTTTCACCATTTGAAATTGTTTATGGTTTTCATCCGTTAACACCTTTGGATTTAATATCCTTACCTGTGAATGAACGATATAGCTTAGATGGTAAAAGAAAGGCCGATTTGGTGAAATCACTTCATGAAAAGGTAAAAATGCAAATTCAAAGCAAAAATAAACACTTCACGTCACAAGCAAACAAGGGTCGAATGAGCATAAAATTCGAACCAGGAGATTAGGTTTGGGTACATCTCAGAAAGGAACGCTTTCCAAAACAAAAGAAATCAAAGTTGCAACCATGAGGGGATAGTTCATTTCAAGTCTTGGAGAAAGTCAATGACAATGCTTACAAATTTGATCTTCTAGGTGGATATAATGATTTAACAACTTTTAATGTGTCTGATCTCTCTCTTTTCGATACAGGTGTAGATTCGAGGATGAATCCTTTTGAAGAGGGAGGGGATGATATGATCCAAGAGTCGAGCCCGATGAGGACAAGCCTAGGACGGGATCCGTTGATTATCGAAGGAGGTCCGATGACACTTTTGAGGGCAAAGAGGATGAAAAAGGAAATTGAATTGCTTGCTCAAGCTATGGTGGACGAAGTTTCAAAGGTAATAAGTCAAGGAACAAGTTTCATATTGGGCTCGAAAGAAGAAACCAAATGAATCAACTCGATTCAAACAACAAACGAGCAGCATGGATGAAAATGGGTATAGCTCGATTGTCGAATTTTCGCCCATTAATACATTTCGGAAATGGCACGAAATTATGTACAAGGTCACGCGTGTGCATGATACTTTTGAACTTGCGATTGCACAAAAACATGTCGAGAACAAGTTGGAGAAAATTTTTCAATTTTTTAGAGTTTCCCAGTTTGATTAAAATACTATTTTTTTATATCTTTGTAATCTTTTAGGAATTTGATTGCGTTTTTACTAGTTTTTCTAGCAAATAGTATAAATAGGACTTCATTATTCAATATATGGATATTTTAACAAATTTACTATTGAGATATATTCGAGAGGCTATTGTGCTTTTCCAAGAGGTCTTCAAACATCGTTTTTATTGATTGATTGATTCATTTAATTCTTGATTCAAACTCAAAATCGAGATTATCTTTTGGGCTTTCTTGGGATCTTCAATCTAGTTGTGGGTTGCGTAGTGTTCGTTGCTACGTAATTCTCATCAATGCCATTACAATTTCAATAATCCAAAAGAATATAAGTTATTGCTCCAAAAAAAGAAAAAATAATAATACATATTAATATTCTTGAAGAATATTGTATTGTGTTCTTGAAAAACATAAATTTATACATATTAATATTTAAGAAGAATATTATGATAAATATGTATCAATATTCATGATGAACATTGTTCTATTACTTATAGGTAATCATAACCATGTATATAGCAATATTTTAGAAGAATATTATTTGATATTATAAAAGAGTCAATACTGCATTATGTTAGAGAATAAAATTTTACTATTAACAATAATTTATTATCCATTAAATAAAATGAAAGAGAAACATATTAAGTTTCCAAAATGTGTGGTATAATTGAAATAAACAATATATTCAACCTCCAGTTCAATTTGATTTTATTGTTTGGCATGATCAATTGGACCATCACTTGATCAATAATGATTCGAAATTAAAAATTCAAATGGATATTCAATTAAGAACGAAAAGATTATTCAATCCAATAAATTCCTATTTATTGTTTGTTTTGTCTATCGATAATTGATCATTAAATATCACTAGCTAAAATAGAAATTGAATTTCCTATATTTTTTAAAATTAATTAGGATAATAAATGGGGTCCCATCATCCTTTACATTGACCATCTAAATATTATTTGTATTTAATAGATCTGATACATATACTAGATAATTGTATGTTGTTTGTAACTTGAAGTTTGTGAAATTACTGTTCAAATTTTAAATCGTGAGCATAATTTTTAGATTATACAATCAAGACGATGTGTGTTGTTAATGCTAGTGATCCTAAATCTCAATATTTTAGTAAGTGTTAGTTGTGATATCAATAAATCGTTTAACACTCTTTTTTGTTAATCGCCTACTATTAATTTAATTGTGAAACAATACTTCTCATTTCTATTTAGGGAGAACGCTATTACACATCATGCCAGTATCATAGTTTTCCATATTATAATTAGTTTATGGATCATCTAATTATTTTGATATTGCACTCGATCTAAATTTGATCCAACACAATGCACTGACATGAAAAGAAAAGAATTATGAGAATAAATGAACAGTTTGAAACTTTATATAATATCTTAAATCCTAACTGGTGATATTATATAAAGTTGCTTGCGAATTGTCAATTGACTGAACAATTTTCTCAGCATTAGGAAGAGGACTTATGAAGCTGAAAACAATGTACACATATATCATTATCTAAATTATACCAAAAGATATTAATTTAAACCAGAAGTTTAAATGATGATTCATTTAGATGTATTTACTGATCAAAGAGATCAACAATATCTCATACACCAGTTTTGGCCCTTTTCATTAAACTTTTGTAGCTAAAAAAAAAATATAAGATAATTAAATTAAGGTTAACCTTATTGCAAAACAAAGTCAATATCTAAATGTGTTAGTAGTAAGTCTTTATAACCACAAGTAGTTGTCTCGAATTATCTTATCTTCATCACATGGAAAATGGGAAGGAATAATGTAGAATGAGCTAAAGCCCAGTAAGCAAATCCAATATATATAGTAAATAATTTTTTTCCAATATGTATTCCCTTTCTTTCTTTTCCTTAGTGTAACGTTTAGCCAATTATAATGCATTGGGCCATTATTATATGGAACCTGGTTCAATCTATCAGTAGTATTGCAAAGCAGTTAATATTAAATATTAAGTTTTCATCATTCAAGGTTATCACTATTTTTGTATGCCGGTCCCCCACTTCTTATTTCTCACTCCCACCTTTCATAACATAGACATACACCTCTTAAAAATTTAGGATACATGTTTTTTCTTAAATATTCTTTATTACATTTTCGTTTAGAAACTTTTCGTTTCTTAAAACTTTACTTTTGTGTATGCTAATGAATACATTGGTATGCATGAATATGAGATGAGACGCATTAATAACACATAAACCAATATAATAAAGTATAATTTATTTATTTTTGGCAAAATAAGAATTATGTAATATATCTATGCATGTAATAATCACGAATGAACACAAAATGAGAGGTTTACTTACTTAAATTCTAAGCAACTTACTTTTAGTAGTATGTGGAGATGTCGTTGATCGCTCACGAAGTCAATGATCCAAGAATCCTAGGTCATACTATTTATTAAGAACTTCAAAATAATCATTTATATTTGTATTACGTTTAACCATGTAAATGGACCTAAAACATGCTATTACATTTTATATATAAGTTTGGTATTCAAGCAAAAACACTTGAAATTAAGCGATCCAATGTTGATCCTACTTGAATTAAGAAACTCACATGTATATATTGAATAATAGGGTAATTATATTACTATCAAAAAATTTATTTATTACAACATATTATAATCATACCACGATTAAAATATAGTTTTAATAAATGCACCACAACAAATTTACAATTATACTCTTAATACAATAAAAAATAAAAAAACACACAATTGTGGTGTACTTATCCTTCCAATATTACTCATCATTTTCCTCAACTATTTCTATCCTCTTTGGTTAGACCCAGTGGCGGACCTAGCAAAAAGTTCAGCACGGGCGGAAACATAACAGAAACAAGGAAAAAAAAAAAGAATTGGAACAGAAACGAAAAGCCGAGATGAAAGAGCCAAAACAAAAGGACAAAACTAAAAGGGCCAAAACTTAAAAAAAAAAAAAGGCAAAACTTTTTTAAATACCCAACTCTCTCAGTCTAAAACAAAAGGGAATAAAAAAAAGCCCAATGATCTACGTCTTCCTTTCTTCTTCTTCTTATTCCCATATTCTCTCTACACTTGATGGCCAACAGTACTGGACTCTTAGCATCCAATCTCAACCATGGTTTCCCTTTTCCACTCCAATAGACTAAACTCACTGGACTCGGATGCAGATCCCTACACAAACCTTCAAGATTATCATCGTCGTGTCCGTGTTGATTCCATTGGTGCTCTACTCCTTCAACATTCCCGGCGAAAACTAGTAAATATGGAGGCAATGAACCCAATTCATAGATTTTGTACCTCTTTTGAATTCTCATCCAGTATTCAAATTGTTCTATGTACCTGTGAGCTCTCCATTTTGTCAAATCAATTACCATCATGTTGGTGTTGAAATAACATGGGTTACTTGGACTTTTACAGAATTTGGATGTGGAGTAATGGTTGAAATTAGCATGGCAATCTTCTTCTCGTCTTCTTCTTCTTCCCGTCTTCTCTCTGCAATAGCAACAGTGACCCGGCGCCCGACGGTACACCGATGGATCCAGCACGGGCAGTCGCGCCTCTTCGTAGGGTAATGGGTCCATCCCTAATGGTGACTACTCCCCGATGATGGAGAAAGCTTCGAATAGAGGCGTATACAATAGTGAATTGCCGCTTCATCACCTTCGCTTGTGGCTATTGTTTGGCAGCACAAAGTGTAAGCTACTTCTCTTATTATGTCTCCTAAATGTCCTCTATTTGGTTAGTTCCTTCATGGGCCAAAAGCCACAGTATTCTTCTTCTGTTTCTTCTACTTCGAGGTATTTGCATCATTTTATGTTTTTTTCCTTGATCTAAGTAAAAATTATTAACTTTGTGCTGTTAATAGTGGATTGACTTATCTATTATAATGGAAGTTTGTGATTATGCATATATTTCAGTCAAGAATTTATAGTTTGTAGCGTTTCATGTTACTCTTTAAGTGATGTACGATGCCACCCTAATATAAGAACCAATCACAATATAATTCGATAGAGGCTATATTAAGCACCGCTAAATTCTGAATTAAATGATTAATCTTGGAATTTGTTGATTGATACAAGCTTTTTCAAATCTGGAGAAAGATTTTCTTTGCTCAATTATAAACTTTCTCGGGCCATAGAAATTGAAAGCAACTTCACATCTACATGTAGTATCTGTTTACTTAATTATAAACACATTGGCTTCATGGTCATTGTGTAGTTTCTATTAACTGATGTGTTTAGAAGTTAAAGTTCACGGTCATGGTTAAATTCTCTATGCTACCTTATTTGATATTCGCTCCAGTTTCCTAAATTTTGTTTCCTTGAGCAACCTGGATATTTTATCAACTTTTATATACACGGGATCGATACACAATGCTTATCAACACATAGAAAAGGAATTCTCTACCTAAGCAGTCTGTTTCCCATTACGCATCTCGCGATGGAACTGATGTGATACATGTGGTGTGGAGCGAAAGTGATCCTCCTTCAGAAAAGTTAAAAGATTTTCTTAAGAATGTTGAAGAAGTCGCAACTATTAGACACCTCAAATTCTCAATCAGACTCTTTAGAATTTAGATAAATCTAGGACATTTAATACATGGCTGATTTGGCTGTGAGAAAATACAAGTGAAGTCAATTGTTCCGCCTTCTCATGTAGGTTCCTTTAGTGCATGTCATTCTATCCTTTGGTTGATCTTTCTATGTAATGATGTCCTTCTAAATGTTATGCTGCTGAGTGATTATATAGTCCACATAATACCTTTAACATCCAATCGTTCTCATTCGACAACTTCACAACGTTTACATAGCACTCACAATTATGTGTTCCAACATATCTCTTTCATTTCGGTTCATGATCAAAATGATCTTTACGTTTTCTATATTTTCCGTTACGTTCACATCCATACCCACTACGCTTAAAATGTATCATAACAATAACCAAACCAAGTTCCCTCCCAACTGTACAAACCCAATTATACAACAAATCTAGACTATGAAATACCTACACGATCAATATGAAAAAATATAATTAAAAAAACTTTGTACCAAGAGTTGAATATCATATACATAAAACTAACATTTGCTTTATTCATACTTGGTCAGTGAGGGAAGTTTTGTGTATAATCATATATATTGAAGTCATTGTTATTTTCATGACATTTAAAACAAATAAAAATAAATTATGATAAGTTATGAAAAAATAAATTTATTATGGTCATATGCAAAAAATGCAATATAACAATAGAGTATAGACTCATTTACCGTGAGGAGAAGAAAATTATCTTGCCGTCGTGAAAAAAAAAAAAGAAGCAAAAGTCGCTCGTCAACTAAAAAGTTATGCGCAGTCAAATTTTTTTTAGTTGAAAGGGGTGGTACTTTCGAGAATTTATTAATATGTCATCACTTGTGGCGAAAAAATACCGTGGTTATAGGAAAGCAATGAGAGTAGTAAATAAGGAAGTACTACTTCCCTTACAATGAAAGTAAATGACTAAGAATAAAGCAGTAAATAAGAAAGTATTACTTCTTGTACAATAAAAACTAATGTAAAAAAAAGACCAAAAATAATTATTGAAAGTTAAAATGAAATTCAAACTATGATACTCGGCAATCCATGTCGGTCAACTAGTATCCTAATATGTCGTGGTAGGTCAAGTGGTCCATATTCCTGATATCGTCAATGATCCCAACCTTCAGCAGTAAAAGCATTTACAACCTGATTTCTTTCTCTGTAAATGTGGGAGATTTTATCTTTGACGAAGGATATGATGTCTGTGATACATCTAAGTATACCCTAAATAGCACATGGTTCTCCTCATGTAGTGATGCAGTGAATAACCATTGTAGAATTTGACTCAACCCAAATCGCTGAATAATTGAGTCATTGAGCTAGTAAAATCCCATCAAGAATAGCCCGGAGCTCTACCTCTAATATCATGCATAGTCCATACAAAGTTGAGAAAACGATGATATAGTGTCATGCGTGATCTTTGATGATGCATCCCCCATTCGTATAACCATCCTAACGCATCCACCAGTATTGATCTTGATAGAATCGATTGATGGAGTGTTCGACCAAACCAGAATAAGGGAAAATGGAGAAGGAGGTCCATATAAATACCAAATATGGGTACAAGTGTCAAATCCTCTCGCCAATGAATCGCTCGAAGTAGTCCTCCCATATGAAAAAAAGAGATCATACGATAGACCATCCAAATAATACGCCTGGATACCATGTAAATCTCTTTATGCTTTGCATCATTTCTCGCGGTCCATAGATACCAAAATATCAATGGAGAAATGATAATGCGAATGTGTCCACAACGAACATACTGTCCAGAATACCTCCATCTCTGGAGTCTCTGTCTGACTCTCCCTCCTGAACTCGTAGGTATCTAAAAAATATCCTCAAAATGCTACCATACCTGATTGAAGATGCTACTGCTAGTGAAAATATGATCGATAGACTCAGTCTCGAAACAACATTGGTAGCGAGAAGCCAACTAGCATCAAATCTTCTCCTGAATAACCACATCTACAGGAATGAGGCCCAGCCATAGTCTCCAACAGATAAATGAGATAGTGATAGGCAAAATGGAACTCCATAGTAACCGGTACGAATCTTGATACTGGCATTCTGAACGTACGAGCTGCCATGCTGACTTTGTAACGAAGCTACCATCCAATGTATTCCACCAAAAAATTCAATATGGCGCATTTGTTCATAAAGGCATATCCCTTATCTACTTCTCCATAAGAGGAGGGAGAACCTGTAATAAATGTCCAATATTCCACCTAGTATCATCATAGAAATCCTACACCCCCGCAGATGTGTACCGTCTGTGTGAGAATAGGGATGTTAATGTGGTCTCACCCATCCAACAATCATGTCAAAAGAAAATCTGACCTGCTTCAAGGTACCAAGCAATGTGTGCCTCTGTCCAAGGACCAACTAATTTCAACCTCTTCCAGATAGGAAAAGGTGAGTAGGGAACTGTTATGAATAAAGGATGTGACCCCATACAATACTTGCCCCGTAAGAACTGGGCCCAAAAAGATCTCTGAGAACTGAACAACCACCAAAGTTTCATGCAGAAGGTGTCCACGACATCCTGTAATCTCCTAAAGCCTAGACCACCCTCATCGGTAGGAACGCAAATCTCCTTCCAGTTTCGCCAATGTAAACGTCGTGCTTGTTCTTTGGAATCCCACAGGAATCGCACAAAGATGCTCTCAAGTTCTTTCAGAATAACCTTAGGGGGCTGCATGATCCGAAGAAAGTGTAATGGCATGGAGGAGAGCACTGACCTCAGCAAAGTAATACGACCTTCATATAATAAAATTCGTGAAGCCCAACCTAAAATGTTGTTCCTAACCTTTTGGATAAGGTCATCATAAATAAAGCTCCTTTCGATCCCCTTAAATAAGGGGACTCCCAGATAAGTGAAAGGTTGTTGTCGGCGTCGAAAATCAGTCAAAATCTCCAATCGTCTGATCTGACTAGTAGATGCCCATTTGGGTAGTATGATTCCGCTCTTGTCCCTATTCACCAACTGACCAGAAACCCCCTAATAATGCTCTAGATAACTCAGAATCCTCCTGATAGACTGTTTCTGACCATTGGCGAATATGATCATATCATCAGGGAATGAAAGGTGTGAGACAAGAGTCCTACCTACATGTCGATAGTACATACTAGGATACTCATGAAACCTCCGAGTGAACAAGTGTGAGAAGTAATCTGCAGCTATGACGAACAATTATGGCGAGATAAGATCTCCCTGTCTGAGCCCTCGTGATGAGAGAAAAAACCACATGGGTGGCCATTTAGGAGTACAGAAAAATGACATTCTGATATACACCACCGATCCTATTGATCAAAATCTGATCAAATCTAAAGGCCTCTAATATAGAATAAATGAAGTCCCAATCTATGCGATCATATGCTTTAGCCATGTCTACTTTCAGTATAGTGTTACCCCCTCGCACTCTATCATCCAAAGTATAGAGGAGCTCCTGAACCAATAAAACATTATCTCCAATTAGGCGACCAGGTATAAACCCACTATATTGAGGAGAGATAATGCACGGTAACACTGTACTCAATCTAGTGTTCAAAAGCTTAGTAATAAGCTTATTGAACACAGTACATAAACTGATGGGTCTGAACTCGTCCATCTGTAAGCACAATCCCTCTTAGGGAGCAATATTATAGTAGTAGCAGCAAAACCTCGTGGAAGATAGCGTCTTCAAAGAAGTCTAAGACTGCCCTGTATACATCATCCTGAATAATATCCCAACAATACTGGAAGAATAGGGATGGGAATCCATCCGGTCCAACAGCACTGTCAACATCAATACTAAACACCGCCTTCGGTACCTCATGAATCAAAGGGATGCGGTTTAGTGCCAAATTATCATCCTCCGTTAAAAGCCTGAGGATGATATCAGAATGAATAGGGTCCATCAGCTGTGTAAGAACGGATAGAAGATTATGATAAAATATAATAGCTGAAGTCTGAATGTCAGCATGAGTAGCTAAGACTTCTCCTGTCTGTGTCCTGATTGAACTAACACTCGATTTGATCTGATGACCCTGAACCATCGCATGCAAATAATGAATATTGTGATCTCCTTCACATACCCATCGTGAATTGGCCTTTCGCTTCCAAAAACCCTCATCAATAGATAATGTTTGATTTGAAACTACCTGGACATGATGCAATAGGTCACGATGTTCTGAAGTTGGGTCTCTATCATATATTGTCTCTGCCTCATCACCTTATCCTCAGCATTTCGCACCCGTTGGAAAATACTCCAAACACATGTCGATTCCGCCAACGCAATCCTTGTTTCAGCCTAAAGAACTTATTCCAAAGAGCAACCATCCTCGTAAGATGAGTAGGAAAAGACCACTTGTGAGCAACAAATAATGAAAATTCATGATGCTTGGTCCAAACGTTGAGGAATCTGAATGGTCTAGGCCCTAAATCATCATAAAAACCCCATCAAAGTAATAAAGGCGAATGATTAGATGAAGTCTGAGATTCAAGTGCCTTACTGTAAGCTGTCGACAGAATGCTACAGCTGTAGAATTAATGAGTACCCTATCCAGTCTCTTTCTGACTCGACCGTTGGACTAAGTATATGGATTTCCAAGGAAACCAGCGTCCTTCAAACCACAATTTAACATAATTTAGAGAAAGTAGTAGTGCCTCTATCACGAGTATTATGACCAGTGCGCTCACCATCATATGTAATAACGTTAATGTTTCTCGCAACTAACCAAGGGTTATCCATATCGAGGGAAATGTGGTGAAGCCCTCCCACAAATCCCTTATTTTAGCTACGTCACATGAAGTATAGACATGAGTCATGTAGATGGGACGTGTTAGTCTGGGATCTTCAACTCTAACATGAAGGAACCAAGGATGATCAACAATAACAGTAATAGTAGCCCCCGCGTTCCAAAAAAAGCAGATCTTATTCGACTCATTCTGAACTCTCGTGTCAAAGCGCAGATATCACTGAATATATGCAAATCTATGTTGAAGGACAAAAGGTTTTAGAATAATCAAGAGATAAACTTGATGAAGCTGTATAAGTTTCTTCAAGCGTCGGCAAGTAGCTACACCTCTCGCATTCCATATGTGCAGTTGGATGTTAAGAAAAAAAGAAAGAAAAAATTGTGTTTATATTTGTGGTGGAACAAAAATTTATTTTAGAGTAATTATATATTAAAATTAGCTAAAGAAAAATATTAAAAATCGTGGTGCGCTTATGGTTGTAATATAATTACCCTTAACAATAATCATATTGATTACTTTCTAATTAAATGCGTTTAATAATTAATTAAGTTTCGATTTTTATGCTAGTCCATTGATTTATGGCAGAACACCTATACGACAATATATTTATCCAAATATAAGCCATTGTATAGAAATGGAAAAATATTAAATGAATTATTCTAGATGAGGAATATTTGGGTAATTATATTACCACTACAAATTTTAATTACTACACCACAATTAAATTATATTTTTAATAAATAACCACAATAAATTTACAATTATAATCCTAATTCAATAAAAGCAAAAAATAATAAAATATTGTGGTGTACTTATCACAAATATTAATCCTCATTTTCTCAACATTTTCCCTCATTATTTCAGAGCCACTAGAAACAGAAGATAGGAAGGTTTTTGGTCTCGACCTTAATAGGCTAAATGTGCCCACTGGGAAAATGATACACCTATTATTTGCCAGCACCTCAAATGCCAGTAGTGGGGACAAGCCATTGACGTCCCAGAATCAAGGTTAAACCTTACCGTCCTGGGATCTTTTGAAGATCGTGTTGGAGCAACATTGGAAGGCCATGCAGCAAGAATGTTAAGGCCTGGGGCAACAAGGTCAGGTTTAAGGATTTCTGGAACAATATAATTGGGGCCTCGTCCTGAAGAGCTCATCACAATTGGTGCTCTATCTTTCCCTACTAGGGTAATTGTACGAGTTCTGAAGCTCGCCACAGGATCCTTAGTCGAATGTATGTAAGACAGAAGCACTCTTGCTGCTTTTGTTAAGAAAATAAAAAAGGGATAGATCCAATATGAAAACATATTGAAGGAATATGTAGAACACTTATTATTCATCAAATGCTCAAGTAATACTTTGAGTACATTGATCTATTTGTAGGCTAAACTATCTAACAAAATAACTACATAACAAATTAAGGAAGAACCTGGAAGAAGAGGTTGCGTGTGATCTGATGAGCTGGAGAGAAAGCATGCTGCTGGTGAGCTGGAGAAGAAACTGTTGCTGGACGTGAACTGAAATTGGAACTAATATTGGAATATTCCAACAGCTTTGTAACCCGAAAAATGATGCAAGTGCAGGAAGAAAATGACTGATTTTTCCCAGAATTTTAAATTTCTCTCACATGAGGAGGCGAGGCCCACTTGAATTAAATATTGTTAAAAACAATGGGACCCACGTGTTGTGTGTATTCTATCAATTTTCTATAAAAAAATTCCCTATACCCATAGCTTGACCCAACAATGTCACACCAGGCAATGTGTAAGCTATAGCCGTGAGTGCTTCTCCTTCAGAGGCATCATTTAATTGAATCAATCCCATACTACCTGCTGCCTTAACCGAAACTCCATTCTTGAAAGCCCGTCTCTTACTGCCATTGCAAACTGATATTCTTC
Organism: Fraxinus excelsior; assembly: GCA_019097785.1. Classification (NCBI taxonomy): domain Eukaryota; kingdom Viridiplantae; phylum Streptophyta; class Magnoliopsida; order Lamiales; family Oleaceae; genus Fraxinus; species Fraxinus excelsior. Next base: position 14,884,773 of record CM032641.1, on the reverse strand, counting down.
CAATGACATTAGTAGGAACTAATTCCCTATTTATGCAACTTTTAAGATAGACGAGGGGGAAAACTTTGCTATTGATTTTTCCAGCATACAGTGCTGAACCAACGAAAGATTTGTTGTTTCCTAACTGAATACGTACTGGAAAAGTGCGATCTAATGATCCGGATCCCACAGGAATTACCCATGGTGCAGTGTTGTGTACAGAAAATTCATGAGGTCTTAAATTTCCTCCCGAGCAGGACACAAAAATGTTACAAACGTGCTTATTGCTATTGAATCTTCATAGTAAGTTTCATCTGCAGATCCAAATGAAAGCAATAAAACACCTACACCATCCTTGATAGCACTCTCAATTGCTGCAACAATATCACAATCAGCACAACCACCCAGCAAACAAGCTTTATACATAGCTATCCTTGCCTTGCTTGCAATTCCTCGTGAGTCGTGCCTGACCTTTTGCAAAACCAAGTACATTAGCATTCTTAACGTTGGATCCAGCTGCTGTAGAAGCAGTGTGCAGCAAAAGCCGCTGGAATAACTATGAGTAATTAGATGTTAAGGAAAAAAAAAAGAAAGAAATTAGGTTTTATATTTGTGGTGTAACAATAATTTATTTAATTAAAAAATATATTAAACACCCTAATTATGTAATTTTACTTGAGGATATTTAAGTAAATAAGAAATTTATGGTGTGCTTAATAAAATTTGTAGTGGTAATATAATTACCCATAGTTTAATTAACGTATGTTTATGTTTTAAACAATTTTCTTACCGACTAAAACTCCGAAAATGGAAAATGCACAATCACACAATACCAATTTGTGAACGAGTAAGATGTAAACTATAGAAACAATTATAAGCCAAAAACCATTTTTATTTAGGGTTATGCTACATGTACATAATTTTTTACCTAATCGTTTACACCCCACTCACGTTAGGAGGTGGAGACCACGAGCCGTCATTTTAAAACACACACGGGACCCGCACACATTGTGAGGGGGGTACACCATTCGGTAACCCCCATTATGTACAGGGGACTTTCCCTTTTATCAATACCTTGTACATGGAGATTAGATACATATGCGCAATATCATATGCAATTATCTTCCACAACGGATCAAAATGTTTAATTCAAAGAATATATTGTTGGTTTACAAGAATCATTCTTTTCTTTTTTTAAATATATCAAAATCAGCGAATTAAACAACATTAATTATTTCAGAAAATTACGTATAATTGTATATGCCAACAAATCTTTTATGTCCTTAAATCTAATAATATTTTATTTCTTGGGAAATGAAATATAAAGCTGAAGAATAATTCATATGAAAACACGTTTAAAAAAATTAACAAAATTATTTGAAACTAAAATATAAGAAATACTTAGAAGAAAACTATCCTCAAAATGATTGAAGAGACAAGAAAACAATGCATATAATAATTGCTTTAGTTATAAAAAAAAAAAAAAAACCATAGAAAACTGCAAATGAATTTTAATCTCTTGTCTAGCTATTAATCAAGCTATATTAAATAATATTTGCTTAATATAAAAAATAATATTTTCAAGAAAAATCGAGGTTTAGTTTACATAAAAAAACAATAGTTATAAAATTAGCGAGCATGCAATAAATAGATATATTCGTATACTTCACTCCAAGTCTAATAGAATTATATGCTTAATATAATTTAAATTATTGGACACGTCGATTTATTTATTTAATTTTTAGGAAAACCATGGTACATCCCACTACAAATCAAAGTTAGTCACAATAAATAATATTTTATTAATAAAGAACAAAATATAACATAGGCGAACATCATAGACACGTGTCAATCTTGGTTGTTGAATTTCCCTTCCAACTTTTCTTGTTCAACCTAAATTTTTTCGAGATTATACCACCTTGAATTGGCAAGTTTGTGGTCCACTCTCTTGTTCATATACTTTAAAGGAATGGCACATCTTCCCAGAATTTCAATTTTGTTGTAAGAAACCCTATCTTCTACACTCGAAATCAACGGTACGTGAAATGGCTCTGCAATCACACATCAAATCCTTGTTCCACATAGCGTCACTTTCTCGCCGTTTCGCATTATTTTAAATTAGAATTTTAATTTGAAAAATGACATTGTCAGACCATTTTTTCAAAGAAGCCGTTGAAAATTTTCTAGTCCAAAATACCCCCATTTTTCAATGGATATTTACAAAAAAAGAATTGCCGTTGCCATCAATGCCTTTGCTCAACATTGAATTTAAGGGTAATTTGGAAAGTTGAAAATCAATACCTGTCATCACACAATCTAAAGTCAACAATCTGTTGTTTTTCAGTCTTATGGAATGACAACATTGACAAATGATCCCGCCGCAGCAAAATGAAATTGGCAAAATCTCAATAAAATGAGGATCAAACATACGCATAATATTGATATTTGGATTAGTGGAAACTCGTGTGGTAATCCCTTTACTTCCCAAAATGTCCTTCAAATAAACTTCTTGAAGCCCATTTTTATCACTTGATTACAAGTCTTGAGCTTCAATAACATTTACTCTCATATAGCATAGCTTAGGTGAGGGGTAGACCTTTGACCTTGTATCGAAAGATCATCCACACAACCAACTACCATCCCATCTAAAAGCCATGCTTCGTGAAATGCTTCATCGGCTTGAGATCTATTGAAATTGAACCCGGTTCAATTGACTGCTCCCAAAATTTGGTAAAAGACGTGTTTTATAAAATGCAACTTTACTTAAATAGAGGATTGCATTGGATGATGACAAGTGGAACAATTGTGGACGCTGGATTGATTTCTAGATGGTTCTATTATTAATGTTGTTTCACTTGGCATTCTGGAAAGAATTCGATTATTCTAGGGTTTGAACTCCATTCTTTTTCTCTCTCTGGCTGCGCTATTCTAATGATTCCATCTCTATATTTTTTTTCTGTAAAATGCAAATCAAATCTCTGATTTGAGGTGCTTTAGAGTATTGTAGTGATTCCTTTGTGGAGATATTCTAAGTGAATATCTGTGAGAAGTGTTCAAGTGGTTTATAGTTGATTCTGTTGATGTAATGTTCGATTTTTGGTGATTCAAGTGGATCAACTGTTGTATTGAGATAAATGTTCTTGTACTTTTTTTGTGATTGTTCAGAACATTCTTGTAACCTTTGTTGCCGATTTGGACTTTATAGTGGAATCAAGCATAATCCATATTATTGGATGCTCAACGGGAGATGTAGGTGTTAGAAGTGGTCACTGAACTTTCGGGGCTTAGGCCGAAACATATCGATTGTATTCTCTATTTTTCTACACTTTATTTTGTTGAATAAACTTTATACTTAGTGTTCTTGATCTAATATTGTGTGTATCCTGGCCCAACAGTGGTATCAGAGCCCTAGTTGGAGAACACGTTGTCTGGATCTTGAAGCAGAAAGGTTGAGTTGATAAGGTTGCAAATCTTTGGAATTGCTATTAAGCAAAAATTGCAAATATTGAGTTTTAAACTCGTTGGGTGAGATCTTTATAAACTCTTGCTAGGATAAATTTTTTTCTAGACTTAGGGTTTCTTGATTTTTCCCTTGATTTACCGTGTACAATACCCCCTTGATCCTAGTCTTTGTCCAAAGGCTCCTATGAGACCTTGGGAATATGAGATTAATCAAGAACGGGTGTACACCTGGAGAATCTTGAAGGAGGAATCTGTGAAACATAGTTTTCTAAGTGATCTCTGATACTGTGATATCTTTACGATTCCAAATACTTTTGCATGCTCATTGACTGTGCAGCATACTTGAAATTCTTGGACTATTGTGAATTTCTGATTAACACATCTTTGTACCCCCTTTGTTCTTTGCATATTTGCATTAATTGGTTTTTTGGTTTGTTAACTTGATTTGTTTCCAAAACTATGGCCTCTGCAAAATTTGAAGTTAGTCAATTTGATGGAAAAATAGATTTTACTCTATGGAGTCAAAAAATGAGGGCTATTTTAATGCAAATGAAATGTGTGAAAGCCATAGATGATAGTTGGTCTACTCATATGAATCATGCAAAGAAATCTGAACTTGAAGAAGTTGCTTGGAGTGTCATTTTCTTGTATTTGTCTGAAATTGTGATAAGATGTATTGGTGAGGCCAAAACTGCTTTTGAACTATGGACCAAACTGCATGCTCAATATGTGACCAAGTCTACTCCCAACAAATATTTTTTGTTAAAATAATTCTTTTCTTTCAAAATAGATCCTTCTGTTGATTTGGATGAAAACCTAAATAGATTTACAAAACTTACCCCCAAGACTTGGCTACCTATGATGAAAAACTTTCAAAAGATCAGATAGTCGTAGTCCTGTTAAACTCTATAAGTGACAAATATAAGAACATCAAGGTGGCTTTAGAATATGGAAGAGAAGAACTACTGATGTTATAATTAATTCCTTAAGAAATAAATCACTTGAATTGAAATCTGATTCCAGTAGCAGTCACATTGGAGACAATCTACTTGTGAAAGGGAAAGTTTTTGGAAAAACCAAAATTTCATCCTACACCTTTTTCTAAGAATAAAAACAGATTTAATGACAAGCACAAGTCCAAACCAAAGGCTAAAGGGAAGAAATGTTATTACTGTGGTAAATTGGGTCATTTTGCAAAAGATTGTTTCAAAAAGAAAAATGATTTGAAAAATAACAAATCTAATGAAGGGTGTAATGCTTTGGTTTACAATAAAGCTAAATCTGATTTTGGGTCGGTCCTTGTGAACATGAAAAAACAACTGAGTAATGAATAGATTTTAGATTCAAGTTGTTCTTTCCATATGTGCCCTAATAAAGACTATTTTTATTTTATTTTAAAGGGGTTGCTGGAGGGCAAGTCATAATGGGTAACAATTATACATGTAGAATAAAAGGAATAGGGATCATAAAACTTCTATTAGAAAATGGAAAAGTAATGTTTCTAAAAGAGGCTAGGTATATACCTGACTTAAAGAGAAACTTGATATCCTTAGGTATGTTAGATGATATGGAGTTTAACATAAACATGGGTCAATGACACATTAAAATTCTTAGGGGCAATGATTTAATCATAAATTCCCCTAAGAGACATGTCCTCTATTTCTTGAAAGCAAAACCTTTGCTTGGTGTGACTACCTATGCCATTTCTAAAAATTTTACTCTTTCTAAATTGCGGCATCATAGACTTGGTCGTCGTATCATAGACTTGGTCATATAGGGAAAAATGCTCTAAATTTTTTACAAACAAAAGAAGTGTTTGGAAAACAAAATTTTGGTGATTTTGGTTCTTGTGAACAATGTATAGGTAAACAAGTCAAACTTCCTTTTCCTACTAGAATTCATAAATCAAAACAAAATTTAGAATAAGTACATGCTGATTTGTGGGGTCCTGCTACTGTTTCTACTCTATCTAGCTTTAAATATTTTTTGTTGATCATTGATGATTATTCCAGAAAAATGTGGGTTTTCTTACTAAAAACAAAAGGATGAGACTTTCTCTATTTTCAAAAATTGGAAAACTCAAATTGAAAATCAAATAGAACACAAACTTAAATTCTTGAAGACTGACAATGGTTTGGACTTCTGTAATGATGATATCAATAATTTGTGTAAAGAAAGTGGCATTATGAGACATAGAACTGTTACTTATACTCCTCAACAAAATGGAATAGCTGATAGAATGAATAGGACTTTATTGAATAAAGTTAGATGCATGTTGCTTGGTTCTAGTTTTCCTAAAATGTTTTGGGGTAAAACTGTAAAAACTGCTGCATATTTGATTAATAGAAGTCCCACTAAAGTTTTGAATTTTGATGTGTCTGAATCTGTGTAGTCTGATGGTTCTGTGAATTATTCTCATTTAAAAATATTTGGTTTGCTTCTTATGCTCATCAAAATGTCGGGAAATTGGAATCTAGATCTATTAAATGTGTTTTCTTAGGCTATGATGAACATGTTAAAGGCTACAGATTGTGGGTTAAATCTGAAAAGGGGTATAAAGTGATTGTTAAAAAGGATGTTGTCTTTAATGAATCCCTAATGTCATGCTTAGAAGGAAAAGATAAAAGTTTGACTGAAAAGTATGTTTAAATTGAGGTGGAGTTTCCTCAAATTGAATCTGCTAATTTTGTACCTCTAGTAGATGGAACTGATACACAAACTGTGACTGAAATTGATCAGGAAGATGATCATGTTCCTGAATCTGATTCTGCTGCTTTTCTTATCCCCACTGATAAGTATCAGTTCACAAGGGATAGAGAAATGAGGCAAATAAGACCATCTACTAGATTTGACAGTGATGATTTTGTCTTATTTTTCACTTATCAAGAACATTCAAAGAGTGAACCAAATTCCTATAATGATGCCATAAAATATAACGAAAAGAAAAATTGGATTACTGCCATGGAAGATGAAATGTCTTCACTTTTGAAAAATAAGACATAGGAACTTGTTGAGAAACCTAAGGGACAGAAATTGATTGATTGTAAGTGGGTTTTCAAAATAAAACAAGAGGAAGGGGATAGTAAAAACATTAGATACAAGGCTAGGCTTGTTGCAAAAGGTTTTACTCAAAACGAGGGTGTTGATTACACTGGAATTTTCTCCCCTATTGTGAAATATTCCACTGTTAGATGTTTACTTGCTTTAGTTGCTCATTTTAAATGGGAACTTGATCAGATGGATGTCAAAACTGTTTTTCTATATGGTGATATTGATGAAATCATATATATGAAACAATCTGTTGGTTTTGAAGTGGAAAATCTTGATAATATTGTTTGCCCGTTAAAAAGATCTCTATATGGACTAAAACAGGCTCTGAGACAATGATATAAAAGATTTGACAATTTTATATTAAAACTTGGTTTTAAAAGAAGTCAATATGGTGCTTGTTTGTACTTTAAAGGTAATGGAGGTGAAAGTTCTCTTTACTTGGCACTTTATGTGGATGATATGCTTCTTGCTTGCTATGATAGAGCTGAAATTGATGATATCAAGTTAAAACTAAAATCTGAATTTGATATGAAAGACCTTGGCTCTGCTAGAAGAATTTTAGGAATGCAAATTTGGAGAAATAAAGAGAAAGATATATTATTTCTTAATAAACATGATTATGTGATTAATATTTTGAAAACGTTTAACATGAATGACGGTAAACCTGTTACCTTACCTCTTGCTAATCATTTTAAACTTTCTTCTGAATTATGTCCTGATTCTGAAAAAGAATATGCTATAATGTCTAAAGTACCTTATGCAAATATTGTTGGTTCTGTGATGTACTTAATGATTTGTACCAGACCTGATCTCGCTTTTGGCATTAGTATATTGAGTAGGTTTATGAGTAATCCAGGAGAAGAACACTGGAATGCTTTAAATGGTTATTTAGATATCTGAATGGCACTTCCAACCTAGGATTAATGTTTAAATCTAATAAAAATGGTGTTATCTTAAGAGGATTTACAGATTCTGACTTTGCTGGTGATAAAGATAACAGAAAATCAACTTCCTCTTATTTTTACACTTTGTGTGGAACTATTGTGAGTTGGAATCTCAACTACAAAAGGTTGTAACTTTATCCTCTACTGAAGCAGAATATATTGTTGTTGTAGATGCTGTTAAAAAAGGAATATGGTTAAATGGATTGATTTCTGAACTTGGTTTTTCTGAAAATGATATTCTGTTATTATCTGATAATCAAAGTGCAATACATTTGAGCAAAAATCCCATGTTTCATGATAGATCAAAACATAATGATATTATATATCATTTCATAAGAGATATCATATCTAGAGGGATTATAAAATTGGTAAAGTCCCTACAGAAATCAATCCTTCAGACATGGGAACAAAAATTATTCTTTTGAATAAATTCTTAAACTGTTTGAAATTTTATCTGTCGAATCTTTGTTATGTTTGTACAGGTATTTTTTAAGCAAATGAAAATAGTATAAATTGTGCTCTGGACTACACTATAACCCAAATTCTGGTAGCAAGGTGGAGATTGTTGAAATTGAACCTAGTTCAATTGACTGTTCCCAAAATTTGGTAAAAGGCTTGTTTATAAAATTCAACTTTACTTACACAGAGGATTGCACTGGATGATGACAAGTGTAACAATTGTGGACATTGGATTGATTTCTAGATGGTTCTATTATTAACGTATTTTCACTTGGCATTCTGGAAAGAATTCGATTATTCTAAGGTTTGAACTCCATTCTTTTTCTGTCTCTGGCTAGGCCATTCTGATGATTTCTTCTCTCTAATTTTCTCTGTAAAATGAAAATCAAATCTCTGATTTGAGGTGCTTTAAAGTATTGTAGCAATTCCTTTGTGGAGATATTCTGAGTGAATATCTGTGAGAAGTGCTCGAGTGGTTTATAGTTGATTATGTTGATGTAATGTTCGATTCTTAGTGATTCAAGTGGATCAACTGTTGTATTGAGATAAGTGTTCTTGTACTTTCTTTGTGATTGTTCTGAACATTCTTGTAACATTTGTTGCTGATTTGGGCTTTATAGTGGAACCGAGCATAATCCATATTATTGGATGCTCAACGGGGGATGTAGGTGTTAGAAGTGGTCACCGAACCTCCGGAGCTTAGGCCGAAACATATCGATTGGGTTCTCTATTTTTCTACACTTTATTTTGTTGAATAAACTTTATAATTAGTGTTCTTGATCTAATATTGTGTGTATCCTGGCCCAACAAGATCCTATCGAAACAGCCAACACGAGCTCCTGATTAACCTTATCACCCTTCATATCCTCCATGCTAAACTATTGTGGACGATAGAACCCTTTTAGGAATTAGGTTTAAGCCGAACAAAACTCGACCCATAAAACCATCATTAACAACTTCTTTATCTTTCACAGTAACCTCTACCACTTAGGCGTGAAGCTGATTTTAGAGACATCAAACAACTTATTCCACTTTGTGTTTGATTCTTTTTCGAAATGGTGGGTTGTACCCTAATAATTTCCATGCTTACCCTCAACATAAGGGTCACAACTACATGCAAGATCCTTTTCGGGTATGTCTTTTGCCTTTACAACTTGGACATAAAGATACTCCAATTGATTGATAAGGTCATAGGTGCTAGATCTCCTATGAGGTTGATAATTGTATTTTTGTGCACTTATTCGAGATTACTAAGCTTTGTGTCGTTTTATTATTGTATTTTACTTAACTTAGGTTAATTTTATCTTATTTCAGTTTTGGACATGTTTTTAAGCAATTGAAAAAGAAAGAAGGATAAATTGGTCAATTAATGGAAGTTTGGGGACTAATATGCATTTGAGTAAAAGTTCAAGCACTAAAATTGAAGTAATTTGATGTGGAGGATCGAGATGGAAGAAAGAATGAAGAAAAGGGCTGGAAAAAAAATCGTGAGAGTTTTATAACTGGACAGCAGGCCTAATTATATTGGTCGAGCGGTCGCCCGACCATCCAAGAACACGAGAATCAATTCAAAAATTCTATTGGGTGATGTCGATTCTTCAATATTCTTTTTGTTTTCTCTTTCATAACATGTTATGCTAGTTTTCTATGTGCTAGGAGCAAGATAAACCATGTAATATGAGTTTTAATATTTGGTTTTACATTCTTGATATTAAAAACACATTTTTGGATATTGAATAATTTACATGATTTTCTTTTCTTCACAATTATTGTGTACGTTAGTTGTGCGAATTTGTTGGCCTATTTTATGCATTCAAAAGAAGGAAAATAGGTTCAATATATATAAATTGTCATAGGGTCTGATAGGATATAGAAATATACCGTCAAGCCTTATTTGAATATTTAAGTGTTCATAAAAATTCATGCACCTTTATATGTTCACACACATCATAAAAATATAGTTGTGTCATATATAAACGTGGTTTTTACATTACTCAAGAGAGATTATTAAATAAACTAGGAATATTAATTCGTCAAATTCAATCGTGTTGTCAATGTGTAAAATCGAGGTTAAAATTGATTATTGCATGGGAATTCGGGATCTTGGTACGTTTGTCATTCATTGACACACATTAACTTGCTTTCAAAATAATTTGCATTTAATTTAGTTAATTCATTCATAATTGCATAAGTAGGTTAAGTTAGATATAATTAAGTTATAAACACATCATATTATCATTGTTTCGGTTAAGGTCGGGTATATTTAAAATTAAACTAATCAATCTCTGTGGAAACGATATTCAGACTCAAAAGGTCCACTTTATTACTTGTCAATGAATCGTATACTTAGGGTGAATTTAATTCGAAATATATTTTCGTGAACAAATTTTTTTGCACTGCTGTTGGGGATTGAGTTTAGTTTGATTTTATTTACCTCAACACTAATTCGAACACTTTTTTATTTCATTTCACTTTAGTTATCTAAGTGCTAATATTGTTTCTCTTTTAGAAATTGTATGCGAAGGTTGCTTGAAGATGAATTGAGTCCAGCTGATCCAGAAATCGAACGCACATTTCATCATAGGCTAAGGAAAGTAAGAGCAGCACAACAAAAAGACCAAAAATAGCAAGTACAAATGGCTAACGAGCAAAACGAACAAGTGGTTCAAGTCAATGAAGAGGAAATTGTTGATAAGGAAAACATGCTGGTTCGGGATTTCATGATACTACAGTTCATTTAGTGTCAATCCAGCATCGTCTACCCTCCATTTGGGCAGCCTAATTTCTAGCTAAAGACCAATGTTATACATTTATTCCAGAATAGAGATCAACTTTATGGTAGAGCTGGAGAAAATCCTCATACACACGTCTCCCGATTCTTGGAGATGTGTCAACATTTTCAATATCAGGGTATTTCATATGATGCTATTAGACTACGGCTGTTCCCACACACACTACGTGATAAAGCACTGGAATAGTTGGACTCTCAACCTATTGTCAGCATCAGTACATGGAATGACCTATCTTAAAAATTCTTCTCAAAGTTCTTTTTACCGACCAAGATAGGGAAACTAAAGCATGACATAGCTATTTTTCGTCAAAATGAATCAGAATCTTTTGATGAAGTTTGGAATCAGTTCAAGAATATGCTAAGGAAATGTCCTCGTCACGGTATTAGTAAAGGAATCCAAGTCCAATATTTCTATACGGGATTGCTTCAATCGTTCAAAAGTATGGTGCATTTTTCATCCAATGTCTCATTATCAACAAGAACCATTGATGACGCATTAAAATTATTCGAAACGGTGGTGACTACTTTAGTCTGAACGGGTTGTTCATAGGAAAGCACCAGGTGTATACGAGGTGGATGTTTACTCAACTTTATCTGTGAAGATAGACTCATTCTTTTCATGTAATTTTATCTCATGAAATGCTAATTGACTTGCGGGTCTTAACGAAATGAAATGTGAGATCTCCTTCGGGTTTTCTCAAATGTTGCACAAAAATGTGTTAGAGTATTCGATTAATCTCCGATTACTCTTGATGAAATGGTGGTATGGAATGTTATAAATTTATGTTTAAGAAGTTATTATATTGTTTTGGACACATGTATCCTACTGAGTTTAAATTACTCATTCCTTGAAATTCTAATATTTCAGGTTAGATCGGTCAATGTGAATGTGGCTGAGCAGTGCGCGGGTTGCCAAGTAAGATTTATGGGGAAACACTCAACAATAAACTTGGTTAAGTTACTTGTATTTTTCTTTATTTCTATTATATGTTTATTGACACTACGTTTATTCATTTATTTCGTGACTTGTTATTTAATCCAATATTTGAATGTTTAAATAGATTAAGAGTTTAAATTCTCAATTAAATGTTCCCGCTTCGAGCTCGATTATGAAATGGTATTTGTAACACTCCAGAATTTATGTTAATAAAATTTGGGACGCTACATTATGGTATCAGAGCAAATGTTTACTTTTCTGTAGACTTAAAAAAATTACTTTTCATTCATTGTTTTCTTGTTTTATTAATGCTTTCACTGTCGAATTCATATATGGAAAGTAGAGAAGAAATGGAGTCAACAGTTGGGTCAATAATGCAATTTAAGTGGTTAGCACAGATTGATTGTCAATGAAAGAAGATTCAATGTGGTGTGTCAAAATGGTACTTGGATCTGGAAAGTAGTTGTTATCCCATTAAAACTTCAATTTGATTTCTTATCTCCAGTCATTTGACAAAATTTAAACGAATTAATGAGGTTTATATATATTGCATCTTGCATTGATGTTTGCAAAAGTACACTTCATCTTTTACAAAGCATTTTGAGACCAAATATATTATTCTAAACAATTGGAATCCACTGCCATAGAGTAACTTGCTTATTTCGAAGATCTTAAATTTGTCACTCAAGTTATAATCTATTAATATTTTTTAAGAATTAATTATGAACACGAAATTTGTCACTTTGCCATATACATTTTATGTTTTGACTCTAATAATTTTACTATTTAATAAATTATCACTATCTTGCCCTTAAATAACTTACACCTTCCTTTGCTAAAGAATAATTTATGTGTGCCTTGTAAATTAAAAAAAAATTGTTAAAAAAAAGGGACGTGAACAGTTACGCGTGTCACTGTTCACGTAGTGTCACTATTCACGTAAATAGTGACGTGATGTCACTGTTCATGTGAACAAAAAAACTATTTCCACCCACTTTTGCTTCACGTTCTTGAAAATTTTTAATCATGTTTCAAGCTTCTCATTAAGGTACTAGAATAGTTAATTTATTTTGCCATGATTTTGTGATTAATGTTATATTTTATGATATAAATGGGCTCATGCATTTTGTTTAATAATTGATATCACTAAATGTTCATAAACAAATTTAATCATTTACGAGAATATTGATTTATGCTATGTGTAATAAATACTTATCTACTTAGCTGTTTCTTTGCGTAGTGTTTGTTATATATGATGATGATGATGATAAATGATAATAACAATGTTTCCAGAAAATTGATTTCAAAAGTCAATTTAGTTTCTACTCATTTTCTTGAGTTTTCTTGATTTGTAAGACTGAAAGACTTTGTCAAAAAGATCTAAACTGTTTAAGGATAGCTTGGGATTTAAGTGGTCCAAGTGACCCCCTCCTCTCTTCGAAGCATTTTAGTTGCGCGTTATTCAAATCATCAAGACAAGGAAAAAGACTATTAAACTATATGATATAATGTTATTATGACCGTTTTAATTAACAAATATGAATTTGAACAAGGTTCTTAGCACCTAGCATTCACTAATCAACTACCATCTAATGGACTGAAGGTACGTTAAATGTTTATTTAAAATTTTGAACATGCGATATACGTCCTTATATTTAATTCAAGAAATGTTCGAGATGAAATGAATTGTTATATTCTAGCATAATTGTGAGCATGATGTTTAATATATTTGTTAACATTTATAAATTACTCACTCGCATACTTTTAATCAAACTTCGATAGAAGTATAGTATTTTATTTTATCCCTAAAATGAATTATGCAAACATAAAAGACAAAGTATTATCATTAATAAAATATTAAGCATAATTGGATTTGGCTTGTATGTGAGACATGGCTAGAATTAGAGAGGCCGCTAGGAAGACAACGGCTAGTAGGGTTTTTCTAAACCATAGGGCAATGGTTATCCAAGCCTATAAGAATTATGAGGCAGACCCAACTCACACACTTATTGAGCATGTGGAGGAAGTTTTCACTAGGTGGACTACGACAATGGGTGTAGGACATGAGGTTTCACCTTTTCAAGCTGTTAACAATTTTATTCACACACTACCCCCTCAATGGGGAGACATGGGCATTGTGGTTAGGCACGAAACATTAGAGGGTAATCCTCCAAAGCCCCCAGAAATTGTTCAGTTCGAGTTGTATTGTGAAACCTTTCTAGATAGGTGGATTTCTACTCCTGAACCTGAACTTGAACTAGAGGATGACCCAAAAGAGGATCCGTATTATGAATTTGATTTGGAGCCAAGGAACAAGCCAGAGTATATATCAGGACCAAAGCACGAGCTAGAAGTTGACCAGGAATATGAGCCTAAGTCATGTATATCGTTAGATGATGAAGCCCCTCCATCTAAACTACGTGGGATTCAAAATTTTTGGACAAGTGAAGATGAAGACTAGCAACATAGAGATGGTTTAGTTAAAATAAATGATTTCGTTTCTCAAAAAAAATTTGAATCTAGTACTTGGAATAATCTGTAGGTTTTCTTCATCGTCTACAATTTAATTCTTCCAATCGTCCCTCATGTATTCTAGGATTTAAAATTTTATGAAACTGAGTTTTTCATTTGAATATTTTAAGATGTTGACTTTTTCTAAAACAAAATTTATTTAGTGGATTTAAAGGAAATGACACGTCAACCAACACAAGCTGCTATATTTAAGGATTTGTTGAGAGCTGTACAAGATCTTGGCAGGCAACAAACACAAGCGATTTCCCAGAATGCACAGACTAACTCCAACACCACAAGCTCAATCGTGGAACAGTTTCGTCATTAGGAGCCCCCTACCTTTAATGGGGTGGCTAACCCTTTGGCATCCGAGGAATAAATAAGGGGTTTAGAACGTATCTTCAAGCACCTCTCCTACACTGATACCCAAAAAGTTTTATGTGCGACGTTCATGCTAATTGATGCAGTGGGCCACACGTGGAAGTCTGTTTCACGCACTAGGACTGAGGCACAACAATGCGACCTCACTTGGGTAGGTTTCAAATATGAGGTTATGGGAAAATATTTCCCACAAGCCTTGAGAGATCGTAATGAAACAGAATTTTTGCAACTTAAGCAAGGAAGGATGACATTGGTCGATTATGAGAGGAAACATGAACAATGTTTTAGGTATGCGACACATCTGGTGGATACAAAGCAGAAGAAAGCTAGAAGGTCCGAATTTGGACTACTCCCTGAGATTGGAGGAATCATGGCATCACATAAATTCACCACGTATAGTCATGTTCTACAATGAACTCGGGCAATTTCAAATCGGTTGGAAATTGATTAGACAGTCCAGGAAAGTATTGAATTTTCAGGAAAAATAAAAAAGAATGAGCTGAACGAAGGTAAGAGAAATGAACAAAACAAGAGGGCTAGCTTCGAAAAGTGGTCAAGGTCAAGCACGCCAATTAATGTTCTTACTCCATATCCTAAGTGCAATAAAGCACATAGAGGCGAGTGTTGTTATGAAAAGAATGTGTGTTATCGATGTAGAAAGCATGACTATATTGCTACAAATTGCCATGAACCCTCACCAGAGCGAAACAATGAACAAAGCAAAAAGGGGACAACCAAAGTGTTTGCCTTAACCCAACATGAGGCAACTGAGAATTAAGACATAATGGTCGGTATTCTATCAGTATCTAAACTACTTTCTTGTATACCGAAGCCGCTCGTTCATCATTTCTTTTATCAATATATATCGTACTGTTTGTGAAGAAGGTAAGTTTTTTTGAAGTTTGGGGAAGAAGATATAAAGGTCCTAGGACTTTTCACCTAGATAAGATAATTTCGCAAACGAAATTAATTTAAGGAGGGAAGATTGTAACGCCCCGAAAATTTTATAAATAATTTTTTTTTTTATTCCGTCTAACATATCTTGTACTTTGAAAGTTGGTGGGCTAAAGTGATATATATTAAAATCATATTATTTGGGCCAAATATTTAAATTTTGACAGAGTGATAAGAAGCATATCAATATTGGGCTCGTTGGGTAACTCGTAATTAATCATGTATATTAGACTTGAGAAAAAAGTTTAATCGGATAAGTTAGACCCAAAATATTATAGTTTATAGAAGTGGTTATTAATTGATTTTGTTTTCTTTTTAAATTAAATATTGTATGGTGTGTGGCCACGTGTATTGTATAGTAATATTATATTATATAATTCAATTTATTCATCTGTATCCTATCAAATCAGTTAATTGATTTTAAGATTCACAGTAATCAAATATGTTTCTTTTATTTACCATATTTGTTTTAGCAAATTGAAGAGTTAATTATGCATGTGTTAATTGGCAATATACAATTTAGGAAACTAACTAAACTGATGTCCCTTTTAATTGGAAGGCCACTTTTTGTTGAAGTCGAAAAACTTTATATGTTTGTTTGGTTTGAAATCCTTCCAATCCTGCCACGTATTATTAGTTGAAATTTATGAGTATTTTCTTATATGACTATGACTTAATTGATGGGAAGATAAAATAGCTTCCTTTTTGAAAGTTGAATGATTTATTATACAATAAATTTTGGACAAATCTCTTGACATGAATTATGGCAATCATGACCTTTTACTATCAATCTGTTAACTATCCTCGACTTGGAATCAAGAAAATTGTCGAATTTTCATGCCAGTGTATAATTTAAAAGGAAAACAACAAATTTTGCGGTGGATTTTGTGGTGGAACACAAAATATAGATGGATTTTGTGGTAGAACACACATATTGACATGGCAAGAGAGGAAAGGTTTTGGGAACGTGAATTTCTTACTTTATTCTAACAATTGTGTTATCAAACGAGGTAGGATACCATGTGCAAGTTGATCCGTCATTACAATATTATAATTCTTTTTACTTAATTTTATTTCATGAAATGCTAATTGACCTGCGGGTCTTAACGAAATGAAATTTGAGATCTCCTTCGGGTTTTCTCAAATGTTGTAGAAAAATGTGTTAGAGCATTCGATTGATCTCCGATTACTTTTAATGAAATGGTGGTATGGAATGTTATAAATTTATTTTTAAGAAGTTGTTATGTTGTTTGGGACACACATATCCTACTGAGTTTAAATTACTCATTCCTTCAAATTTAATATTTCAGGTTAAATGTTCCAGCTTCGAGTTCGATTATGAAATGGTATCGGTGACAAATTTAAGTTAATAAAATTTGGGGCGCTACACACGAGCCAAGCAGCGAATGGCTCATTGACCTCATTAAATTCTCAATTAAATGTCCATCTTAATTTAAACGGTTTTTCTATCATCTATGTACTAGTAATACTCCATCATTCCCATTTAGATACCCTTTATTTTTCAGTGATTAAAATTAGATTTTAATAAAATTTGATGGAATGTGTGGTTGAAAAGTTGTAGAGCCCGTGAAATATGTAGTTTAAATCAATTGTTGACTTTGATTTAGATTAAAAACTAGATTTTAATTTTCACCAAATAGGGTCATAGTTTGATTTTGTTTTTTATACAGATTAAAAAAATTCATTTAATATTATTGAAAGGGAAATTACCACCTCAAAATTTATATACTCCAGTACATTATAATCACACCACAATTAAAATATATATTTTTAATAAATATGATAGAAAATAGAAAAGGGATTATCAATTCGTATATGCTTTAATCAAATTATTTTCTTATATAATAAACCCTAGATTCATACTCCATGTTGAAATCCAAAAAAATAACATAAGCACAAACATACATATATCCATAATTATCTGATTCTTTGCATAAATGGGTTACAATCTTTCAATTGATTGGCGGTCTCCTCTTCAATTTTGCTTTCTGTTGATGGGGATACAGAGAATCTCAAAAACATCGAAAATTGGGGACCATGACCCCATATAACAATAAGATAATGAATGTTCATTATCTTTCATTTGTTTCAAATTGGACCATCATCAATCTAAAACAAACTTCCGATCTCTACACTTTAATTCCATGAAATCGAATATCCATTAGTTAAAATTCATCTTTAGTGGATCACTTTAATTGACTAATATACTTTAAATAATAGTACCACACATCTTAATATATTACGTGTGGCCCTAAATATGTTGGAATTTTCCAACAATCTCCCACAGGGCCATACATGTAATATTTCAAATGTGTACAACCTTATGAGCTCAAAATTTTGCTATCATTATTATGGGTATTTCAAATAATCTCGTCCATTAGTCATATTGATATAGGATCAAAACGATATTTGTCACATTTAGCATGACTAAATCCATCAATGGTCAATACACCCATACAACCAAATGACAAAGATCAATTATGAGAGTGTAGCATGGAAATTACATGTTATGCGATCCAAACATGTCTATTTTCAACTGGCTCAACCTTATTTCTTAAGTGAGATCAATACTAAACATAATAATATAGTGAAATGAGCTGAATACTTTATTTCTGTACAAAATAATATCCAAATACACAAATGTGTCCAAAACATAAAGCAATGAAAAATACAAACTCCCATTAAAACATGATATCCTCATGATATACAACACCCATACGAGCAATGTGATCGTGAAAGACCTTGGGTATCAATCTCTTAGTAAGCGGATCCACAATCATGGAGTTTATCCCAATGTGCTCTATGAAAATCTGTCCACTCTATACTCTTTATTTCACAATCAGGAACTTGATGTCAATGTGTTTTGACTTAGATGAGCTCCTGTTGTTATTAGAATATAGAACTGATGAGTTATTGTCACAATATAACTTTAGTGGTCTTTCTATGCCATTCAGAATTCGTAGCCCAGTGACAAAATTTCGTAGCCATATTACATGATTAGATGCTTCATAGCATGCTACAAACTCTGCTGCCATGGTAGAAAAAACTGTGAGTATCCGCTATAGCTTGATGTGGATCTTCTACTGTCTTGGCATCCAATAAAATCAGAGTCGGAGTACCTATAATCTCTAACTAATCTGATCTGATATAGGTGAGCATGAAATCCTTTGTTCTCTTCAAATACTTCATAACCCTTTTGGTTGCTTTCCAATGATCCATTCCAGGGTTGCTTAAATATCTTCCTAACATTCCAACAATGAATGCTATGTCTGGACGTGTACAAACTTGAGCATACATAAGACTCCCAACGATTGATGCATAGAGAATCTTCTGCATTTCCTTAACTTCATGGTCATTTTGCAGGCATTGTTTGTGACTAAATTTGTCTCCCTTAGTAACAGGGGTGTCACCTGATTTACAGTTCTACATGTCAAACCTCTTAAGTACTTTATCGATATAATTCTTTTGTGACAATCCAATAATACCTCGACAGCGATCCCGATGTGTCTGAATCTCTAATACAAAATAGGTATCACCAAGATCTTTCATCTTAAAATTTCTTGATAGAAATCTCTTGGTTTCGTGCAACATGTTTATATCATTAGTAGCAAGCAGTATGTTATCAACATACAAAACTAGGAAAATTTGTTTACTCTCATTGAACTTGTGATACACACAATTATCAATAGCATTAATCTCAAAACCAAATGAGATAATTACTTGATAAAATTTGTGGTACCATTGACGGGAAGCTTGTTTGAGCCCATAAATGGATTTCTTTAATTTGCAAACCATATTCTTTGGGTCTCCTGACACAAAGTTTTCTTGTTGCACCATATAGATCTTCTCATCGATGTCAACATTGAGAAACGCTGTCTTAACATCCATTTGATATAACTCAAGGTCAAAGTGCGCAACAAGTGCCATAATTGTCCTGAAAGAGTCTTTCGTTGAAACTGAAGAGAAAGTCTCTTGGAAGTCAATGCCTTCCTTTTGAGTAAACTCTTTAGCTACAATATAAGCCTTATATCTTTCCACATTACCATTCGAATCCTTTTTGGTTTTAAATATCCATTTGCAACCAATGAGTTTCGCACCTTTTGGTAATGGAACAAGATCCCAAACTTTATTGTCTTGCATAGACTTATACTCCTCATTCATGACATCAATCCACTTTTGAGAATTAGAATCCTGCATAGCCTCATGGAAGTTGATTGGATCATCTTCCATCAATCCATTATTTTCCTCATGTTCTTGGAAAAATAATATAAAATCATGCGAAATAGCATTTTTCCTTTCTCTCGTGGATCTCCTTAAAGGTATTGGTTCTTGAGGTTGTTAAGTTTGTACATCTAGAATAATTACCTCATTTTGAATGGGAGGTTCTTCAATATTGTCTTGTTGAGGTTCTGGATTTACTTCTTGATCAATGACAGGTATAAAAACTTGTACATTGTCAAAAGTAATAGTAGGAATCAGAATCGATCATTCCTCAACTTCTTCCTCATAGACAATGTCTCTAACCTTATTTTTTCCTCTAAACTCAACATCTTCAAAAACGTTGTAGTTCCCGTTTCAAAAATTGACTTAATTATGAGATCATAAAATCTATAGCCCCTTGATCGCTTAGAATAACCAACAAAGTAATTGCTTACTGTTTTGGAGTCCAATTTATTTTCATGTGGCCTATAAGGCTTAGCCTCAGCTGGACATCTCCAAATATGAAAATATTTTAGACTAGACTTTTTACCTGTCCAAAGCTCATAAGGTGTTTTGGTAGCAGCCTTAGTTGGTACTCTGTTCAGAATATAAGCTAAAGTCTTTAATGTTTTTGCCCAGAGTGATTTTGGTAAGGTAGAATGACTAATCATACTCTTTACCATATCCTTAAGAGTTCTATTTCATCTTTTAGCTACACCATTCATGCTAGGTAACCCTGACATGGTATATTGTGGGACAATTCCACATTCTTCTAGGTACTTAGCAAATGGTCCTGGACATTATTCACCTGAACCGTCATTTCTATCGTAGTACTCATCACCACGGTCAGACCTAACGCTTCTTTTATCCTTTTGTTGAATCGATTCTCAACCTCAGTTTTAAACACTTTGAACATGTCCAGTGACTCAGACTTTTCATGAATAAGATATAGGTACCCATAATGTAAGTAATCGTCTATGAATGATATAAAATATTATTGACCATTCCAAGAAGCCATATGGAATGGTCCACAAATATTTGTGTGTATCAATTTTAAGACATCTGAAGTTCTATTAGCACCTAACCTTTTTATTTTAGTCTGTTTTCCCTTGATACATTCAATACATACATCAAAATCTATGAAGTCAAGGGAATCCAAAATACCATCTGACACAAGTTGTTCAACTCTAGCTTTTGAGATGTGACCTAAGCGTTTGTGCTATAATTTTGTGGAATTTTCATTATTTAATTTGCCTTTAGTACCACGTGATTCCACATGCAAGTTTTCATTATATGATGCAACATTATCAGGAAAAATATAGGTTATCATATGCAGATAATAAACCAGTACCAATAATATTGAAATTTAATGAAAGACTAAACCGATTGTTTCCAAATGAAATTTAACAATAACCAAATTTGTCCAACAAAGAAACAGAAATCAAATTCTATCTAAGATGGCACAGCTTTAGTGTCTTTCAAATCCAAATAATATCAAGTTCCCAACAATAACCTAAAAATGCCTATTACATCAACTTCCACCGACATGACATCACCAACATAGATGTGTCTTTCACCATCATTTGGCTTTCAGTAGCTCAAGCGTCCCTCCATAGATTTGTACCTTTCTTTGCATGCCGGCAAGATATTTGGTACATTTCTTGTTCACATGTACAGTCTTGTTACAAAAGAAACCTGCCTCTTTGTTGTCCACTTGTTGTTTTTTTTTTTTGCTATGCCCTTAGGAGCATATTGATATTCCTTTTTCTTTTCTTGCCCTTATCTTTAGAAGTGTTTGCCAAGTGAATATTATCAGTTCTATCTTGCATCAATTTTTCTTCCTCTTGCACACAATATGAAATGAGTTCATTTAGAGACCATTTCTCCTTCTCGAAGTTATAACTGACCTTAAATTGACTGAATTGTGCACGAAGTGATATCAATACCAAATGTACGAGCAATTCATCAGACAATTTTAGCTTTAGTGCCTTAAGTTTAGAAGAAATGTGAGACATACTTTTGATATCAATACCAAAAGCGTGCTTGTTTCAGCCTTATCGTTTTTCGCAAAACGGTTCTCAATTTCGACAAGAAAATCCTTGGCATTAGTCACTTATTCAGATACTACGCCTTTAAAGGCTTCTGAAATGTTGCGCTTAATGATCATTAGACTCATGCGATTTGAGCGTTCCCACTTTTCAAAGTTCCACTTTTCATTAGATGAATTTTCTTCTGTTATAGGAGTGAGTTGCTCAATTCGGAGCGCAAGATCTAGATCCATGCAGCCGAGAAAAATTAATACGTTCTCTTTCCAATCCTTGAATTTTATCCCATTGAGTATGTGAATAGAGTTAACATTAGCAGATATGGTAGTAGCATATGAACTAGCTGTAGAGAGAAAATGGAAGAATTATGCTCATATTAATTTTAAGATTCAATAATCAATAAATTCAAATCATGGTAAGTCTCATCTCAAGATACCTAGCACATCATTAATATAATTATGTTTGATAGATTATTTGAATCTATAATCCCTTTCAAAGACCGGAAGTTTGTTTTAGATTGATGCGGAGCCAATTTGAAACAAATGAAAGACAATGACCATTCATTTTCTTATTATTATATGGGGTTATGATCCCCCAATTGTTGGTGTTCTTGAGATTTTTTGCATCCACATCAACAGAGAGCAAAATTGAATAGGAGACCACCAATCAATTGGAAGATCGTAACCCATTCTGGCAAAGAATTAGAAAATTATGGATATAGGTATGTTTGTGTTTCTGTTATTTTTCAGATTTCAACGTGGAGTATGAATCTAGGTTTTATTATATAAGAAAAGGATTTGATTAAAGCATATACGGATTGAAAATCCATTTTCTATTTTCTATCAAAATACACCACAACAAATTTACAATTATACTTTTAATCCAATAAAAGCTATAAATGAAAAAAAAAAAAAAAATACATATTGTTGTGTGCTCATAATCCTAATATTACCCCTCATTTTTCTCATCCTTTCCTCCAATTTTGGAATTTTTAAAAAACACAAACTTGGTAGAAAGAAATATTGTTGGCATCGCTTGTTCAGATATATACATTAATTTTGGATGGCCGTCAAATTGATTTTGCATGTAATGCCGATCTATATCATTCTTTCCTTTGTTTGTGATACTTAGCTTTCATTATTTCCTGTGTTTGCTCCATTTATATGCTTTTGTTCAAAGGAGAACAAAAAAGAAGAGAAGGAAATTCAGAAGAAACGCGAAATAAATTTTACTGGAACCATGAGGTATTATCGTGTAATTTTTGCTGTATAGGGGGGCATACTTTTGATTAGAAGGCTTGACTGTAAACAACCTATAGTTTGTCTCCATTCGGTCCTTATAGTGGGAGATTTGTCATTTTGAATAGTCAAGTAATCTAGTTCAATAATTATATCACAATATAGGCAAATGTCCCTCGGAAATTTGTTCATGTTTCTTGTCCATTCATTTATAATATCGTACTTGCACAATTACTACGAGTTCTAGAGTATGCACTGGCGACATTTTCCTATAACTCTATAAACAGGACCAGACTGCTGGCTTTACCTATCAACAGTGATCTATATTTCAGAATATAAATTTTAGTTTTTCAAATGAAATCCTCGAAAACTATCTTTCTGTTTGGAAGTTGGTCCATATTATATAATTTTGAATTTATTGTTTTAGATCGAGTCTTCCTGCTACTAGAACTCAAATAAGATACTATTTTGCTATTAGTTGCTAACTTGCTATGGAATGTTATCTGAACAAGCAATGAATAGGGAGAACTGTAGGCATATGCGTAGAAAGAAAACTTGGTAAATTTATCGGTTGCATGGTGTCTTCATAAAAATGTTTATGTTAATAATTTATATGAAATTATGGATAATTAAGTAATTCTAGTTAGCGTCATTTAAGTTTTGTTGTGGTAATATAATTACGTAATTTTTACAAAGAATTTTCATGTTTTACCCTCATTTAATTATCAACAACTAGTAGTATTTAAAAGTAATGGTGATAACTAGGAAAATTACATACTATGAACCACTTAAACTTTACTCCATTCGAGAGAACTATATGTATGTATTTGGATGATTCCAATAAATATGTAAATTAAAATCTACATAATTTTAAGATTAATTGGGAAAAATTTGTTATAACTAGATAAATTAAATAATGGTTTATTCGCAAACGAAAAAAATAAATAATTTCTCAATAAAAGAACATGACTATATAAATGGGATAACAAAATAAGGAAAATCGGTATGTATAAATGGTTGATTACGAGTCGCATTTTAGTAAATAATAAATTACGTTACCATTTATGGTTGATTAACATTGCCACGATCCAAGTGTTCATAGATTCACAATCGTTTCCGTTCTTTTGCACTCTCTTCTTTTAAAAATGCACCAATCCCCATATTTTCATTTCCTCCACCGTTGGGCCGTTGGCCTCCATACTGCACAGTCATGAAAGATGCCACCATCAAACAACAACCGAAACCGCCATCAACGCCTCCAAAGTTGTCAAATTTTCCACCAATATTAACGGCCTACCTCCACCCTCGCTACGAGCCCTTCGAGCATGGCCTCCTTCCCATCCCAAGCTCATCTTCTCTGATGGAATCTATTGTTTAGTTTTTCAAAAATCAATAAAAGAATGTGGAATAAAATGGAACCAGAGGCCTAAAAATTGGCCTATGCGACCGCATAGGACAGGAAGGTTTGCGGTCACATAGACCTTTATAGGGATTAAAGACCCTACCATTGGTTGTTCTATGCGATCACATATGTTTGTTCTATAAGGTCGCATAGAACAACACTATAGCTGTTAGAGGCCCATTTTGTTTGAATTTCTAATGGCTTTTGAAGTTTTTTTTTGGCACCACTTCGTGTAGTCTTGCGTGATGGCTATAAATAGGTGGTTTATGATCAATGGAAATTCACTTTCTATTCATATTCTTTTTTTTTTTTTTGTGGTCTCAAGTTTTGGAGAATTACACTAAGTACTTAAGCGTTAATCCTTTTTGAGACTTGATAAATCTTGCAAACCATTTTTCAAGACCCCTTTAATCACCATAATTCAATCCGATAGGTGGCAAATATCGTTTGAGGACAACGATATCATTTTCGTGTTTGAGCCTTTTTTTATTGTTCTTTGAAATTCTTGATTACATTCTTTAGTTTCTTCTTTGACCCCTTTAAGCGGAAGCAATATTTTCCATCAATCTCAAACGATATTTTTGCAATGGAGAATGAAACTACTATAGCGACGATCAAGTTAATGAATCAAGACCTTGTTCATTTGGATCGCTTTGACGGTACCAACTTCATGAGATGGCAAGATAAATTGAAGACCTTGTTTCTTCTCAATGCTCTATCTGATCGGTTGCACGATCTATACACCAACACTTCTTCCGCGAAGAAGATTTGGAATGCTTTGGAAAGTAAGTACAAAGCAGAAGGAAAAAGGTACCAAAAAGTTCTTAATTTCAAGATATTTTGATTTCAATTTTTTTAATAACATTCACCTTCTTCCCCAAATTCATGAGTTACAAGTTCTTGTCAATAAGTTGAAGGCGGTCAAAATAGAGATTCCGAAAACCTTCCGGTGGGAGCAATTATTGCAAAACTCCAAGGACTTTGGAAAGGATATCAGAAAAAAATCATACATAGTTCTGAGGATTATTCTTTGAAACAATTGCAGAAACACTTTTGCATTGAGGAAGATTCAAGGGTGAGAGATAAGAGTGAAAACTCTTATGAAGGTACTTCTAAGGGCAATGCTGTAGAGAAGACCGAACCTTTAAATAAATCAAACAAAACAAAGTCTTAAAGGAACTTGAACAAGTTTAAGAAGAAGTCCAAAGGTGATTGTTTTGTATGTGGGAAATTTGGACATTATGCAAAGGAATGTCGACACCGAAAACAAAACAACTCCGAAAGAAAGGTGAACTCCATCAAAGAAGAGAATATTGTGGCCACCGTAAGCGAAATTAATGCAATCAAAGGAAAAGTTCATGGTTGGTGGTATGATACATGTGCAACTGTACATGTATCATATGACGGTTCTTTATTCAAGACATATCATGAAGTAGATGGAGATCAAGAGATTCAAATGGGTAACAAAGTTCACTCCAAGGTGGTTGGAAAAGGAAATGTAGAGATCATCTTCACTTTCGGCAAAACTGTTACCTTGACTACTGTGCTACTTGTTCCTGATATGAATAGGAAATTGGTTAGTGGGAATCTCTTGGGATAAAATGTGTTTATGAGTTCGGTAAACTTGTACTATCCCAAAATGAGAAATTTGTTGAAAAAGACTATTCTTGTAAACGAATGGTCAAACTTTGTACCGTTGACAAGTTGGTTGATAATAAAGCTGATTTTACTTATATTTTTGATTCATTTACATTATGACATGCTACATTATATCACATAAGTAAGAGTATCATGAAAAGAATGTTAAAATGTGACTTAATATCATATAATGAAAATGATGTATTTAAATGTAAAACATGTATAGAATCTAAAATGACTAACAAACCTTATCAAAGTGTAAAAAGGAATTCTAGTATTTTAGAATTAATTCATATGGATTTATGTGGATTAAATGGCATGTTGACTAGAGGAGGAAATAAGTATTTTATTACCTTCATTGATGATTTCACTACATATACGTATGTTTACTTGATGAAGCATAAACCTGAAGCCTTCGACATGTTTAAAGTATATCAAAATGAAGCTGAAAATCACCTAAGTAAGAAAATAGAAACTCTAACAAGTGATAGATGAGGTGAGTACTTTTCTATTGATTTTAATTCGTTTTGTGAACAACAAGGCATTATTCATTAATGTTCTGCACCTAGAACACCCGAACAAAATAGTTTGGCCAAAAGAAAAAATAGAATTTTAGTTGAAATGATAAATGTCATGTTAATTTATACTTAGTTGTCATTTAACTTATGGGGTAAAGCATTGTTGATTGCATGTAGAATACTAAATAGGATTCCTTCCAAATTTGCAAAGGTTTCTCCTTACGAATTGTGGAAAGAAAGAAAACTTAACATTGGATACTTCAAAGTGTGGGGATGTTTTGCTTATTGTAAGAACACGAATCTTAGTAGGACTAATTTGGGTGCATTAAATGTGCCTTTGTTGGATATGCTAGTAATAGCAAATCATATAGACTATTAAATTTGGAGACCAATGTGATTATTGAATACAATGACGTGGAGTTCTTTGAGAATTCACTATCTTCAGATAATGAATTACGGAAAACTCATAGAGAGATTCCTAACTCTAGTAAAACACAAGATGAAGCATCTTCTAGATATGTTAATGAATCTAGTGAACCTCGAAGGAGTAAAAGAACTCGAGTTGAGAAGACTTTAGATCCGTATGGAAATAACCCTCAACTTATTTTGTTTTACCTAGTAAAAGGAAATGAAAAGAATGTTATAAGAACAATTCATTTTGTTCTACAAGTGGAACCAGATCCTAAAACTTATAAAGAAGCTATGAATTCTCGTGATAGCATTTTTTGGAAAGATACAATTAAAGATAAAATGGATTCAATTATGTCAAACAATACTTGAGAACTTGTCGACTTACCACTCGGATCCAAACCTATTGGATGTAAATGGGTGTTTAGAAGAAAATATAATGCTGTAATACCTTGAAAATTAGATTAGTAGCTAAAGGTTATCGACAAAAGATGGAATAAATTATTTTGATACTTATGCATCGGTAGCTAGAATAACATTTGTTAGGATATTATTTGCATTAGCTTCTATACGTGACTTGCATGTTAATCAAATGGATGTCTAAGACAACATTCTTAAATGGTGATCTCGATGAGGAGATTTATATAGAATAACCTGAAGGGTTTACTCTACTAGGAAATAAACCTAAAGTATGTATGATAGTAAAATCATTATATGGTTTAAAGCAAGCACCTAAGAAATGGCATGAGAAATTGGACTTAACTATTAAATCATTTGATTTCAAACATAATAGTGTAGATAAATGCTTGTATTTCAAATTATGTGATAATTGTGTTATACTTATTTGCCTATATGTTGTTGACATGTTAATTTTGAGTAATCACATGGATGAAATAAAAGCAATGAAGATATTTATATCTTCTACATTCAAGATGAAAGATTCTAGACAAATGGATACGATTTTAGGCATCAAAGTTATTAAAACTAGTATGGGTTATCATTTAAGTCAATCACACTATATCGAGAATGTGATAGATAAGTTCAAATATTTGAACATAAAAGAATATAGTACCCCTTTTGATCCAAGTTTAAAACTTACAAAGAATGATGGAAGAGAAATTGTTCAATTGGAGTATGCAAGTGCTATAAGAAGTCTTATCTATGCAGTTCAATGCATAAGACCATATATAACCTTTGCAATTAGTAAAATTAGTAGGTTTACTAGTAATCCGAACAAGGAACATAAAAAGGCCATTGGAAGAGTTCTTGTCTATTTAAAGAAAACAAAAAACTTAGGTCTACAATATTCTAAATTCCCAGCTATATTAGAAGGATTTACCAATGCTAGTTGGAATTCTAGCACGGGTGAAAGTAAATCGACTTCGGGTTATGTATTTACTTGTGGAGGAAGTGTTGTTTCTTGGAAATTAAAGAAACAAACATTTATAATACACTCAACTATGGAATCTGAATTTGTAGCACTATCAGAAATCGGGAAAGAAGCTGAGTGGCTTAAAGATCTACTTTATGAGATACCTTTGAGATCGAAGAATACTTCTTCAATATCTACCAGTGTGATAGTCAAGCACATTGACAAAGGCATACAACACGTTATACAATGAAATATCTAGACATATGAGTTTAAGGCATGACTACATAAGGAAATTACTCAAGAATGGAATAATTTCTCTAAATTATGTTAAGTCAATAGAAAACTTAACGTGTTCTTTAACTAAACCTCTAAATAGAGATTTAGTAACATCTATTTCTAGTAGGATCGGGTTGAAACTCTTAAAACAAAAGATCCACCAATGATAGCAACTTTACATGTCATTACTTAACAAGTAATTCACAGGTTCAAAACAAGTTATTTGATATGTGAATAGTTTCAATATTATAAAATTCGCAATAATCCTATTTTAATTAGATAATGCT
Source organism: Fraxinus excelsior (assembly GCA_019097785.1). Classification (NCBI taxonomy): domain Eukaryota; kingdom Viridiplantae; phylum Streptophyta; class Magnoliopsida; order Lamiales; family Oleaceae; genus Fraxinus; species Fraxinus excelsior. Next base: position 14,855,899 of record CM032641.1, on the reverse strand, counting down.
GGTTGTTACTGAAGTGAGGGTTGAGCTTTAAGCTCTTAATGAAGTTCAGTACTAAGTATAAATATCTCTAAAAGTAACAAAGATACTAGAAGAACTTCACCTAAATGAACTTCGAGGTGGTGTTGCCTTAATAGAAAGTTAAGAGTTTCACTCTTAAAAATTTGTTGAAAAGAATGAGAGCAAGTTCATATTAGCGTTAAGCGAGATTGAGGAACTTGAGAACGCTTAATATTTGTGTGTGTCCTTACCGGTATTGTCATATGAAATAATTGGTTCAAGACTTTCATGCTATCTTTGATTCCATTTTACTTTATTTGAATTACACTATGGATATATTCAAATCGAAAGATATCTAATCCTTATGCATGAGTATTGTGTATTTTGAATATGAGATTTATTGAATATTGAACAAGTGGAGGATTGTTGTTTAGTTGTTCAAAAATCAATAAAAGAATGTGGAATGAAAATGGAACCAGGTCCCTAAGGCTTGCGGTAGCATAGGCCTTTGCAGGGATTAAAGGCACTGATTGGTTGTTCCATGCAGTCGCAATTTAGCCGTTAGAGGCTCGTTTTGTTTGAATTTTTGGTGGCTTTTCAAGTGTTTTTGGCACCATTTCGTGTAGCCTTCCATGATGACTACAAATTGATGGTTTATGATCAATGGAAAAGTAAGAAAACTATAGAAAAACACTTGATTTTATTCCCTCATTCCAAAAGTATTGAAATTAAATTCTTGTTCATATTCTTTTTTTTTTCTCAAGTTTTGGAGAATTACACTAATTGTTTAAGTTTTAATCCCTTTTTAGGCTTAATAAATCCTGCAAACAATTTGTCAAGATCCCTTTAAACATCAAAATTCAATTCAACATGGGGCAAATATCGTTTAAGGAAAACGATATCATTTTGGTGTTTGGGCCTTTTTTTTCTTTTTAATTGTTCCTTGAATTTCTTAATTGGGTCTAATTGATTGCAAATGTGGAAAATTGGTGGAAAGAAAATATTTTATAGGGAATTGAATTGCCTAGAAATTATTTTTTTGGGAATTGTAATTAATTGTGTTTGATTGATATAATTTTCCACCTGAAAAATATTGAAAGTTTGATATCCGTTTGACTTCATTTTTCATGAAAATTTTCCATTAAAGTGATAAATTATTTAACCATTGGGTTTAAAATTTGTTCCAATTGCCAAAAGAAAAAGGAAAAAAAAATTTTAAAAAAATTACCATACCGAATATCATTCGTTTGACTTTGTTTTGCATGGAAATTGTCAATAAAAGTGATAAAAAAATTTACCATTATATCTAGAATTTTTTCCAATTACTAAATAAAAATAAAAATAAAATCAGCAAAGCTGGAAAATCAAAATCCTGCCAACCCAAGGGAAAACAATTTCATTCATTTGGTGGAAAATCGGCGCGTGAACTGGCGACGGGCAAAATGAATTCCAAGTAAAATTCTGACAATCAAACAGGTGCAAAGTGGTTAAATGGAAAACATTTTCCTTTTTCCCTTGAAATTGTTTGGTATCAAACAGAGCATAATATTATTTGGTTTTTCTTCGACCCCTTTTAAGCATAAGCAATATTTTCTAGGGCAATTCGGTTAAAAAGCCTATTTGGTTAAAATAGACAATTTCAATACTTTTTGGTTAACTAGCCTTTATTCTATATCATTATGTGTTAAAAGTCTTAAACACCCTTCATTTGAAATATCTAAAATATCCAATTTGAAACAAAAATTTACCAAATCCCCCAAACATAAATCCCCACTTTTATTCTACTTTTTTCATACGCAATTTAAAACCAGCAGTAAAATGGCATACTGCCGTTTTAAACGTCTGAATGCCGTTTTAACTAATTTTATGTTCGTATCAATTTATGTTTTCTCGTATCCACATAAAAATGAATGAAAACAAGTTTTAACAATATTTTGAGTGAAATCGAGAGTCCATGATCCAAAACGGCATGTTGTATTTATAAACGGTTTGGTGACATTTTAACTAACGTATATAATTTTTCACCACATTTATAGTGAAATTGAGACCCTATAATCTAAAATGACATGATGCCGTTTTAAATGATTATGTGTCGTTTCAACTAATTTTGTATCAATTTCACTTTATTCACTCGTATGCACATTAAAATAAAAGAGTGAACGTTTTTCAAGTTTGGTTGACTCATTTTGTAGTGAAATCAAGGCCCCACCATGCAGAACAACATGATGTTGTTAAAAAGTAAATAATTTAAATTCCAATTATGAGATAAGATACTCAATAATTGTTTACCTTAAATAAATCTTACATGATGTTCTAATATATGATTGACTCATTTTGGAGTGAAATTGGTACCCCATAATCTAAAATGATATGCTGCTGTTTTAAACGATTGGGTGTCGTTTCACCTAATTTCGTATCCGCTTTACTTTATTTTCACTTGTATACACATGAAAATGAACAAATGGAAGTTTTCATTATGTTTAGACCCGTTTATCGACATAAAGTTCACTCGATAATAACCATCACCACTGTTCCGTGAGTAAGTTGTGTTGACACCAACCTCTGAGGTCACTTAGTTCGGATTACTGTATTCAATGAAGGGATGATAATGCGAGCTCGGATGTGTGAGTTCAGCTCGGATCTCAAGAGACTTATCCAAGAAGTTTGTGTAGTCCTTCAAGGCGGAATAGTGAATAATGATTGAGAATCACTGACAGAATATACAAGCTACCAATCAGACAGATGCATGTGTAAAGATCTCACGTCAGCGCCCACATTATCCTCCAATCAAAAATCTTAGTTTCTCTCTCTAAGTAATGCATTAATTGCTGGGGACCACTTGTATCAGTAACTTATGATCAACTGACAGATTTGAGCTCGGGCCACCAATTCTGTAGCGCCAACATATGAACTTATTCAACTTAGTATCAGGATTGACAAGACGAAGGTACTACATGCATGCATATGTCTCATATATAAAGCCATTGAAGTAAAAGAAAAGGGGGGGGGGGGATTCTAAGAAAAAAATACAAACTTCTTACACTTCTCTTATATTTCAAATATCCTCTATAATTAGAGAAAAAGATTATTGTGCTAACCATCTTGCAACCCTTTTGATTAATATCCACTTGAATTTGTGTTCGTTCTTTAAGTTGGCTTGAATTTTGTCTATACATTTTTCAACGTCAACAAGTTGCATTAAACTTAACTACGAAATAAAGTAAATAAAACTAGTATGGTATAGAAAACATAGCATGTGCAATCGTTCAATATATATAACTTATATATGATATTCTAAACATTGTTTTTACTAATTTCGAAGAAACATCGAGAATACGTGACCCAAAACGGCATGTAGTCATTTTAAACGTACATATATCATTTTTGCTAATTTCGTGTTTGTTTTGCTCCATTCTCACTCGTTTTCACATGAAAGTGTAAGAATGAAAGTTTTAACTAGATTTAGACGTCACTGTCCACAAAAAGTTCAAACTATAGTGAGTCACATCATACGTCCGTTTGAAGATTATACTACACTTGACAACCAAGAAAAATGTATACAAAACATAGCATGTGCAATCGTTTAATATGTACAACTTATCTATGATGTTTCAAACAATATTTTACTAGTTTCGAAGAAAAATCGGGAGCTCGTGATCCAAAATGGCATGTAGTCATTTTAAACGCATGTATACCATTTTTACTAATTTAGTGTTCGTTTCACTTCATCCTCGCTCGTTTTCACATGAAATTGTAAGAACAAGAGTTTTAACTAGTTTAGACATCACAGTCCACACAAAGTTCAAATTACAATGGCAAGTTTGATAGTCAAAACATAGCACGTGTAGTCATTCAATGTGTATGAGTCGTGTATGATGTTTCAAACACCATTTTACTAGTTTTGGAGTGAAATCAATACCCCGTGATCTCAAACGGCATCTTATCATTTTAAACAGAGGGTTGTCGTTTAGGGTTTAGGTTTTAGGGTTTAGGGTTTAGATTTTATGGTATATGGCAAAAATGAAAAACATATGATTATTCAACATGCATTTTTAAACGACTAAGTATCGTTTTAACAAATTTTGTATTCGTTTCACTTTATATTCACTTATACTCATATAAAAGTTAAATGAATTCAAATTCTTACCATATTTGAACAATACGTTAGATACAAAGTTCATCCGATAATGACCAACACTATGTAATTGTACTATAGTTGACAATAAAGAAAACGTAAGTAGCAAATATGGTATCCAAAACATAGCACGTGTAGTCGTTCAATGTGTACGAGTCATATATGATGTTTCAAACACAATTTTACTAGTTTCTGAGTGAAATCAATACTCAATGACCTAAAACGACATCTGGTCGTTTTAAATGTATAGACGACGTTTTTACTCATTTAGTATTTGTTTCAGTTCATTCATGACCGTAATCACGTGAAAGTTTATGGATGAAAGTTTTAACTATATTTCGACGTTACGGTTGACAAATTTATTCAAACTATAAGTCACTCCATAATCCGGTAGTAAACTACACTATGCTTGACAATAAAGAAAAACAAAAATAGCAAGTATGGTATCCAATACACAGCACGTGTAGTCGTTCAATGTATACGAGTCATGTATGATGTTTCAAACACATTTTTACTAGTTTCGGAGTGAAATCGATACATCGTGACCCCAAACGGCATCTAATCATTTTAAAAGGAAGGTTGCCATTTAGGGTTTAGGTTTTAGGGTATATGGTTTAGATTTTAGGATATAGGGCAAAAGAGAAAAAACATGTAATTGTTCAACATGCCTTTTTAAATGACTAAGTACCGTTTTAACAAATTTTGTATTCGTTTCACTTTATATTCCCTCCTATCCACATAAGATACTCAATAAATTAGTTAATTCAACATGTACAATTCTACTAAAATATTTCAAACAACGATCCACTAGTTTTTGGGTGAAATCGAGACATCGTGACCCAAAACGACATATGATCGTTTAAACGTATGGTTGATGTTTCTACTCATTCAATGTCCGCTTCAATTCAACAACATTGTTCCATGAGTAAACTATACTATTCTTCATATGAATGAATGTAAATATCATAAATTTCTTTATATTTCAATTATAGATAAGATATTCAAAAAGATAGTTTATTTAATTTATATAAGTCTTTTAAGATGTTCAAAAATATGATCGAACAGTTTTAAAGTGAAACTGAGACTCTGTGACCCAAAATGACATGCTGACATTATAAATGGCTAGTTGTCCTTTCAACTAATTTTGTGTTCATTTCACTTTATTCACTTATATTTATATAAAAATTAAAAAATTCAAGTTTTTATCATATATGAACAGTGAGTTGGATATAAAGTTCATCCGATGGTGACCAACACTATTGTTCTGTAAGTAACTTACATTCTACTTCACTACGAATAAAGGTAAGTAATACAAATTTCATTATATTCTCAACAAATTAGCTAATTCAACATGTACAAATCTTCTAAGATGTTTCAAATTACGATCGGCTAGTTTTTGAATGAAATTGCATCATGCAACCTAAAATGGAATTTGATCGTTTTAAATGTATGGTTGACGTTTTTACTTATTTAATGTTCAGTTCTATTCATTCACATTTGTTATGGATGGATGAATGTTAATTGTTGAATTTAATCTTGAAATTGTGATGATTTTTTATAAATTTTGATAGCTATTTTTATAAGATTTTTGGTAACTATAATAGCATCACTGTTTGTACAAATCAAAATGGCATATGGTCATTTTAAACACATGTATGACGTTTTTACTCATTTAGTATTCGTTTCGATTCATTCACGTCTATAACCACATGAATGCTTAAGGATGAAAGTTTTATCTATATTTTAACGTTGCGGTCGACACATTTTTTTCAAACTATAATGAGTCACTCCATAATCTGGTAGGAAACTACACTATACTTGGCAATAAAGAAAAACGTAAGTAGCAAGTGTGGTATCGAAAACATAGCACGTATAGTCGTTCAATGTGTACGAATCATGTATGATGTTTCAAAGCATCTTTTACTAATTTCGGAGTGAATCGATACCCCATGACCCAAAACGAAATCTAGTCGTTTTAAACATATGGCTGACATTTATACTCATTTAGTATTCGTTTCGGTTCATTCATGCCTGTAACCACATGAAAGTTTAGGGATGAGAGTTTTAACTCTATTTCGACGTTGTAATTGATACATTTAATGATGGAGCTAGGGGGCAAGGGGGCTACCGCCCCCCAACATTGTCCGCTGGTCCATTATTCCTAGTTAATTTGTAATTTATTTTTCAATTTCGCCCCTCCTCCCCTAAAAAAAATTTGACTCGCCCCCGTAAAATTTTGAATTTTTTTTCCACTAATAAATATTAACTCAATAACTTACCCTTTAAAATTCAACCATACAAAAATCTTAGACATAAACAAAAGATCCAATAGTTACTTGAATAAATAAATGGCTCAAATCCAATTTAAAAGCTAAGTTCTCAATTCTCAGGCCCAACTAATTAAAACTCAATTCCCAAGCCGACCTAATTAAAAACCCTTACGGAATGACTAATTTCAGATGTCCAAGTCATCTCTACCATCTGTTATATAGATAGGGAGTTTACTTTTTGTCTTTTTGATATCCATCTAACGTTCATATTTTCAACTTGTATAGTGTTAAACACATAGATGGACATATTATTTTTGTATCGATACATTGATTGTTTTTTTGGTCAGTCAATCTAACTGGCCTATCTTGGTACTCAAAATCGTCGTTTTCAATCCTCTTAGTTAAAAAAAAAAATCGATGTATTTGTTTCCCTTTATGTTTCCTTGTGTCCACATAAGATACTCAATAAATTAGTTAATTCAACACTTACAAGTCTACTAAGATGTTTCAAACTATGATAAAACTAATTTTTGAGTAAAATCGAGACATGTTAGTCAAAACGGCATCTGACCGTTTTAAACGTATGATTGACGTTTCTACTCATTTAGTTTTGTTGAATAAGGGTATATGAGGTAGTTTATAAATTATAATTTAAAATACTTATTTTAAACATGTTTTTTTGGTCAGGCTAATCAAACTATATTATAGAAGGGCATATTTGACCAAATTACCACTATTTTCCATCAGAATCCAGACCCTCTCTCAACTCAAATCAAACCTCTTCTCCTCCCAACTGATCGTTTCCAATCAGCTGATCAACTCAGAAACCTTAGCCAACACCCTGCAGATCTCCCTCGACCATGCGCGCCTTCTCCTTGAGACCCTCTCCCCGTCCTTCAAGACGATTCCGACCCATTGGCCAACGCCAAGGCCACACTGGAGATTGATTCTATTGGTGTTAATGTGTTCGATTTGCTGCTGTTTCTCTATATACAGAGCTACAAGAGGTTGCTACCGAAGGCGCACAAGGACTCTGCTTCTGTCGCCGGTGTTTGCACTCCTCATCGGCTTTTCATGGGATATTATCTTCCCTCTCGCCATTATAGGTGCATTTTATTATAAATGCATTATAGGTGCCCTCATGGGAAATGCTGGTGGAATTTTTATCTATTCGGGTGATTTGAGCTATGTTTGTTGAGATGTGAAGTCGATTTCTGTTGAATTTATTGTTTCTTTTTTTTAGTGCCACTGTTTTACAATAGCCATATCTCATGCTATGCATGATGAACGAGTAGTTAATTGAATTGGCGTTACTTTTGAAATTTAAATGATTGGATTATGAAACGGGGTCATTGGCAAGTGAAATGAGTTTATTTTAATGCATGGTTATCTTGTTAACAGAATATTACTACTGTATGTAGCAATATAAGTTCTTATAAAAATAAATCCTACTTCATAATCTGAATGGGCATTGAGCTGTAATTGTGTTATTTCATTGTTCATTTAATGAGATAGTTTTATGTTAATTTTCACATGTTCTAAAATAACTTAACTACTCAAAAGTTTTGACAGTTTGAATAAATGTGCAAGTTCAATGGTGTTGTCATGATGAGTAGTGAGTTTTGAATCAATGCATTATCATTATCATTTATCTAATAAATATGGTGATGATTTTATCTATTGAAGCTTGTGCGCAACAATGGCCGTCGGAATATGCCATCTCAAACTGATGAAGAGGCTCATCAGCTATCCTATTTGCAGAAGCACCTGGGTAACATTCTAACCCTTTTGGGAGACTCCGGAGAAGAGGAAGGCAACGAATCTCAGGTATATATTCTCCTTACTTGTCCACTCATGAATCTTCTGTTGTTTTGCAACTTTGTGTTAGAAATTTCTTTCCAATGTCAATTGAGGCACAATCAAATTTTGTTAATTTGATTGAGCATCCTTTGCTGTTGATGTGGTGGAGGCATTTTCTTCCAGTTGTGTCCGCTTGAGCTTTCATTAAAATGCTTATTTACCCTGCATGTCATGTTTTATCAGTGGATAAATTTGTGCATCTTGTATTTCTGGTTTATTTTGAGGAAAAGGGATCCAAGAGAACCCACTTGAGCCAGAATGCCCCATTTTTTTTCTAATTCAGATCCCGACATGCCTGCTGTTCCTGTTCCTGCATCACAAGTTCTTGATTGGCTTCTCCAGAATATATCATCTACCCTGGAACATATTTCTGAGAGAGTTTCTCCAAAAGAAAATGGGCCAAACAATGCCCCTGATCAGGATATTCCAATGGCTGACATCTGCACAATTTCCGCGAAGCCCTCAACCAGACCTAGAGGTCCAACTTTAATTGAAGGGATCTCTAAATCATGTGCAAAGCAAGCATCTAACCTTAAAGGCTCTTCTGTCAAAGTGAGATAATTTCGTTGATGTTCACGCATCTCTACTTTTCTTACTATATATATATATATATATATATATATATATATATATATATATTTTAATGAGATATTTTCACTCAAAAAATAGCTTTCATTAGTATTCTGGCCTTTTCATTTCCTTTGTGGCAAAGTTAACTAATTTCTTACTTTGAGCACCTTAGATATATTTTCTTCTATTTTGGTGCTTCCTGATGATCTAGTGAATTTGAGTTCCACTGTAAATTCAAGATAATAATTATAATAGTGGATTTAGCTTTGTTTTATACGCTATTAGGCACAAACAGTGAGATGTGAGATCATGATTGGTGCTATCATAGAAGCAAATTGAATTGGGCTGAATGCCACTGTGCTCCATAGATTAGCCTGTGGTTAAGATGAGTTACTTTATTTCTTATTGATTTTGGTCGCCTAGCATTAGAGGTGAAGTGGAAAACAATTTCGTAGATCTGTAAGGGGTTGGTAACTTATTCGCATCACTTCCCAACAACCTCAAACATAGCTCCTAAGTAGCAGGAAATAAAAAATAAAAAATTATCCTTGTTAGGATGAGTAAATTGTCTAACCCTAGCTCTTTAGGCTAGTATTGCGCCTCAGCTCTGTGCTCTGGTAGCTAATGTCAAAATTTACGATACATCTCTTGCTTATTTAACTTGTGGCCTTGTTTTACTTAGCAGTTTGCTTTGGATGCAATTTTCAAATAATATTGACACAAAAGCTAACCTCTTTGTTTCTTTGTATTTTCTATCCATGCAGGTTGTAAATTGTCGTGAATCAATAATTTACATTTTGGCACCACTGAGATATGCTACAGTATATGGATACTCAGATGCAACTATTTTTTTTGGAGCCTTTGGCAAGGTAGTGATTTAGTTAAGAATAGGAGCACAATTCCATTTATTCCTAGCTGCACATTAATTTGTCAGTTTGGCTCGTGATTTTGTAATCGTTACTTGGTATAGTCATATAACTAATGTTGTCATTGGGCACTATAGTAGCTATTGCATTGACAATGGCATGGCAGATGAATTATATACTGCATGCATATTGTCTCGAGTATGGTTTAATATACACAGGAATCATGATTGATATGCACTAAATTATTTTGAATGATGTATTCTAGAAATCATATAACATAAAGAAACTTGTGCATGCCCTACTTATCTTCTACTGTTAAAAATGAACATTGCGAGCATGTTCATCTGATTACAGCAGCTAAACATATCTGCATTGCCAACTGTCGTGAATGCCTTTTCTTCTTGGGCGAAAATCAGCAACCTCTAATAATTGGTGATAACCATAAATTGCAGGTGAGTCTTACATTTCCTTTCTTGCATGTATTTCTATTTCTTGCCAGTCTTCGTGCTGCCTTTCCACTTTATAGTTCGGTAGTCTGTTAATATGTAAGGAAGTGGTTAATACTTCCAAAATGCATGGAATATTAATCGAAGACCTGCACACCTTGTACTCCCCAAAAGAAGAAATGAATCTTCAGAAGTACCTGTAGGATGCTTGATAGCAATTCTTAGTCGCTTGCAATATTCAGCTTATGTTGCTGGTATTTGTCGCCTTTCCAGTGCATGTGAAGTTTCTGCTGAATCTCTCTACTACATGTATCCAATCCAGTTTTAAGCTCAAATACTTCACTGAATTTATTTTGCTACTTGAATTCTCTTTATCATGTTCAACCAACAATTTCATTTATATTTCCCTTTTCTCCTTTTTGTATAGGTGGCTCCATATAATACATTTTACTCACAATTGAAGGACCACACGAATCAAGTTGGCGTTGACCCTAGCATCAACAGGTGGGATGTACCTGTGGCACTTGGGTGGGGGTGGGACATTTGATTATCATCCCAATGCTTAAATTTGTTTTGTGGCAAAAAGATTCAGCAAGTCTAGTTTTCTTGAATTTCCAGCAAGCGAACTTGGAGGAAGTTCAGCAAATTGTGAGGGAAACTCAGCTTGAAGAGATCCGGAAACGAGAGTTGTCAAGTGCTCTTCATATGTGCTTTAAAGACTGGTTATTAGGTCATGTCTGATACTTCCTGCATTGGGTCTTTGTTTTACTTATGAGGATACACCGAGCAGACAGGTTACTGTGATTGAATCCAGTCTTTGGGGCTATTGTGTATGAGTCGTCAAAATTTCTATAATGACTTGGTTTTACTCATCTGTTGGAGTGTAAGCTGTAATTACTATTTGCTTTCATGATGTGCATTAGGATTTAGAATTTGGACCCTTGTAATGTGAACCACGTGATACTTGAAAATTTTGTTAGAGAAGGACTAAAGGGTGCAGAAACCAAAGCACCCAAGGATAACAGGAATGTATGTGAAGACATAAGCTTGTTATTCACCGCTGTTAAGTCAACTTTCTAGGCCCTATTTCATGCAAAATCCGTTGCATATTGTCAAATGCAGGTGCTTATATATACAATAATCAACTAACAACGAAACTTCGTAATATGGAAGATGTAGACGTAGTTTTATTTCCTTCTGAATAATTACCGAGTCAACTTGAAGCATTCTAACTACCATGTTTGTATGAATTGATAGCTTCAGGAAACAACCGGCAGCTATACTGCTTATAAGAATAAGTGCAAAAATGCTGCAGCATGACTGGAGTGATAGAGGTCAAATTTGAACATTCCCCTTTATCCTAGAATTGATGTTCAACCAGTTCAATTTCATCTTGCTAGTTTTTTTTTTGCTCTGAAGGCAGCTGGGACTTTGATATTATCTACCCAATTACATCAAATCTGTTCAGACTTTTGAACTATTGTCTAGATTGCAATTAGAAACATATTTTTGCACTTGTAATTCCATTTTTTAAAACGGAAATATCGTAGCATCTTTTATTCCATAACTGTTTTGCAAGACGCGAGTACCGGAATTTAAAGGATTAAAATGATAATTATTGCTTGGTATTGAGCTGGTAGGCTCCGTTATAATGTAAATTTTAAATTTTTACTTCAAGACTGTCATTTACTGCTAGCTTGATAATTGCATGCAATTTTCAGCTTAACATAACCAATGCGAATAGTTAAACTGAAGTATGCAGCACAGAAGCTCAGATGTAAAATATGTCCTCAATTACATTGTAGAATTAACTAAAGATCATATTCATATTCTTGCATATTCATATTCTTGCATATTTACTTCAAAGTAAATTATTACTCACTGCTTTTTTTCTTTTTGGTCACAAATTACATCTACAGATCTTTATGTATTCTACGCCTTCCCAGTTGGGGTTGCAAACCATCTAAACTTTTCGATGCAAAAAATTGGAATTCCTTCAATTCACAGGAAAGAACCAGGTACAAAGTGTGCGGTGCTTAGCTTGAAGGGGCCATCTGAAGGATCTTTTCCGCTTGATCGGGGAAGAAAGTAATGAACAGAAATGCACCTGAGAAGTCCACCATTCAAGCAAAATGATTGAACCACATATTGAAAAAGAAGAGCAAAAACATCATGGAAATGTTTGATACACATTAGTTGACAGCCCAGGTGTGTTTTGAGCACTTACAGATGAGAACAGTCCCTAAAACAGCGGAAATTTTGCCTTGAATGGTAACCAAACCAGCCTTGCCTGCATTTTGTAGCTCAGTGGAACCAACAGAATTGAACGTCCCTGCAAACAAATTGATTATTGCACTTGGCCTGGTGTAATCTAATAGATATGGCTATTGAATTAGAAATTTACCAGGTGTTGCAGATTGGAGCCCTGACGTTATGCAAGCTATGCTTCCATAACCTGCTTTCTCTAATTTGTCGGCAGCTGCAGGAGCCCTTAAAACCGTAAAATATAGCATAATTAAAAAACATACATGAAGTAATGTAAGAACATGTTTGAAAGGGGTAACGCCCAAAGGGAAAGGGCTTGAGGTGGATTCTCGGACTTGATTCTGGTGTATTGCACTTATAGAGCTTTAACTTGTTAGCGCAGTGCACCAATCCTTGCATCAAGAATCCACAAGTCGGAAGCAATGCTAACAACCAAGAAACATACCTCAGTCCTTCTTGACAAACAAGTAAAAGCTTGCTTTCAGGTGAAAATTGGCTCTTAACAGATTGCACAAAATCAGGATTTGGTTTAGTAAAAGGCAGTCCATAGAATAAACCCGAAAAATTGTTGTGTAAGGTCCTCTTTATTATGGTTCCTGTCCAAAACATACAAGAAAACAATAAGACAAGTAAAATAAGACAGAAAAACTGTTAGCAGAGCGAACTAGACATACCAAAGTCATTGTCCTGGTTTTCAATAAAAAGAGGGACATGGTAGCAATCTTTTATGTGAGCTCGCTCAAACTGAGTTCTATCGCGAACATCAAGAATTGCATATCCCTCAACTGCTATGAGCTTCTTTGCTTCTTCAGCATTCACATAATTGACTTCTGCTTTAATCACCAAATTTCGCCTAGGTAGTCGTCTCCCTGTCACGATCCCTCCTCGATGAGTCCACGATGTTCCTAAATTGCTGAAACCACATTCCTAATTTTTAACTTCCATGTGTATGATGAGTAAATTCCAATCTCTATTCCCTTTTAATTTATCATAAATACTGAGATTTCATCAATTGATGGAGTTCTAAGAGCAGGAAGGGCAATTTTAAGTTGTGCGTCTACAATTTAAACGAAGTTAAAGATGCTTTCATATTCCCAGAATTTAGTACATCAAATTTGGACTAATGTAAAGATAAAAGAATTCAAAATCATTATCAACCGTGTTAACTATAAAATTTCAGTAAATTGATAAAGTTCTAACAATCTCCTATCACATCATCCAGGAAAAAAAAAAAAAGTAAAGCGAAAGATAAAATTATCTCTATAGCAGTATCAAATTCAAAATTGTAAGATCGTGTACGTAATTTACTTCGAGTGAGCTTTGCTAAAAATGGCTCTTACAATGTTAAATTACCTCCGAAACGAGAGTGTTGAGAAGCAACAGCAAGCAATTCCTGCCATATCTCCACTGTCTCAATCTCCGTTTCTCTAGAACGCAGCAGAATGAAATTCTAGACTAATAGCCGCGATTGTCCAAGGAATTCAAGGGAGTGAATCAGTTTCTGCCATGTGGCAAACAGAGTGTACTGGATTGGATATCTTGATTAGTATAGCAATTTCCCTTTATTATTTGAAAATACCCTATTATTTACCTCTATGAATCTATTTTCTGAAAAAATCCATGTTTTAAGAAGTTCCATGCTACTGAAATGTCTCGTTCCGAATTGGTCTCGATTTTTATTTTTATTTTATTTTAGATTTAAGTTATATTTTAAAAATAAATAAGTATAAAATACGAAAAATAGAAATATTTTCTATCCTCTTCTAGTTCTAATTGGTTCTGGTTATTAAAACTGAGAATCACTTAGTTTCGATCCAATTCTCTGATCTAATATCAAATTCCAAAAAATTCATTTTAACCGAAATTTTTAATTTTTAAATAGTGGCTTGTGTTATGGACCAACCATTTAATCTTTTTTTACATCACTATGGTACCTCAAGTCGTATTCAATTCATTATAGTTTTATTTATAATCTTAGACAAATGGATCATTTAAATTTTATAGATGTAATTTGGATTAATAAAGGGATTATGTTCATTTTATTCCTTTCAAGTAAGCATTTTCACATAAAGTGGAAGTGAGATTGGGATATGTTTATTCAATTCAATAGTCAACTAGTTGATGTAAATTGTTGCCGTTTAGTTTAAATTTGAAAATGCAAATCATGAGCATCAATGTAAATCATTTTGATGAAGATATTAGACACAATTTATAGCTTGCAAAATTTTATAGAAACATTCATTAGTTAATGGATTTGAAAACTTCAATTGAAGAAATCGAATCGGATCAAACCACAACAGAATAATTCAATTTTGGTTCATTTCCATACTTAGAGATGGAACCCCATTGCCATGATCCCATCCCTTAATGTGAATCACAAACTCTCTTGACGGTTTTATTCTTTCTTATTGTACTTGCGGGTCAACACAGCTTGAATGGGAAGAAGGGGTTATACTGTTCTACCCATTGAGTGCAATTTCAATACTAGACATGCAGGATCCACTGAAAATGCGACAGCAAAAGCAAACTACTACCCCATTTATGACACTCCGTCTTTAACTAGCAAGTCTACTCCATTTATCTCCGATATCGATAAAACAAGGTCAATAATTCAGCAAATACCCAATTAGCACCTCTATGACTCTTCTCCCAAAATGCCCTTCCTTTATCAATAATTCAGCTAAGTAGTCAAGACTAATAATCAACAGGATGTTTGCTAGCTGTCACATATTTCTGTTTTTTAAATTTTGTCCCTTGAGAATAGAGTTAAAACATATCCATTTTCCTTGATAAGAGAACTTTTAGACTATTTAATAAAGTAAAATTATTAACTTGGCCTGCCTTTTCCCTGTTGAATTCACTAGGATGTTAGGTGGGACGAGCCTCCAGCCAAGCTGAGTTTTTCCGTGCAAACCACTTGCCGGCTCGTCCAGGGACGGGAAGTAAACATGTGCGTTCCGGCTCAGTTTGGCCCACCTGCGACCTTGTGGGGGTGAGCCAAGCCGTATTTTTCTTCAAGTGAGCCCGCCCGTGCTTGGCTCTCCCAAAGCGAGCATGGGCCTGCTTGCCTAGAGGGCTGAGCTGAACTCAGGATTGGCGAACCAAGCCGAGCAACTTAACCCACTTAACATAATATGGTATCAAAAGCTATACTGGTTCATAATCTCAATTCCTATCTTATTGCAATCAAAAACTGGAATTAACTGTTCAGTACAGTAATAATACCCTACAATATGGTATCAAGAGTTATACTGGTTAATATCTCAATTCCTATCCTACTTGCACTCAAATACTGGAATTAACTGTTCAGTACAGTTATGATGCAGAAGTAGAACATGTGACGCTGGAAAAAGCCAGATTCGCCATTGTACAATCAACCTTTAGTAGAATCAGATGGAGTAGTAGCTCAGAGTTGGCGAACCAAAGAATGGGGTGTTGGTAGAACGGAATGATCGATCGAAGGGGTCAACTTCAGCACCATCTGCTGTGCCAGGCTTGTGCAGCAGACACGCCAGAGACTCCACGATTTCAGATATTGGGGGACGGAATTCCTGATCAGGCTGATGCATTTCAAACAGACAGAAACTTAGTCGTTCAAATTTCACATGACCGCCAATAACAACACAATTTACTGTCTGAAGTGCTTTATCAAAGATGTGTCTTTTTATGCGAATGAAAATAGAACACAATTTCAGTAAAAAGCCAAAGAAAGTCAAAGAAGTCATTTCTCAAGCCCCGTGTTGTGGATATCAGCATGTTTAATGTCGTACAAGTTACCTGAATACAGAGGGAGACGATGTCAGCAAAACGTGATAGAGACTTGGATGAAAATGTTCCAGTCATGACTGGATCGACCATCTGTCCTAAAGACTCACGGTCATGAAGTCTGAATGAAGCCCAATTCACCAAGGATTGCTCTGATAATGGTCTTGAACTTGAAAAAATGACAGAAACGTGATTAGTCAGGAAGTTAAGAATGAGTAGATTGTAGAATAAAGAGAAGCCAAAAGAAAGTCCTAATAAACTCTATACCAATCGAAAGGCCTCCTTCCTGTTAAAAGCTCTAAAAGCAGCACTCCAAATGTATACACATCAGCCTTTGTGTTAGCGATCCCAGGCTGGATAGGTTGGATATTTGCAGATACAATGTAGCCACTATCAGCAATAGCCATTTCTGAAGCCTGTGTTATGTTTGGTTTTGAAGTGATACAATGCTTAAAATTGTCAAAAACAATATATTGGAAATAACTCTGAAGGATAATGGAAATTAACCTGTTAATATGTACCTTGAGCTTAACATTGTTGCTGGTCAGGGGTCTCAGGATAGCCAGGTTGCAGTCACAAATGTGGGGCATGAGCTCTTCGTCAAGTAGGATGTTAGAAGCCTTCAAATTGCTATGGGCTATGGGAGGCATGCAGGAGGAATGCATGTAACTGAAATTTCACAGAGAAAGGAGAGAGAATAAAAAGGCTATCACTTGCCACAATAGAGAATGTGGATGACATCCGACAAGATCAGGCAAGAAAAAAATGCACATACAAGAGCCCGATTGTTAAAGACAAGATTCTGAGTAAATAAATTCGTTGTCTCTCTAAAAGTTCAAACTTATGGATGAGATTGTTCAACATGGTATCAAAGCCACAGCCACCTAGTTGTGAAAATTGTGCACACTAGTGGTCATTGATTAAAAGAATTGAATCTTGGGTATGTTGAAGACAAAATTTTAGTATATAAAAGATTAAGTTTTAATGGGCTGGTTCAACATCGATTGAAACTTACTTCAATGCTCTAGCTACACCAAGAGCAATTCGGACACGCAGGCCCCAGGATAGTGGCTTGTACATGGCACAATGCAAGGCCTCATCAAGAGAAAAATTCCTGATATATTCATACACAAGGAGATGTTGGCCATGCTCCATGCAGTACCCAAGAAGTGTCACTATGTTTGGGTGCCTCAATCGGGATACATTCCGAATCACATCTAGGAATTCTTCTTCTTCAATGATGGACAGAGGTACCGTATTAATGCTTTTCACAGCCACAATCTAGCAAATGGGAACAAAAATTCAGAAATTTTGATAGTACAAGGCTTCAAAAGTTCTGGAACTTGCGTTGTATAGTTCAAGATAGTACCATTCCATCTGGAAACTCTGCTCTGTGAACACAACCAAGGGATCCCTCTCCAAGAAGGTTTCCTTCACTGAAGCTGTTTGTTGCTGATTGAAGCTCCGACAGGGAGTACATTTTTGCACCCATTGACATTTTGTTCGTAGAGAAGCTTTTTCTTTTAGATAATTTTATCATTTGAGAACGCATAGGGGGCAAATGAGAGGGGTTAATCATTGGAGGAGAACTGAATGATGACACATGTGGGCTATCCTCTGCAGTCATGGACGAATAATCTGTTCCGACATAAATCGAAGCAAAAAGGAGAGTAAAAAAGGGAAACGAAAATGAATAATACTACATATGTAGATTTAAAATTGATCAATAATTCATGCAAGTTATTGCTTAAAGAAAAAAAAAAGACTGAAAGTAATATTCTTGTCATATATTTATAGTGATGTATGGACCTCTGACTATGCTGATTGGTGAAGATCTTGTTGAACCATCGCAGCTACCTAAGCTTTTGAGGATTTCCCTACGTGATCGGTGAATACGAATTAAGATGAAAAGAACTGCACATGCAGCAATCAGAGTGCCTCCTCCAACCATCAGAACTATTCCTGCTGCACCCTGCCCCTTCTTCTTGTGCCCTCTTACTTTGTGAGAAGGATAGCTTTCAATGGCACTTAAATTTGTAGATGGTGGACTAGTGATATTCTGCTCGTTGGGCAAAGTATCGAAAGGAAAATTCCAGGGTGGAGAGTTTGGTCCATTGTTGAACCGATTTCCGCCAATCCTGAAAAGAGATGAAGAGGCAAAGAGTGACAAACATTAATAGATTTTATTTGCAGCAGAACAGAAAAAGTAATTACATGGATGACTTGTAGCTTACCACAAGTTGTGTATATCTTGAAACTTTTCTGGAATAAGACCACTGAAATGGTTATCTTCAATATTCCTGAAAGTGAACATAACGAGTACAGAAACAAAAACAGAAGGTTTGGACTAAGTTTTAACTTTCTGGAGAAAACATACAAGTCAGATAGTGGGAGATTGGCCAAGAATATTACTGATCCGGTAAATTCATTTCCCTGCAAGAACCTGCAATAATTCTTAAGATATAATGTTGTAGTTGGGAACTGATAATCCATGCCATGCTTAATCAGAAACAAAAACTCACAATCTTGTAAGGTTTTTCAAAGTTTTGAATGAGGTAGGTAGATCTCCGGTGAAGTTATTGAATGATAAATCCCTGGAAAAGCAGAATGTATTTCTCAGAAATCACAGTAATAAACCAATAGCTCAGATCTGAATATAATTATGTTGAGGAACTGAAGCAATGTAGTCAACAATTTAGAAGTTCTTGTATCTAGAATAAATTTCTGTAATATTCCCACTGAACTTGATTTTCCGAGTCTTAACTGGTGCCAGTAATTTAGGGGTAACAAAACAAGTCCAATTTTCATCTAGTCTTTAATAAAAGTTGTCTTAACTACTTCATTTGATAAGTGGTGTCTAATTCAAGGGACTTGATCAAAATTTTCAAACTAAGAAAAATCCAACCACTGTCAACTTGAAAAGCGAATAAAATGCAAAACCCTCCTAATGGGTCTTGGTTTCAAATTTCATAAGGGAAAGTAACCATCATTAAAAGCCCTGGGATATGCACATCTTATGAACTCTAGTTAACATCAGCTGCAGGTCTACACTTCACATTCAGTGTAAGGAAACTAGAAAATATCTTACATTTCTATTAGATTCTCCAGGCCATTGAACACATCTCCTAAGGGTCCAGATAAAGTGTTGTGGCTCAGATTCCTGCACGAATACCATTATTCATGGTATCAAACAAAACTTAATAACAATACTGATAACCTGTAATTGTATAAGAAAACAAAACTCAGCAGTAAGGGAAAATGCTGCTTACAGATGCCGGAGATGTTTCATGTAAACTAAGGAGTATGGAATGCTTTGGCTAAAGTTATTCCCCGACAAGTTCCTGTATTTATCAAAGATAAAAGGGCAGAGAACTATTTTTGTAATAGCATGTATATCGAGGTTAGTTTATAAAATAGAACTAGTAAATAGGGCTATCTTACAGTTGTGTGACATTAGGAAGTACGAAGTAGGGAATATCTCCGTGAATGTGATTTGAGCTAAGGTCCCTAGTACAAATAATTGCACGGAAGTGGTAAGGAAATAAGATCGGGACTATATACCATTTACTGAAGTAAGCAGTGGCATTACTAAGAATTTACTTACAGCTGCTTCAAACTTCTTAGATTTGAGAGGTCAAATCCAATAGTTCCAGTGAGCTCTAGGCCATGGAGTTTACTGATAAAAGTAAAAGAAAATGTCATTTGTTTTAATATTACAATCAGGTAAAATTGAGTAGCTTGCACATTTGATTATCTTCAGGAACATGGAATTACAGGTGGATTACTGATGATCCAAAGCACAAAACTCCAGTCCATGATTCTTCACAAGGATCTCCATCGTTTAACTTCCATTCCTTCAGCTGTGGTGGGCTGTTCAGGGACCTGTACAGATCTCTAAGAGCTTGGACTGCATATTGTAAGTTAAATGATTATTTCTTCTCGAAACTGAACAAAACAATCAGTCAGAATAATAAAGAACAAACAATTTACAAATCCTGCAATGTCTATTATACCATGCACGAAAACTCTGTACTTCTATGCTCCAGTAACCCTAAATTTTATATTTTGTATGATTTTCAGTCATCTGGTCCCGTTTTTTGTAAAGCTTAATTGCATTTTGCCAAAAAAAAAATAAAAAATCAAAGAGTCCACAGCGTCAACCAAAAAAGATACATGACAGATCAAACATGAATATAAAATTAAGAAAATATCAAAAATAAATTGAAGAAATTTACTCTGATACAGAAGGATATAAGGGAAGTTCAATGAATGGACACAACTCATTGTCTACAGCGTTCAAGAACAACATATGCAGCAAAAACAATTTCAAGAAGGATAAACGAATAAAAAATTGGTTTGAATGTGTACCATCGGATTTATCTGTAGAGGCCGAGGCTGGGAATGCCAGAATTGCCAAGAAGATGATTGTAATCAGACACGCAATTGGACAAAGTTCAGCCATTCTTTTATTAAGAAATAGAAAGAGCAGTAAATTGATCTAGTAAACCCACAAGATTTTTCTTCAAATCCCTCAATTTCTCTGAAAATATAAATCATAGTCATTAATATCAAAATTAATAGATGTAAAAAGTAAACGCACAGTACTAAACACATGATGAAGCTTCGCATCACTGAATATGTGAAAATCAAGAAAAGTGTCAGTGCATAGTTTAATTGCAATTGTCAAGCACAAGCCCAATTTAAGCACAAAAATCTTCATCCATAATACAACTAGTGCGTGCTTGCGTGATTGTGCAGAAGTCTCGTGTTCTGATATAGGTATATACATATATATAAAACTACATATCGTACATGGAAACAAAACTTACAGATACTATAAGTTGATAGGGGAAGTAAAAATGATTATCCAAACAAAGAAGAAAGCATTTCACAATACCAAGAAATCGTTCAAGAAACTGAATTCACAAGAAATGCTCGCAAACGCACACCGCGCACAAAATTTCTTTGGAGAAACGTAATTTTTGCACGTATATAATAAGTACGTAAATCTTTACATATATACACATTGTATATTGAAATATAACTGAGAACGAAGGAATTAGAAGTACCTTAGAGAGAGGAGGGAATTTCATGGAGTGAGGTGATTAAAGAGTGGGAACAGTAGTAGCAGAGGAATGAAGAAGAAGAATCTTTGCGACTTTGCGTAGCCACTGCTGTAATATTGTTAGGTAGTTACGAAAGTTCCCAAAAAAAAAAAAAAAAAAAAAAGGATTTTTTCAATTTGTCTTGTAAGTTTGTCATTTGTGTGAGGAAAACTGAAAAATCGATCAAGCCAACCGAACCAAATCGAGTCAACTTGGTTTGGGTTAGTTTGAACCAAAAAAAATCGGATCGGTTCGATTAATTTTAACTATTATAAAGTTGAGTGTGTTGGTTTCGGTTTAAGCAATCAATTCGTCAATAAATCGATCCAACTCGCTAATATTTTTTTTTATATTTTAAAATTCATCTTTTTAAAACTTAAAATAATAAAATAATAAAAACATAAATATAAATATTTCTCAAATAATTTATTTACCGTCTACTCTTCTTCTATCAAAAGTCCAAATTTCAAAAGGGAAGAAAGTAAGAAGAAGAAGTGTTTGTTGTAAATTCCAAATTTAAATTGTATCATTACTTTTCATTTTTTGTGTAATTGTTTGTTGGTAACTATTGGATACATACGATGATTTTGGAAAAATCAGTCCATTTCCATTATATATATATATATATATATATATATATATATATATATATATATATATATATATTGTCCAAACAGATTAACCAAACCATCCCAAATCAATTTGGTTTGGTTTCACTTGCTTCGGTTTCAACGGCTGGATTGGGTCGATTTGGAATTTACCCAAACCGATCAAGTCGATCTTGGTTTTGGGTTGGAATCAAATCCAACCCGAACCATGCTTAGGCTTAGATATGGGAATGGGACCTTGCATTGTCGAAAAGAACCCCTCCCCCATCATGTTATAGATTTTTTGGAAGGTAGGAGGTGGTTGGAACCGGACGGAATTAAAATATTCTATTACTTATCCATTTACTCATCTTTCAAAAATTACTCTCCATCCATCACTCCCTCTAACATCGTTCCTTGCATGGAAGGAAATGCCTAAATGACTAATAGACCATCCTACATTATAGTATTTTCCATCAAATTTGTTAGGTTTTAGTTGATTATGTAATTGGCTATTCTATAGACAAAAGGACTTAAATTGATAGTTGATGAAAGTTCAAGGAGTAATGTACAAATATATCAAAAGTTAATTGAATAGGTCTAGTGTTTCAAATTTGGAACAAAGGAGAAAACAACGTTGATTTTCGCTGGACTGTCGTCAGGTTATGGCTCGAGTTGCAAAAGTAGAAACACTGTCGCTGGACCATCGCCCCTCTTTCGCTCGAGCGACACCTTGTCGCTCAACTGTCGCTGGCTTCTAGCTCGAGCGACAGCTTTATACAGAAAATTTTATTTTCGCGTTTTAAAGATTTTTTTCCTGGCCCATGGTTTTCTTGACCTATCTATAAATACCAGAACATGTCTAGAACGAAATTTTGAAGGTTGATAATTGAGAGAGCTTCATCTGTGAGAGATCTATTGATTACTTCTTTCAACCTTCATCTTGCTTGAGTGTTTTGGTCAAAAACATCGAATCCTACATCCAAATACCAAAAACCTACTTCTTACATATTTGTCAGAGAGAGCTGAAGATCAAGGAAGCGACTGGAGTTCCAGTATGTGAGAACGGGTTGTTCTTCTTGATCCACTGGAGAAAGACGATTCCACCAAGCTAGGGGTTGCTGCAGGATAGCGGAGTTCTAGGAGAGCGTTGGTTATTGCAACTAGAATTGGTGCAAGGAGCACAGAATTCAGGAGAGCTGTCAAAATTGCAATCAGGAGATCAGATAGTTCATGTCGTCTTCTAGTCTCGTAGACTGTAAGTGCTGAATCGTTTCTAGTGGATTGACTGGCAAAGTGCCCAGAGTTTTTCCCAGTTGGGTTTCTCCGTGAACAATTCTTATATTTTTTACTGTTTTATATTTTACTGTTTATTACATTCAAACTGTGGTAATTCAACATAAGATAAATTGAATTCTTTGATTAACCATCTAGAGATAATTAACTTGTGACTTGTTGCTTGTTAATTAATTTTTTTTAATTCCGCATTAAATGCGTTGTTGACTAGGCCAAAGTGCTAACATGTATTCTCCTACTAGAATTAAATTGTTTTCCCATTTTAATTCAATAAAAGCTATTCCAAATCAGATTGAAGTCTAACCTTATCCCCTTTCTTCCAAACACAATTCAGCATTCGTTCTGGAGAATTTTACAAATTCTTCCTAGATTGTCGAAGGATATCCGTGGTCAATTCTCTGTTTTAGACTCTGGTCGTTGGTTTCTGGTTTGCAAGTTTTATGGAAGACAAGAGCCTCCAGTCCATCCTAGATACTAGCAAGTACTACATGGGTTGCTACGAAGCCAGAATGAAAAATAGGTAAAATTTGGACAAGACTGGAAATTTATCAGGTTGGTTACGGTCTACATCCTTATTCGTTTTGTGGTTTGAATGTGATGAGGACAGTTGTATATATGTCTTAATGGTTGACAATGTTAGTTGTAATGTAGGTAACATTGAAGTTGTAATCTTTGTATGTGAATTGAGTAGTGTAACAATGTTAGTTATAATGTAATACAACTTAAGATGTGAAGTTTGTACACCATATTTGGATGTGTGTACAATGGGTAGTTTATGCGAATGTAATCCACCTTTGGTTGTCTTATGGTTGTGGTTATAATTATGGATATGCTTATTGTAATGGTTTTGTAATCCATCTTTATAGTTATAATGGTACACAATGTGTTTGCATTTTTACAATTAACGTATGAGCTAGGGAAGTCAACAACAGAACCACGGAATTCAGTAAGAGTACCAAAACCAAATCCCAAGTTTGGAGGATGATGAGCATGTTTACTACGTCAACTAGCCATTGGAGAATTTGTAGATATTCTATTTTCTATTAGTAATAGTAGGAGCCTCTATTCTCGACTGTATATCGGAGTAGTTGGTTAAGATTAATATTATAAATAAACTCCAGTGCTTAGTAAAATTTAATTCAAAAATATTATCTTGTAGTTTGTTCTTACCCAAAATAGAACACTTAAATTTCGTACAACTGCTAATAAGCTACTGATTGGGACCTTATCAATTGGCATCAAAGAAGGTTGGCAAAAGCTACCAACAAAGAAAGAATCGAAATCCTGTAAGCGGGGCTTGGCAATTTGCAGGATGGCATTCACCGAATAGAGCTTGTAATGTCTGATAAGCTACAGTAGTAGGAAGAAATGCTCAACAATTGCCTGAAATAGGTATTACAACCAAAGTAGCATCAAGTCATAGCACTCACAATCGAGTTGGCTTGTCACATTCAAACTGTAAGGATGTAAAGGTGGTCGATGAGTTTTTCATCCAAATTGGCAAAATTAGAATTTTCACCTTACTTAGGAGATGACCAAATCAAGTGATTCAATCAAGCAATGCAATCCTTCGAGCACCAAAACACAACAGAGGACCTCATTGGCATCTTTCCACCTTCATGGAAAGGCCAACCAATGGCGACAGTGGCTGCGACGTGCTTATAGGGAAGAATAACGCTTAGTGACATGGATGTTTTCAAAGAGGAACTATGGGCATGTTTCAATCCCATAGAGTGTGTGTGAAGATTTTAATGAGCTTTGTCTAAAGTGAGATAGGTCGACTTTGCTATTATCAAAAGAAATTCGAAAGGCTGGGCAACCGAGTTCATAGTTGGGCATAGAAAGCCCTCTTAGGAACATTCACATATAGGTTAAAATCAGAGATATCTGAAGCTATCTGCATGTTCAAACTAAAAATACTAAAGAAAGCCGTCAATTTGGCTCTGAAGGATGATTAGCTATCACAACAAAGGAAATTCTTGCGGCTACCATCTATCTGCCGCACACCACCAACGCTGCCACCTATTACTCGAGCAGCACAAAAGATACCAATCAAAATATTGTCATTGGATGAAATGTAGCAATGAAGAGCACAGGGGTTCTACTTTTATTGCAACGGAGCTTCACCAGCTATCACAAATGCCAAGGCTTAGCTGTTAATTCTCGAGAGCACCACCAACACCAGTGGTATCACTTGTGAGGAGGTTATACAAGAGCTTTGGGAAGAAGAAGACCAAAGGAACTGAGCCAATCAAAGTCCATCTTATAGATGTCCCTACTTCTAGAAGGCGAAGATAGAAACGCAAGTCCAATAGATATTAAATTCAGGGCTTGTAAAGCCTAGTACCAACCCATTCTCATCACCCATACTGTTAGTAAAAAAATATGGTAGTTAGCATCAGTGTTTTCAAAATTGAACTGAACATATCGGTTCGATCGAATAACTCATGAACTGGACAGAAACCGATATGGTGGTTGGTGAAAATTGCACTTGTTATGCGAAAAAAATGTATTTCGATGTTAAATTCAGCAAGTGTATAGTTTGTAACAAGTAATAAAGTGGAATTTAGAGTTTCGAATATCGTTCTCACGAGGATTGATTTAGTTCACTTTTAATATCTCGACACTAACCGAAACAAGAAAATAACACATTTATATTGTAATGGAAATTATGAATAAACTAATTTGTAAATGTGATCAATACTAAACTAATTGAACTAAAATGCAAAACAATGCTAGAAAAGGACTTGTTAAATTTAATAAATGAAAGGCGCACTAGGATCACGAATCCCCATGCAATGATCTCTTTTAATCTCAATTCTTCAAATTGACAACACGAGTTTTGAAGAATCAATGTTCCTATTCTATCCAAAAATCTCTCTCGAGTAATGTTGAACATATTCTTATATATGACCCGACTATATCCCTATGAAGAATGCAAATATACAAGAATGTTTGTATTTTTTGTGAACACTTAGAGACTCACGTAAGACATAGATGTATATCTCTATTCCATATCGGATCCTACGATGATTTATACCTTGTCGAGCCTATTTCCCTTCTCTCAAATGTGTAAAATATGCCACCAGATTTACACAATCATTTGCGCACATAATTGTAAAGAAAAATAATTGTATATAAACCATTCAAATTCAAATAACGTATTATAATGTCAAAAATGTAAAACTAGGAATTAAAAGATTACATTACATTGTTTATCGTTCTCCTAGTATATAAATATCTAGCCCGACATGGAGAAATTAATAAAACACATGGATGTTTGAAGAAACTACATCACTGGTTTAATATTCTACTTGCATTCTTGTCAATCTTATGTTTCTTCTCATATTTTTAGCTCAAGATTTCCTTCAATGTGTGTTCTAGATTTTTTTCTCTCAGTTGAAATGTCTCCCCCCTCGTATTTGTCGGCTCTCGGCTTTTATATGCATCCCCAGATTCGTTTCCTTGAGTGTTTGAACGAAATAAGGAAACCAGAAGTTTTGCCTTGAAAAACAACCATGCAACCGCATGGTTATAATCCATGTGACCGCATGGTTCAACCAAAAGTGGTCCATGTCTTCCCTATTGGCATGTGTGCGACCGCATGGTGAATTCTACCATGCGAATGCATAGTAGATAGGAAATTCCAATTGTGTCAATTTAATCCTCAAACATTATTTTGTCCAATTTTGACACCTTTTCTTCATTCTCCTTCTTCTAACATCCTTTGTATTCATCAAATTAGTACTTAGCTCGTTTACACTCTCAATTTTTTCTTCGGGTTATCCTTCAACTATTTGCACGTTAGTCCTTGAACTTTTAATTTCTTTCGTTTAGGTCCTTTTTCGTATCTTTTCTCTGGAATTCCGCCATATCCATCAATATATTACTACAAAATGAAATTATGTAGAATTAAGCCATATTCAAACACTTTTGTCAACCATTAGTCATGTTCTGTGACAAAATAAGTGTTGGAAAACGCACTTATCAAGTCCCCCAAACTCAAATTATTGTTCGTCCTCAAACAAGATAGTGACTTAATTCTATAGAAAATATGGCTTGACAATTTCCCGTATCTCAGGATTGGTATTCAATAATCAGCACAAGAACCATTTTCAAAGTACATGATTTAAAATCAACATTTACATGTTGAATGTATAACTCAACGTATGCGTTTGAACTCATGATTGGTTCATTCCCAACCCGTACTGGTCATGTATTTCTTTTCTTCGCTTGAGAGATACACACACTCTCAAACTTATTCTTTTCACTCAATTTTCTTGATGTGTGTTCTAAAGTTGAACTCATTTACATCTACTTCTTACCCTATCTTAGTTTAGATGGATCGTGGTTCACACTTCAACAAGTAGAGATTCTCCTATCTTTGATTACTTAAATCTTTAATATTAAACTAAGCTACTTGCCTCATATTAAAGGTGTAGTTCTATCAAACGAATGTCTTGGGGCTTAGTCAATGTATTTGGCATTATCTTTTTTTATTCCAAACATTTTCGCATTTGCTTTTTATATAAACCATGTAGCGAGCTTTACGTCGATGACTCCAAAGTCAGATGACCATAGAGCATCAGATTTTAAACCTTTGCAAGTTTATTCACTAGAGTTTTACAGGCTCGAGAAGATATTTATTTATTCTTTTTATTCACAGATAGACTAATGCTAGGTCCCTTATCTTTTAGACATTCAGCCTCTAAAACACCTCCTCCTAATTTAAGACTTTCACCTCATCTTCATTTCATTGGTTTAAGATAATCCACACAAGAAAATTACATGTACGAAACCCCTACTCATCTCAATGTTCCCTTGCAACAGCTCAACCACCTCCAAACTATTCTAAAAATAGACCATGGTTTTATACAAAAGAGGTTACTCGGGTTTATTTAATATGTTCAACTATTTTCTAAATAATGAACCAAATCATCAACTTAATGTGTAAAACATGAGTGTCATGCACAGAGTATGTTAAGTTTCACATAAATAGGTATTGGTCAATCAAATTATGCACCATATCCACGGTTTCTAATACATTCTATTTCCATATCCACATAATTGCCAGCAAGGCTATCAAACTCACACAAACACACAAAACTCTAATCTAATGCAAGAAAATAAACAAATAAAAACTTAAAGTAATTAAAGAGGACTGCACAACAAAATTCATTTTTTTAAATCACGCAAGAAACAATAAAATAAACATAGCTATTATGAAATATAAATGGTGCAACAAAAAATTATGCCACCCCCCAAATTTAAACATAACATTGTTCTCAATGTTGAAATACGGTAGAAGTTAAATGGCATAATTGAAGGACAATAATAAATTAAAAGCTCAAAAGGGGTAACTAGTACTTCCCTAATCAATATGGATGTGGTGGTGGAGAATTGGGACACGAAGTGCTATCTCCAGGCAGAGGAGGCAATCGTGCTAAAATATATTGCATCATCTCGGATTGCTAAGAAAGTTCGGCCAGAAGACCTTGTACAGCTTGCTGTTGTCATTGCTACTCCCTTACTAGCTTCTCTCTGTGTTTTGCTCTACCCCTATCATACGCCTCTAATGTGCTACGCTTTATGAATGGGTTTGGTTTATCGGGAAGTTCCCCCGATGTGATACTGATACCTGAGATCTTGCAGATGCCACTAATCAAACTCGAAAATACCACAAAGTCGCGATGGTCGCCCCAAACTCCCAGTATGTGGATCTACTCATAGATGAAGATGGCTAGATCAATCTTTTGTCCCCAAACCAGATGATACAGAAAACTGGTTTTAGGATTCAGAAATGTGGTATGGTGTGAAGTTAGCTCGATGTTGTAGCAGATGAAGAGCCATAAGATAGCAATAGACGGCGTGAGCTCAATTTTATGCCATTCAGTAGTTAGTAGTGGCCATTTATTCTCACGCCCAAGCAACACTGCAACAACTTCGTTCCAATGGAAGTCACTCGGGATTGGAACCACATTGCTCCAAGACATCTGATAATAATCATGAATGATCTCGGGTGAAAACATAATCCATTTGTCCCTCACCTATGTCTAGTACTAATGCTCAGATCCAGGTGTCTCAATCTCACTATTAAAGTTGGCATAGAATTTCGAACTAGACCTTCATAAATAGGGTGCAATCTCTCTACCATTTTTTCCCAGCCACAGTTTTGAACTAAAGTGATTAATTCAAAACTTGGGAAATCATCAAATTTAACTGGTCATTTGGGGTTTAGTGCCCAATAGGAAATTATGTCTGAGTATTTTACACGAGCTTCGCTGTTCAGAAATCGCCTCACACCCCTTTTAGGTGTTTGTATACGGGTTGTGCCAAAAGTAGAGCCAACCTTTTTCCTTTCCCTTAGAAGTGCGTTTAGGAGGTATTCTGCGACACAAAGAAAATGGAACACGTGTAAGTCATATGTGATGTAGAAAATGAATGCGAAAGTACTTGAAGATAATATAAAATGAGAAGCATCAAATTCTTAAACGTATGTCAAAGTATGCATACCATTTGCATAGTCAAATGTGTCATATAATCAACCAAACAAAGTATAAAAATGATGTAACGATGTCATGCTCAACAAAATATATCATAAAGGATGGATATTATATAAAACTTGTCAAAATGTAGCTCAAGAACCCAATATCATTGCAAAAAGAGGGAAATTGTTGCATTTAAAAGCATGTTTGACTAAGTAGGTTCGCCTCTCGGCATCGTCGAGAAAAATTGAAAATTTCTCGAACAATGAGTTGCATTTAAAAGCATGTTTTTAAATGCAACAATTTCCCTCTTTTAAATGCTTTTAAATGCGGTCGCATAAGATACCAGGTTTGCGGAATTTGCCAGTTTTTTGAAAATTTTCCTTTTCGACCATCAGCGGCGCCCATTGCCTCAATTTTCGTGCTAACCAAGTTGAAATAAATGTAGTGAGTAATGGCAGTGTGAATAAACTTTAAAATATCCTTGACTCCTTGAAAACTCATTTTTGGTTTATTTTCACTAAAATCTCGTTTTTCAACCCTCAATGCAACCTGGCAGTCCAACGCCCCCACGACTTGTCAAAACACATTTTAAACTATCGGTGTGCGTGGATGTCATAAACTTGGTTCCAAAAACATTTCTAAATTTAAAAACACATGTAGATTCTAAAAAACATAATTTTGGTCATTTTGTCTCGTAATGCGTGACTTTCGCACCAAATCATTGAAATACCATTCTAACATCCCCGACTTTTGCACAACACATTTAAGAAAAATTGGACTATGCATAGACTCTTAGTGACTCTAGGGACGATGAATAACCTACTATGCATAAAAAATTTAAACACATGAAAAATTCATAATCTAATGCATAAAGCGAAATAAATAAAAAGGAAGTTGCCACCCAACTAGCACTAGTTTATAATTGATAGCTCGACTGTACTTTGGTTGAGTCACTCCGGTACATTGAGATGAACGGTGGATTTTTCCTGTTTCAACTGCTGTCCATTTACTGTAAAGTTCCCATTTCTTTCATGGTTGATCTCAACAGCCCCATATGGAAACACCTTTGTAACATTCTATGGACCTAACTACCTTGACCTCAATTTTCCTGGAAAGAGCTTGAATTTAGAATTATACAAAGTACTTTCTGTCCCACTTCAAACTCTCGCCTCAAAATATGCATGACGTGCCACCTCTTGGTACGCTCCTTATAGAGTTTTGCATTTCCATATGCTTCTAACCAAAATTCATCCATTTCATTCAATTTCAAAAATCTCTTTTCACCAACTGCCTTCAAATGAAAATTTAAATTCTTGACTGCCCAGTATGCTAAGTGCTCCAATTCAACTGGCAAATGACACGCTTTCCCAAAAATCAATCGGTATGGAGACATGCCTATAGGTGTTTTAAACGATGTCCTGTAAGCCCATAGTGCATCGTCAAGCTTCTTAGACCAATCTTTCTTAGAAGAGCTCATTGTTACTTCTAGTATCCTTTTCAACTCAGTGTTAGAGATTTCAACTTGGCCGCTGGTTTGAGGATGATATGGAGTTGCTACACGCTGTCAGATGCCAAATTTAGCCAACAATGACTCAAAATTACGATTGCAAAAGTGCTTACCCCCATCAGTGATTATAGCTCGGGTGAAAATATAATTCTTTAAAAATCTAATCACCACCTTAGCATCGTTGGTTGGCAATGCTACTGCTTCCACCCATTTGGAGACGTAATCAACAGTAACCAATATGTATTGATTTGAAAATGATGGTGGGAACGGTCCCATGAAGTCAGTTCCTCATACATCAAAAAGTTCCACTTCAATGATGTTGTTTAGAGGCATTTCATTCATTCTCAAGATATTACCAGTGCGTTAACACCTATCACACCGCTTCACAAATTTAAAGGCATCCCGAAATATCGACAGCTAATAAAACCCAAATTGTAGAATTTTTGTTGCTGTTTTGGCTGCCGCAAAATGCCCTACATAAGTAGCTGAATAACAATGTTCAAGTATGCGCAATATTTCTTTCTGAGGAACATATCTCCTGATAATTTGATCAATCCCTCAATGGTAGAGAATAGGATATTCCCAAAAGTAATATTTTAGTTCAGAGAAAAATTTCTTCCATTTATTGACTTGGAATGTGCTAAGCGAGGATAATAATTACCAAGAATGAACCAGAAAAGAGTGATGGAAGTGTCGACCCATAAGTCAGTTGCTTCACAAAGATGAGCTGAAAACACAAATGCTAAATGAGAAATTTCGAAGTAGTAGTCAATATGTAAATTGAGATTGTTACATTCTCTAATTGCCAAATATGACAATTGTGGATGTATTTAATGACTATGGTTGGACCCAATATTCTTAATTGCTTGGTTTCTGATGTGTCTAATCATTGGGATAAGGGTTTGCTAACTCGTTTGTTAACATGGATAAGAATAATGGTAACAAAGTGGATGAAAATGAAAGATGGGGTTGTAAATAGATCGAATATGGATCAAATCTACCTATATCCGATTCGATATGATCATCCAATGGATATTTGATTGTTAAATTCATATGTGATTTGCTTGTTATCTCATATCTAATTTGATAATCCGATCCAAAATTGAAGAAATTAGGAAGATAAAACCAATGTTAAAATTAACTTATTATTGAGGCCCATGTTTTAAACCAATAAAACTCAAATAGTGAAAAATCCAAGCAATGTCCTATCCCCTGTTTACAACTTATTCCTTTAGCTTTTTTTCTATTTTTTTTATGGAAGTCAATGTGGGATGGCTTATGACTTTTTGAAAAGAAAACCTATACAAACAATCGATGGTGTAGGGGTGGATAGGCTTTCTTATTTTTTTAATATTTTGAATTTGATAACTTTTTTATCCTAAATTTCTTTATTTTAGTGATAAATAAAATGACATAAAAATATTTAATCAACTCAACTATTTGTAACAAAAATCGGATCGGGTTGTTATCAGATTGAATTAACATTTATCAATATTTGCTCTATTTAGTTAACGGATTGTCGGATTTGAACCTTGATCGCATTATCGGACTGAGATTCTAAATCTATCTTCCATTAATTTCATTGGATTCGAATCAAAATTCAGTCCATTGACAATCTTAATGAAAGAGGTGATGGTCATAATGAGATGGATGCTGTCATAACGATTCTGAAGTTGTTGAGGTTGGCAAAGTTTTTGCTGATCAGAATGGAGCTGGGAAGAAAGAGCACAAGATGTTCTAATTGATTCAGACTATGAAAAAGAAGAAGAAGTAGTAGTAGTAGTGTAAATACTAAAACCTAGTTGATTTACCAATTTGTCTCAGTTACTTGTGTCAAACATATTTTTCCAGTCAGAACTTCCGACTGACAGTTTCAAGCACAGTTCTGATTAGGACAAATTAACTTTCTACGAGTTATAATCTATTGCAGAAATGAATAAAAATGAACACTAGACATAACATGGTACACTCCTAAGGAAATATCTATGGGTCCCCATGTCACATGTAAAATAATCAATTATCAAATATTCAAAAATACAATAATTTCAATTTAGCAATTTCTCAAAATTAACTAAAACTTGATAAGTAAATAAAGAATAACTCCCTCATTTTCTTGTTCATTTTGACTTGTTGAAGAAGTGGAATCAAACCATTCGGTCTGACTTTATTGCCACTTCACTATTGTTTTCAATCGCAACCACTACTTGGATTAAGATTCTCAAATCTTAACTCGTGCTAGTATCCTCGTCTTTGAGTTGGATTATATCATTCACGCTTAGGTGTATTCTCTTCAATTAAAATTTTTGTTTCAAGATACTTCAATGGAACATCAACTGGTCAGAATTCACTGGAGAAGGTCAGGAGACTTCTTAACTTGGTGCTACATGTTCGCATCCAGGTAAGTGAATTTCTCTCAAAGCATTCGAACAGCCCTTAATGATTTTCTCTACTTATGTAGAGATTCCTCCAAGGCTCAAACGTCTCTTACCTAGAATATAGAGATTTTGCAGGTAAGAATTATGTAGAATATGTTTGATATGATCAATAATTAAATTACAAAAATATAGATTAGTTAAAACAATCTTTTCTCTTTTTAATTATTTTACCACTCAAACATGTCCAAGATGGTATGTATATGTTCATGTATATGCTGCTATAAGGTAGGTAAAGATTATACCTCGTTTAGAGCTTGGAAACCCTAAAACCTCAGATAGAAAGTTAACTCTTTTGGCGTGATTCATTTTTGTGTGTGTCAAAAAGTGGTGTGAGTTGTGTCCAAACTGGTCCCAAATATTGCACATGATCGTGTGCTGTGGCTTACTAGTATAATATTTTACTTGTTTACCAGGTACGGTGATATGGACCATTTCGAGGTAGTCAAAACCTACTGTGGAAAATTTGTAGGTGGAGTTCTCCTGGTGGTAGGTTTGTCTAGCAATTTGACAACAAATTTAGACGCCAGACTTTGTAAATTTTTAGATCCTATTGTTTTTTTAACGAACATTGGTCGAGTTGTTTCTTTCTTCTTTCCTTTTCTTTTGTGCCCCAAGCCTACTCTGTCATTTGAAATTCTTCCATAACTAAAAACTACGTTTAGGTGTCTGACCCTTTCCTTGGCTTGATTCAATTCAGTTTGAAGCCCCAACAGTTGTTTTTCGTTCTCATTTACGGTTCTGGACAAGGCTTCTCTTTTGGTTGCTATCACGGCTCTTTTTTCTTCAATGTATTCCATCATTACCGTAAAGGCAACATTTTTTTTTTCTTATTCAACTTCCAATTCTCTTTTTAGTGTTTTGCATTTTGAACATGCATTGCTGGTTCTAGTCGTGCCAGTATTCAATAGGTTATGACCTACAAGCCACAATGATGATGTATTAGCATGAGACTGAAGGTTGATAGTTAGAGAAGTTAACTGGTTGTTGTCAATTTTGTCTTCCTCATCCAAGTTTGACTCCTTGTCTTCATCTTCGCTACAAGTATCGTCCAAGCTTTTTTTACTCCTGGACTTTTTTAAGGTATTTACACACTCAATTGCTGTGTGCTCGAACCCTTCACACTCATGGCATGGAATGTGATTTTTGATAGCCCAAGAATAACTAACTAAGAGGGGGTTAAATTGGTTATTAAGATTTTTTTCGAAAAAGTTAATTCAAGTTTAAGAAAATTTAAAATGAATAAGTCAATCAAATAAAAAGTGCACAAATATGAAAGTAATAAATAAAAAGGAAGATAGTGTGCAAGCGATGTATTGTGGAGGTTCAATCCAAACAATGATTCTACGTTCTTCGATACCAGGCTCTCCATCACGAGCAAGGCTTCACTATATTTAATTGACTTATGGAGTAATCCAAACCTTACAATGCTTTCGTTAACTTACAAATAAAGAACATCGATCCTAATAAAATATTGAATTTTATGGGACATCAATATGACCAACAAGTTTAAAGATAATTGATTTTATAATTTGAAATTTATCTCTTAATAAATGATATAATCAAATTAAGTACAAAGAGAAAAATAGACTAACACGTTAATGAATAGCAATGAATGAAACTCAAGTGT
The DNA here is from genome assembly GCA_019097785.1 of Fraxinus excelsior. Taxonomy (NCBI): domain Eukaryota; kingdom Viridiplantae; phylum Streptophyta; class Magnoliopsida; order Lamiales; family Oleaceae; genus Fraxinus; species Fraxinus excelsior. The sequence continues at coordinate 14,820,680 of CM032641.1, read as the reverse complement.
TAAGTGAGAAAAACTTTGATGAAAAGAATGTTTTTCAAAAATTGATTTAATCAAAAGTTTTTCAAAATAAATCATTTGATAAAGATAAATAAGATGTAAGATCAATATAATTTAGCAAAAGAATATCTCACTTTTCAAAAAGTATTGTATTGAATGCAAAGTGAAATGATATTTATAGACGTCAAAAATTCTGATTAACCGGACAATTCATCGGACATCCACATCCTAAGTCGAACAACCAAACTAGCCGTTGTGTGTCAAGAACAGTTAAAACAAAGGACCATGAGGCGAACCGGACGTCCGCTAGGCCAACCAAACTTCCGCTGGATAGTTTTTTGGGATTTTTTCTTTCTTGATTGTTTTGAAAAATGTAGGTTTTTGAAGGACAATTTCACTTTATTTTTCAAGGTAAATAACATTCTATAGAGTTTGAATATCAAGCTGAAATACTTACCTCTTGAAAAATAATTTTTATGCAAGCGTTTTTATGAAATAATTTCTAGTGCATAAAAAATGCCAACCCGAACCTTCACTCCAATTGCCCTCACTGCCCTGGGTCTCATTGAAGATGCTCCTTGAATCTGCCCCGCTAGATGCAAATGAGAGCGGTGCGTGAAGGAATGACTCTCCTTCTTATCGAGAGAGCACTAAAAGTCACTTGGAGGACTCCAACCCAAAAAGAGAAATGAGACCAACCTGGAGGGTCTTCATTCATATGGCTTCATAACGGAGCCGTTAATTGCAAGAGTCAGACAATCCCTAGAAATGAAGATGAATAAAGAAAGAAATGACTTGGGTTCAAAGGATTACAAAGAAAGGGGTATATATGCGATGCGAGTAAAAAAAAAGGTTTGGACCAATGACCAAGTGCTTGTAATTCCATGTTTGAAGAATAGTGCCAGTCCTTTCCTATTCCTAGCAGAAAGATTTTTTTTTTATCTAGGTCTTTCCAAGGTTTGGTACATTGAACACTAACACAATCCCTTACTTGACCTTCATCACTATCTAGTTGTAACCAAAGTACATCAACAAAACCATTGTTTGACGTGAACAGACGCTTTTAGAATGCCTCGCATTTTTTTCGATCTTGTACCCATGATTTGGTACACTAAACACCAACCCAATCTCCAAAAAAAAACAACAATCCCCGTAAACAAATGCTTTCAACATAGTAAATCTTTAAGCAGATGATGCATGCTCTTCGATAGCGAAAATAAAAAAGCTTTCCATCGATCTCTGATAGGTTGGAAGGATGAGAAGTCCGACATGTTACTTAAGTTATACTTGCTTTTCTTCTTAAGCTCAAAGCTTATATGATTCATTTGAGATTTTAATGATTCGTTTCTAGGGATTAAAGCATTTTACCATTACATATGAATCTAAAATATTTAAGTCTAATATCTTCGATTTTTTACTGTTGGAGATATTTTTCTACGAGTGATTTGACGTGAATGCTCGTCTTCCATCTCGATTTTTATTGATCGTCAATTGTGGGTCTTTTGGTAGCAATCATTTTGTCTCCAATTGATCAACTTTGCAACGTTATCTATGAAGACTCGAATTAAATTTTTAGAGATAAAAACAATTTGTTTGTTAGGATCAAAACATGATATCAACTATAGGTCAACAATTTTGACTATTTTTCGTAGATAGAGTAGGATTTTGCCTAGAGGTATTAAGGAACTTCTTTGTTTGGAGTGGTTGAGTTTTTGAGATTTTTCCTTTCTGATTGTTTTTTAGGAACTTTTTAAATTGTTTGGTGAGCATGGCCATCTGATCATTATTCTTACTTTCATCCTCTTCATCTATCTCAACCTCCTAGGCTTTAAAATCAATTCCTGATCCTTTTTCCTTATTCCTTCTGTGAAAATGTAGCATATATGTCATCAATGATCCTACCAATTCTTCCACTTTCATGCTTTCTATGTCCTTACTTTCTTGATATCGGTTACCTTAGAATGAGATTTGCCTGGCAGTGATATGAGAATCTTCTTTAGTATTTTTTCTCTTAGTATTTCTTTTCCAAGGTGTAGGCAGAATTGGTGATGTCACTTAGCTTGGCGCAAAACACCTTGAATGTCTCATCATCTTTTATTGTTAATTGCTCAAATTCGAGGGCAAGCATATGTAATTTTGACAACTTCACGATAGAGGTTCCATCATGAGCTTCTTGTAGTATGTCTCATGCCTCCATCGCTACTTTGCACGTAATTTACATGGCAAAGATAAGGGTGGATGTGAGATTGATTATGGTGACTTCGATGATGGACAATCTTGCTAGTGATGAAGATGGCTCTCTTCGTAAGAAGTGGGAAAAATGGAATTCAATTCCCACACGGACATGGCATGTCATCAATTTCGTAAAGGTAAACACACTGTCATACCTTGGTTTTTTATTCACATGTTTGAGCATATTTGACTTAATATGATAAGTAGAATGTTGGGCAAGAGGGCGAAACGTGACAAGTAGAGTAAGGGGGTTGGTTCGACATGAATGCTCTACTTGCTTCGGAAATGATAAGTACCAGGTAAATAATTTTGCTACTATTTTGGTTATGTGGTGGATATTGGAGCACGAACGTGTTCATTTAGAGGTTGGCAGCTATCAGGTTTTTTCATTTGCATTTGTGATGTCATCTCTTTAGTTAATTTGCAAAGACCAGCTAAACTATGTGCAATACTATAGTAAAAAGGCCTACCTCAGAACATACTCTCCCGTCAAACCTCGGGTAACACCATTTAGCTCTAGCACCGAAAAAAATGCTGGGAAGATCAAAGAAGGCTAGGATGAGGTCACCAAAAAATTGGCATTGCCAAGCAAGCAAGGAAAGGTTATTATGAAAATCCAATTAAAGTTTAAGTCAAAATCAATAATTAATTTTAATAATATCCCCAACATTTCAATCACATATTACATCAACTTTTATCAAAATTTATTAAGAATCTAACTTAATCTCTACCAAACAGGAGTCAGGGTTGGGATCTCGTCACCAAAAATTAATCATTAGAGACCAATTACACGAGGAACTAAACGCGCCAATTACCCTGACTATTGCCCACATCAAGTCCTTGAGTATTGGCTCAATATCATTTCATAGTGGACATGCTTTTTTATTTTATTTGACACCATATTTCCTTGGAATTTTACCTAAAAAAAAAAAAAAAAAAAATCCATCTATTCAGTTGCATTAAATGTTTTTAATTATTTTAATTTATTTCTCCAAACTTATTATCAATCTCTCCTCTTTAATCTCCAATCTTTCGTTAATCTTGTTCTTGATAACAGTTTGTGTCCAAAATTCTAATAAGATAGCATAAAATATTCCTCATTTTTTAATAATCAAAAAATAAATACAAGATTTGTTTTATTATTTTTTAAAATCAAAGTTTTTTTTTTTTTTTTTTTTTTTCAATATTTTACAAAATATGTTAATTAATGAAAGCTAACAATTAAACAGACAAGAAGTTTTAATACAATTAGAACGTACTTCTTATAATTACTTACTTGGTTAAATAAGAGTTTTTAAGTTACTAAATTGCTACAATATTGATCTGTTAAAGTACCTTAGTTACTTGATTTGTGGGCATTTAATTTCCATCTATCTCATAGAGTTATATTGGTCATAAATATTAATGACTCATAAAAATAAGACTCATTTATGAGTTGTAGAACTGGTTATTCCCTACTCTTAAAAGAGGCAACCTTTGGATCACTATTCATTTCTGTCACAGTAATTTTATCATTTTAGGTGAGTTTTAACCTTTTTGGCTACTCATTTCCCTATGTATGGTTCACATTTTCTGAATCGTTTGTAACAATGTCTGTTGGCATTTCTTTTTGTAGCGGGCATTGCCAACCTGAAATGGTTTGGAAGTGAGGGCATTCTCAACCTTCTTGGACCAAGTCTGGAAGATATCTTCAACTATTGCAACAGGAAGTTCTCCTTGAAAACAGTACTAATGCTTGCTTGCAGATCAATTAGTGAGTAGTTACAACTCAATGAAGTCCTTCCTAAAGCTTTTAGTTTTAGTTGTTATTAAATAACTTATGATTCTCTTTAGATTAATAAAGTGGAATACATGCATTCAAGAGGGTTTCTTCACTTTTTGATGGGCTTAGGGTGCAAAGCAAATCAGGTATGTTTTTCCATGGTTCTTAGGCTTGGTGCTATGGTTAGGATTTTTGAGCTTTTATTAAGTGTTTTGCATATAAGTTTATGGATTAGAGTATATTCCTTTTGATGCTTGTTAATTTTCTCTCTGCTAATCATAAAATTTCTTCTTCTTCTTCAAAAAAAAAAAAAAAAAACGAATAGTTCAGCATGTGGAAGGCTGTGAATAAGCAATGGCTGTCCAAAAAGATAAGAATTAGTAAATAGAAATAGTGTTTAGAGAAGGAAAAGAATTTACAAAAATCTGGACCTTAAGTCCGGGACGGCTAGCTTGGTTTGGGGGTGAGGGCTGGTGGTATTACATACACAAAAACTCGAACTGCTAATATGTTAGTAAAAAGAAATCCTTTCTTTCCTAGCTTTAGTCAGTTTTTTTGTAAACAGTAAGCATTAATTTGCTTTTAGATTTTGTTAATTATCAATCAGGCATTTTTTCATATTTTTTATGCAACATTGTGCCCTTTTGCTTGTACAGTTTGTTAGCATGAATGATTTCTTAACGTGCCATGATTAAAGATTTTCTTCAGTATGATTTTTTCAATGCCTTATTAAGGCTCGATTATGAATTATTTACTTTCATGATGCATCAGTCAAGCTACGTAAAGTAGTACTCATTCTGAAATTATATATAATTAGCTTTTGGAACCATAAGTTCAGAATAAGAATTTGAAAGAGATGGGTTTTAGCCACACACTACAGAAATTATGAAAAAAGGTTTTAACATAAAAGTCAAAACAGAGTATGAATGTACCAATTAGTAAACCGCATATCATGCAGTTGAAGTACTTTGAAATCGTACTGAGGGGAGGATAATCAAATTCTGCCATAGTAATTGATTTATGTTGTTTCATTATCAGAACTCAGGGTTTATGGACTCAATGGGTAATTTTGTCTCTATGTTGCCTGTTATTTCGGTGTCACAAGGAAGGAACAAGACCAGGCAGCAGTAAGTTTTTTTTTTTTTTTTTGTCAAATCAATTTGTATTTAGGTATTTTTCGATGAAAACAGTTTAGTAGTCTATTTAGATTGTCAGGTAAATCTTGATGACAAAGTTTATGTTGCCGTTTTAACCTATTGAACAAAAGATTTGCTGAGTTGTTTGCTATTATTGGCCATAATTCTTACTTTGTTCTATCAAAATCTTTATAAGTAGCATCACTTGTGCTAGGCAGACCATCAGTCCTCTAGCTGATGCCATTAAATGTGTTTGCACATTCATGATCAAGCGAGTCGCTGCTTGCTTCGAAGGGTGAGGAGGAATTGGTGTCGGTAGTGGCAAGTGATGGAAGCAAGGTTAGTTCTTGCACATGGGATTCGAGACCTCATACTCAGTTGGATATGGACGTGATTGGTGATGCGCCAGTGGAAAGAGAGGGAATGGAAGCAATGGGTCCTAAAGCCACAGCTGAGATAGAGGAGAGAGGCAAGGGACAGCACATTGAGAAAGAGGAAGGAGCTCAGCTAGAGCCAGAGAGAACTCATCTTGAAAATGATTCAGGGACAGTAGTGGAAGCTGGTGTAGGCAACGAGAAGGTTACAGATAAGATGAATGATTCAGAAGGTGGGAGTACTGAGAAACTGGTTGGAACCGTAGAAGAAAAAAGTGATTCTAAGACCCAGATTAAGGTGGTGAATTATAGTTAAGGAGTACAGGTTCATGAATCCGATGGTGGTATGGGAGATGTTGGCACTGAAATGAAAGATAAGAGTACTGCAGATGGGTCGGTTGCTGAGGAGAGTTTGATGGTCAGAACCATAACGGAGGAGGAGAAGGATATCAGCGTTGAGGTTTCAAAAGGCCATGAGTTATATGAGCTTGCAAATGCAGCATAAATTGAGGAGGTAGAAGCAATGTCTAGATAGGAGATTTCAGTAGGAGATACTAAAATGGAAACAGAGGCAAGCATGGAAAAAAATTGCTATAAAGCAGTCTCCGCACTGCGCGAAGGCTGGTGTCCGCACAATGCTGGCATTATTTTTATTTTTAAATTTTTTTTTTTAAAAGTTCTAATATTTTTTTTTTTCCAGAGGCAATCCATTGTTTTTACTTCTTACGCTTTAATGTGCACTTTCATACAAAATGTGTGAGTGGAAATTTACATCTAATTCTCATCTAATTTTAACACATAAAACACTAACATCACCTTAAAAATAACACATGCACGGGTAAAAACTAGTTTGATTCTTTATAAATTAAATGCATGATTAGAAATGCTAATATTTTAGCAATGTCACATAAACTGGCGTTCAGTATGGAGTAAAGGGAGTATTTGGGATCTTGGCACCTCCAAGTTCTCCGACTCTTCTTATTATTTAAATTTATTAAACATGCGAAAATAAAATTAATAAAAATAGAAAATTTAGCTATTTACATAGAATGTGATTTTATCCTACTAGCGAAAGCTTCTTATATATATATCTTATTGGTTGGAGTTCAAGTTCTCCCCATCACAATCTTCTTTTCAGAAAAGAATAGATCTTTTTTCTCGAAAGACCAGTAAAAATGAATCTGGAAGAATCCGCCCAAATCGAATTCATCACAACCTATAAAATTGGATTTTTCAATCCCCAACTTTTTGTTTAGTTTGCATTTCATCATTTTTACATATTCTATTAACTTTAGCATAAGAATTCTCTTTAATTGAGATATACGAACTAATTTTTACACATATAAATTTGACAAAACACTATGCTTAACACCTTACATTATCTTTTGTGCACAAACATTTCATTCATTTTAAATTTCAAAGTCTAGAAGAGAAACCCTTTCCTTTTTTTACTTACAAATCTCGTCAAAAACTGGTTGAATGCATGACCCTTCACTATGAAAGTTTTGCAAAATGTTCAAAGAGGATCCTAGTAACGGTAGCGAGTTCTTTATTGTACTTTGGTTATCTATAGCACAATTGTATTTTCTCTCACTTATATATCATAAATGAGTTTTTTATTTTGTATTTGGCTTTTTTTTTTTTTAATGAGAAACTATGGTTTCATTTATTTCATTAATTTTTTTCGATTTTACGGATTTGTATAATCAAAGTTTTGTTTTTTTTCATATAAAATGTTATTGATTCCTTTTGGTTTTATTCACTGTTTTATTTAAACTGACACAAAGTGGATTACTTCTATATTTTTTTTAACCAAGTTTTTAAACAAAATATATAGTTTTATTGTTTTTTTTTACATATCGCTTTCTTCGTCAGCTATCGCTAGATGTTGACTGCCCATCATAGTAGCCCCCCAAATCAAAATCCCTAGATTCGTCATTGTTGGTGTTGTGGTACATGGTTCGCTCGTACTAGCTATCATATTTCAAAAAAAAAAAAAATAAGTGCTTATTAATTGTAGATCTTACAAAATTTGCAAGTAAAAATCAGCTTGAATTAGATGGCAAATTACTTAGATCTGACAATTTAAAAACACTCCTTCCCTTTATAAAAATTACACAAATCTCAAGTTTTGGATAAAGCATACCTTTGTTGTCCACCTTTCTTCTATGTGCTAGCATAGGTAATAAGAGTAATGCCTAAAATACCTTTATGAGTTTTCAACCATCTTGTGGCTTATTATATAACAATGCAATGAAATTAATCTTTTCATCTCAGTGGGTAAGATAAACTCATAACGTGACAAAAGAACTTTAATTGTTGTTCTTGTTATGATTACCGTATCTCATCCATGAGGAATCTCAATGTATGTACACATTTAAGGCTTACAACGCTGAGATTGAGAATAAATTCAGCAAAAGAATAAAATACGTCAGATCTGACCATGGTTAGCTATGTCAACGAGACGAGTCGAGCCGAGCCGAGCCCAAGCCCAAAAGTCCGAACTTGTTTTGCCCCGAGCAAAGCCCGACCGAAAAAATGAGGTTCGGTCCGAGCTTTACACCAGAGCTTTAGCGAGCCGAGCCGAGCAGAGCCGGCTCGAGTTTTTTGTTTGTTATTTTTTTTTTTTTTAATTATACCAAAGATGCTGCCTTTCCTGGCAGCTGTTTGCAGAGGTGTAAGCTACCTGCGCAGTAGCTGTTACTGCACAGGTAGCTTTTCTAAAGAAAAAATTAAATTTTTTTTTTATGGCTGGCAGGCTTGCCCGAGCCACATGCCGGCCCGGGCTCGAGAATTATAAAGTCACGTGGTTCAATTGTTAATTTGTCAACTATATCAAGTATTATGGATTCAGAATTATACACCTTTTCGGGCATTTAAATAAATTGAAGTTTCTACGCAAGATGAAATACGTGAAATGTATTTTGATAAAATTCTAAGAGTCACATAGATGACATCTTTGAACCAATTATGCCTCTAGATTTGAATCTCGTTGATTGTTGACTTGAACAAATTGAAAGAGATAATTCAAAAAGAAAGTGATAAAGAACTATTTAAAAAATTTCAAGAAACCTTAAATGCAATCAATTTATTCAAGTCAATAATAAGTCCAAAATTGTATTCTATCGTAAAAGCCTGATCTTCATTGTCAAAGGAATTTAAAGAGCATCGCGTTGAATTCATGTTAAATAAGTGGCCATTGCTTAAATTTTTTAATTTTTAAATTCAAGAATGTATAGGATTAGTACAAAGCATTAAAGCAATTGATGCTCAAAACAAATCTATGTAACGTAAGGTCAGTTCTACATGTTCCACGTATGAAAACAATTCAATTTTATTAGACAATTGTCGCATAAACTTTGCTAAACAACATTACTCAACTGATCATCATATTTGAAGCTGCATATACCGGAAGATGCTCCTGATCATCAATAACATATTTTTAATCATATAAAAATTCAAATATTCCTTCGTTTCTTTAAGGACTCCATCATTGATAAATTGATTTGGGTTCTCGACCGTCGCATTTTCCTTCGTTTCTGCAAGGAAGTAACATTAATGTAAAAATCTCAATCCTTTTTTTTTTTTTTTTATGCACAATTTGAACCTGAACTACTATCAGCCATAAATCGTAAAGTTCAAATTCCATCTAAGCAAACATGGGGTTGGAACTGTACCCGTAAATCATATAATGATTTCCTCAATTCTTGTGCTTCGCTCCTCATGGCTTCAATATCGGAATCTATTTCTTCCAGCTCCAGATCCGCCTCTTCCAGCTCCAAAACTACCTCTTTCCGCTCAAGATTGATCTTTTCCAGTTCCACATCTATTTCTTTTATTTCCTGTATCACACAACAAAGTATAATGAATCTCTTCAAATGTTCTATTGAGTTTACAGAATACAGTCCATTCTACCCCTTCCCGTAGTTCCAGCACCGAATTAAACTGTATCAATAGCATCCTAGAATTCAAGATATTAAATTGATCCTCGGGAGTATAATATTGGTGGTGGGGAAGATAACAATCCCATTATGATAGCTCAAAGAAAGGAAATTGTTCCTATCCCGCTAACACACCAATTGCACCATGAGACAACCTTTAAAAAGACAGTATCACTGCAAACCATCATACAAGTTCTGCAACAACATAACTATAGATGATCAGTTTCTACGTTTGCAAGTTTTCTTTTACTTTTGGGTCCACAATAGAACAATTAAGATAAGAAGAAAATGTACCAATGGAAGTGTTAGCCATGACAAGCTAATAATTTTGTATATTATGGAAGCATCACATGATCGAAAATGTATAGTATCTCACAGGCAATCGTTTCAAGACTAACAACCAGAATGGGGACTTTTAAGTAGAATGGGTGATGCTTAAAGTAAATAAAAATATAAACAAATCAAACCTTTTTCAGCAAAATATATTCCAGATCATCTTCTGGGTACATATTCGTCCGTCTCCTACAACAAGTGAGGTCCAATTAAAATGCGAATGATTCATTTATTTTAAGAAATAGATAAGGAAATAGCAATTAGAGAAATTGTTATCTCACTTTAGCTTGATATAATCCTTGTGAATATGTTTCCTTGGAGACGACATTGCCGTACAAACCTTCACTTTAAAAATCAAACATAAAGAAAGGATTTTGTCAAGGAGTTATTGCAAACTGTAAAAGAAAAAATCCCATTATGATAGCTCAATAAATTGTTGTTTCGTCAGAACTAAAAAAGTTCGGTCCCAGGGCAGAAAGGAAGGAAAAAAAATTACACGAAATTCAGACGGATGTTAGGTTGGTTATGAGGGTACCAAAGCAGTTACCAAATTCACCAATTTAGGTTTTTTGCATTATGATTCAAATATGTGAAACAAATCAATCTATGAATTCTATGTGTTTCTCCAAAAGAAAAGGAAAGAAAATATTGTTACCTTATTTCAGTTAAAGAATGAAGAAGAAACAGATTGGGTGGTTATGAGGAGCAATTTGACCGGCTGCTGCAATGGTAAGGACAAGCTTCTTGAGTTTTGGCGTCTTATATAAGGTTGTCGGATGGTTGGTTCCTAGTAGAAATACGAATCCAAGGAAGTGTACTTAATTAAGATTGTAATGGATTTTAAAAATCCTTATAAATTTAAATTAAGATTTTAATGGATTTTAATAAATTCATTAAAATTTAGGGATTCGCAATTGAGATTTTAATAAAATTTAATGAAAATTTTTAAAATTTAGGTATCTTCAATAATGAATGGATTTATAAAAAAAAATTATTAATATAATAATTTTAAAAGTTTTGGATGGATTTCAAGCTTAAAAGTATATATAACCAAATCTTTTAAAATTTCACCATATTTGATGAGATTATTATGAAATTTTTGGAAATCTATTCATATCTTTGAAATTCATTAGGATTTATAATATTTTAAAATCTATCAAAATCTTAGTCGAAAACCCCCCATAAATCGCATATCTAGTTCAATGCGACTTCTATGTTAAAAGACTTCTACTCTTATATAACTCCCTTATTCCCATTTATATAGGCTTGTTTTGTTTTTCTCATGGATTAATAAATCTTATTTAATGAGCTGGAAAAATAATTTTTGCCAAAAACTTTCCTAGTGTACCCTCATTTAATTATTAATAATTAGTAGTAAATCGTTATTAGGAGTAGCAAAAAAATAAGAATATATTAGTAAACGAACAAAACAAAACATTCTTAATAAAGAAACACGACTATATAATTACGACAAGAAAATAAGGAAAGTAAACATATATAAATGGAATGGAGAAAGTATTATTATTATTATTATTATTATTATTATTATTATTATTATTATTATTATTACTACTACTACTACTACTACTTTTTTAAGGCTATTACCAAAGCCGATACCAAATTCACCAATTTACGGTTTTTGTATTTGATTCAAATATGTCAGAAAGAAGGCTATTAATTAATATATGAAATTTATTTATGTTAGTATCTGTTTGATGGTCATCATAAAAATAAATTGAGGGAAGTAATATTTTAAATAGTAATTTTTTTAAAAGAAAATTTAAGAACGCATGATTAAAAAATTGAGAAAATTTTGAATTAACATGCAAAAATTTTATTGTGTGTATATGTGCTTAAAAATGAATATAAAAAAAGAATTTTAAATTAAAGGGAGTCATACGGTGGCTAAATAAAGTACAATAACACAAAATAAATAAAATAGAATTTATTCTTATTACAAAATGGTTATTTTTACCATATTGAAACTATACGATATGAGAGCACAACTTAACAAAACTCCCGCGTGTCCTAGATTACATACGTCGTCGTGTCTTGTAATCTTATATCTTCTAAATATCCATTGAAAATAATCAGAGATGGATCCAGGACTTATGATTTAGGGAAAAATGCATGGATCGGACTTTTTCTTTCCCAAAATCACAAATCAGGTCCCAAGTTTTAAATTTGCAAAAATCAGGTTTTTCAAAAATTAATTAATTATATTTTACAATTATATTAAATTAAATATTTAACTATAATTAACCCACCCCACCCCACATCCACCACCTCCAGCCCCACCCCCATCGTTCCGACGGTCGTGACTGTTCCGGCGACGGCGACTACTCCGACGACCACTTCGATGATCGTTCCGCCGCTACTTAATTCCGACGATTGGTCAGATTCCGACCAGTATAGGTCACAGATTTTTAAAATTTGTCGATCACAGATTTAGTATGGGTCACTGATTTTTAATTTAGTCACAAGTTAAAATTAGTATAGGTCACAAATTTTTAATTTAATCACAAGTTAAAAAAAAAATTATAGATAACAGAGGTCACAGATTTTTAATTAGTCCCAGATTAACAAATTAACAAATGAAAAATATTATTGGTCACAGATTAACAAATTTTAAGGTCATAGTTAAATAGTTGCCACATAGAACAATATAGTTAGTCACAGATCGATATAATTGATCACATACATCCAAACGCTCGTCCCTCAATCCCAAAACACCATCAATACTTGGTTACATATCGACCAAATAAGTGGTCACATAAACTCTTCGTCCCATCCGCCCCTCAATCCCAATACACCAACAATAAAAGGTCACAGGTCACAGAACAACCAAACAGTTGGCCACAGACACTCCGTCCCATCCCCATCCGACCATAATCCCTAAAACACCCACCAACAACCACCACCCAAACCACCACCACAGTCGCCCGAACAGCACCACCAATAACCACCACCACCCAAACCGCCTGCACAGAAATCCGCCCCCACACCCACGCCCACAGATCTCTCCTGCCGGCAGCAAATTGAACCTCCCGCCGCACCCACGCACACACAGCAGAAATGCACACACAGAGCACCCACGCCGGCAACACCCACACACACATCAGACACTGCTGCGACGCCGCACACAGCAACACCCGCACATAACAAAATCAGCACCCACGCCGCACCCACGCCGCACACAGTAAAACGCACACACAAAGCTTCGCTGTGACGCTGCTGCCGGCTCAGCAGCGTCGCTGTGACGCTGCTGAACCGACAGCAGCGTCACAACGAAGCTGCTGCCGGTGCAACAGCTTCGTTGCTGAAGCTGCTGAACCGACAGCAGCTTCAGCAGCGAAGCTGCTGCAGATTCCCAGCAGCGTGAGTGTTGTGTGTGTGCGTTTTGCTGTCGGCAGGGAGAGGGGGTGGGGAAGGGAGAGGAGGCGGCGGAAGGTGGGGTGGGGAGAAATGAAATGAATTAGGGTTTATGGTAGAGTTTTATATTTAAAATAAATTTGATGAGGTATGTAGTAGCGTGGGTATATAGATTAATTTAATTTTATAATATCATTATTAATTAAAATTATAAAAACCTGATAAATGAAAAAAAATATGTGAAAACCTGATTTTTTAAAAGTCCAAACTTAATAGTTGGTTTAGTGTAATTATCCCTATGATTTATATTGGACTAACTTATTTTTGGGTTAAAAAATAAAAAACCAGATGGAGGGACTAGGCTGAATCTTGCTTGAACTAAGTGGATCCCTCAAGGCCCGTTTATTCAGGAAGCCACAACATTTTCTTGTTTCAATTTTTATGAAAATCATATAACTTGTTTAATTCGACTTCTGATTTGAAGATTTTTAAGTGATTAATGTCAATGAAGAAATAATATGCCAACAGTTCACAAAAATTCAAAATAACCAAAGTTTATAATAATAATAATATCTAAAAAAAATTAGTAAACTTATAATTTTTGAATTACAACAATTAAAATATTTCAGTAGTAATTTTAATACATTTATCTCAATATCTCTAACTTTTCATAGACTCAAAAATATAAATCGTAATCAATTGTATTTAATCGAAATAAGTTTTGTAATAGTGGATTTTTGAAAAATGTATTGTTAAAATGTAGAAAAAAAAAATTGGGTTTACGTGCAAAGTATTTTAATCTAAAAATATGTGATTGAAAATCAGTTTGAGAGAAAACGAGTTTTGATATAATGGAAATCAAATCGAGACTCAAACATTTTCAGTGATCAACATCAGGGGGAGTAGCTGTACTCTTTTTCCTTCGCTTAGATTTTATCCCACTGGGTTTTCCTAACAAGATTTTAATGAGGCAACATTTGTATTTAATACTCCAAAATAATTGTACTATTTTTCCTTCGATTTTTTTTTTCCCATTGGGTTTTATTATCAAACAAAGTCTTAACAAGACAGATTTTTGTAATGTGTCATTCAAGTGGGAGTGTTGTAAAAAGAGAGTAAATTATGATTTAATGTGAATGACACTTGTACCTCTGCAGCCCTAGATATTATTATCATATGTATCCATATTGCTGTCATTTAAATATAGGGTTTTGGTTCTCATTCATTACAACACACATAAAAGTTTATTGACTTTTATTCTCTCTCCTCTTTTCTCTTTTATAACAAATTTTATATTATCATGTAATATATACGTTATAAAATTGGTGAATATTATAATAATTTTCTGCTATAAAAATGAAATAAACAATAAATTGACTTGGCAAAAATAAAAAATAAAAAATGAAAATTAATAATAGCGTAAACTGATAATTATAAAGTGTGATCGTGAATGAAAAAATTACAACTCACACTTTAATAGCAAATTAACTAAGTTTGCAGGCTTAAATACTGCAGTATCAAAAAATTAAGTATAAACCATTTATAAGTCAAGGACTCATCGACAAGTAAAAACTATTTTTTTTTTAAATGTCATGTTTTTAAAGCGTTTAATATATTAATAAAAATTAAGTACAAAAATACTTCGAGATGAAGGTTTTTTTAAAAAACAGTTATCACAACACATTTTATTATTATTAGTCGGCAAACCTAAACATATTAAGATATTTTAATGTTGTGCCAGACTAAGGGTCCATTTGATTGTAAGGGTGGAAAATTGGTTGAAAGAAAATGCTTTATAGGGAATTAATTTTCTTATAAAATGTTTTACTGAAAATTGTAATTAATTGTGTTTGATCGGTATAATTTTTCATGGAAAATGTTAAAAATTTGGTATCCATTTGACTTCGTTTTTTATGAAATTTGTCCATTAAAGTGATAATTTTTTTTACAATTGAGTCTAAAATTTGTTCTCATTATAAAAAAAAAAAATTGAAATTTTTTTCTTTTACCATACCGAATGTCATTCGTTTGACTTTATTTTGCATAAAAGTTGTTGATAAAAGTGAATTTTTTTTACCATTGTGTCTAGAATTTGTTCCCATTGCAAAAAAAAAAGGTGGAAAATATTTTCCCATCTATTAGGTGAAAAAACATTTTCCACCATTTGTTCATCAAAGGGTTGTACCTAGGAAAATAGAGGAAAACATTTTCCGTGAAAAATTTCGCATATCAAACAGTCAAAAAAAGTGAAAATAGGAAAATATTTTCCGACTTCCATGAAAAACTCCGCCAATCAAACAGACTCTAATTGTATTTCTTAATCAAACGTAAACATCTTGTAGGTTCGAGAGCTTTCAAAAGAAATTATTTCCAAGTGTGCCTCAAATTAGCATCATTGCGTATTTAATGTTATGAAGATCGGATTGGTCCTATTGATTCAATCAAGAACTGGGAAAATCAAAGTTAATCTAAATCAAATTTAATAATTAATTTTAATAACATATTTCATAGAATCTATAATTGTTTAACTTTTATCAAAATTTACTAAAAAATGGTTTTATTCTCCACCAAACAGGAGTAAAATCACAATAAATTTGAATTTCGATAATATGATAATTTAAAAAATTCTCCAACGATCGTACACTATCGAATCTACAAATTACTTATGTCATCTCAAAGTTTATTTCGAGAGCTACATTATGGACATATCGAATAGTCCAAACAGATATATAAAATAATTAAAAATACGTTAAACGTGAGTCTCAAAAGAAAGACATCTAATTAGCATTTTTTTTAAGGAAAAAAAATCCAATTATTTCATTATTTTTTGCGATATAAATTTTTCAATGTAATTTTCATCATTTTATTAGAAAATTTTATATAGAATATGAAAAAAAATTTCGAAATCTCACGTCCGAAAAAGTCATATTCCAAGGAGAGGTGATCAACCTATCACATTTGAAGCGAATTTGGTTAGCTACAGTAAGCTATATATAAAATATTTTTAATAGTTGAAGATCAAATTAATCGCCATTTTAACATGAGCTTTTGTCTAAATGCAGGACAGACAATCATGAAAGTACAGCTTATGCTCCTTCACCTTTTTATATGACATCCAAAATGACGTCACTTTACCTTGAAGGATACAACTATTCAGTATTTGATCCAAATGTCCGTTTGATTTGGTGGAATTTTTCACTTTCACTTTTTGACTGTTTGATAAGCGGAATTTTTCACGAAAGATGTTTTCCTCCATTTTCTTAGGTACAACCCTTTGATGCACAAATGATGGAAAATGTTTTTTCACCTAATAGGTGGGAAAACATTTTCCACCTTTTTTTTTTAGCAATGGCAACCATTTCTATCAACCATTGTAAAAAGAATTTTCATTTTTGTTGACAATTTCTAAAATAGTTTTTAAAAGTTCTAATATTTTTTTTCCAGAGGCAATCCATTGTTTTTACTTCTTACGCTTTAATGTGCACTTTCATACAAAATGTGTGAGTGGAAATTTACATCTAATTCTCATCTAATTTTAACACATAAAACACTAACATCACCTTAAAAATAACACATGCACGGGTAAAAACTAGTTTGATTAAAAGATTCCAAAAATTGGCACTAAGAATAAACCATTCTCAAAGTTCTTTTTAAATTAAATGCATGATTAGAAATGCTAATATTTTAGCAATGTCACATAAACTGGCGTTCAGTATGGAGTAAAGGGAGTATTTCGGATCTTGGCACCTCCAAGTTCTCCGACTCTTCATATTATTTAAATTTATTATACATGTGAAAATAAATTTAATAAAAATAGAAAATTTAGCTATTTACGTAGAATGTGATTTTATCCTACTAGCGAAAACTTCTTATATATATCTTATTTGTTGGAGTTCAAGTTCTCCCCATCACAATCTTCTTTTCAAAAAAGAATAGATCTTTTTTCTCGAAAGATCAGAAAAAATGGATCTGGAAGAATCCGCCCAAATCGAATTCATCACAACCTATAAAATTGGATTTTTCAATCCCCAACTTTTTGTTTAGTTTGCATTTCATCATTTTTACATATTCTATTAACTTTAGCATAAGAATTCTCTTTAATTGAGATATACGAACTAATTTTTACACATATAAATTTGACAAAACACTATGCTTAACACCTTACATTATCTTTTGTGCACAAACATTTCATTCATTTTAAATTTCAAAGTCTAGAAGAGAAACCCTTTCCTTTTTTTACTTACAAATCTCGTCAAAAACTGGTTGAATGCATGACCCTTCACTATGAAAGTTTTGCAAAATGTTCAAAGAGGATCCTAGTAACGGTAGTGAGTTCTTTATTGTACTTTGGTTATCTATAGCACAATTGTATTTTCTCTCACTTATATATCATAAATGAGTTTTTTATTTTGTATTTGGCATTTTTTTTTAATGAGAAACTATGGTTTCATTTATTTCATTAATTTTTTTCGATTTTACGGATTTGTATAATCAAAGTTTTGTTTTTTTTCATATAAAATGTTATTGATTCCTTTTGGTTTTATTCACTGTTTTATTTAAACTGACACAAAGTGGATTACTTCTATATTTTTTTTAACCAAGTTTTTAAACAAAATATATAGTTTTATTGTTTTTTTTTTTAACATATCGCTTTCTTCGTCAGCTATCGCTAGATGTTGACTGCCCATCATAGTAGCCCCCCAAATCAAAATCCCTAGATTCGTCATTGTTGGTGTTGTGGTACATGGTTCGCTCGTACTAGCTATCATATTTCAAAAAAAAATAAGTGCTTATTAATTGTAGATCTTACAAAATTTGCAAGTAAAAATCAGCTTGAATTAGATGGCAAATTACTTAGATCTGACAATTTAAAAACACTCCTTCCCATTATAAAAATTAAACAAATTTCAAGTTTTGGATAAAGCATACCTTTGTTGTCCACCTTTCTTTTATGTGCTAGCATAAGTAATAAGAGTAATGCCTAAAATACCTTTTTGAGTTTTCAACCATCTTGTGGCTTATTATATAACAATGCAATGAAATTAATCTTTTCATCTCAGTGGGTAGGATAAACTCATAACGTGACAAAAGAACTTTAATTGTTGTTCTTGTTATGGTTATCGTATCTCATCCATGAGGAATCTCAATGTCTGTATACATTTCAGGCTTACAATGTTGAGGTTGAGAATAAATTCAGTAAAAGAATAAAATACGTCAGATCTGGCCATGGTTAGCTATGTCAACGAGTCGAGCTCAAGCACAAAAGTCCGAACTTTTTTTGCCCCGAGCAAAGCCCGACCGAAAAAATGAGGTTCGGTCCGAGCTTTACACCAGAGCTTTAGCGAGCCGAGCCGAGCTGAGCCCGAGCAGAGCCGGCTCGAGTTTTTTGTTTGTTATATATTTTTTTTTAATTATACCAAAGATGCTGCCTTTCCTCGCAGCTGTTTGCAGAGGTGTAAGCTACCTGCGCAGTAGCTGTTACTGCACAGGCAGCTTTTCTAAAGAAAAAATTAAATTTTTTTTTTATGGCTGGCAGGCTTGCCCGAGCCACATGCCGGCCCGGGCTCGAGAATTATAAAGTCACGTGGTTCAATTGTTAATTTGTCAACTATATCAAGTATTATGGATTCAGAATTATACACCTTTTCGGGCATTTAAATAAATTGAAGTTTCTATGCAAGATGAAATACGTGAAATGTATTTTGATAAAATTCAAAGAGTCACATATATGACATCTTTGAACCAATTATGCCTCTAGATTTGAATCTCGTCTGATTGTTGACTTGAACAAATTGAAAGAGATAATTCAAAAAGAAAGTGATAAAGAACTATTTAAAAAATTTCAAGAAACCTTAAATGCAATCAATTTATTCAAGTCAATAGTAAGTCCAAAAATTGTATTCTATTGTAAAAGTCTGATCTTCATTGTCAAAGGAATTTAAAGAGCATCGCGTTGAATTCATGTTAAATAAGTGGCCATTGCTTAAATTTTTTAATTTTTAAATTCAAGAATGTATAGGATTAGTACAAAGCATTAAATCAATTTTTTTTTATATATTCACCTACTTCATTCCCGACTAATAACAGTTTTATCTAGCGCAATTGATGCTCAAAGCAAATCTATGTAACGTAACGTCAGTTCTACATGTTCCACGTATGAAAACAATTCAATTTTATTAGACAATTGTCGCATAAACTTTGCTAAACAACATTACTCAACTGATCATCATATTTGAAGCTGCATATACCGGAAGATGCTCCTGATCATCAATAACATATTTTTAATCATATAAAAATTCAAATATTCCTTCGTTTCTTTAAGGACTCCATCATTGATAAATTGATTTGGGTTCTCGACCGTCGCATTTTCCTTCGTTTCTGCAAGGAAGTAACATTAATGTAAAAATCTCAATCCTTTTTTTTTTTTTTTTATGCACAATTTGAACCTGAACTACTATCAGCCATAAATCGTAAAGTTCAAATTCCATCTAAGCAAACATGGGGTTGGAACTGTACCCGTAAATCATATAATGATTTCCTCAATTCTTGTGCTTCGCTCCTCATGGCTTCAATATCGGAATCTATTTCGTCCAGCTCCAGATCCGCCTCTTCCAGCTCCAAAACTACCTCTTTCCGCTCAAGATTGATCTTTTCCAGTTCCACATCTATTTCTTTTATTTCCTGTATCACACAACAAAGTATAATGAATCTCTTCAAATGTTCTATTGAGTTTACAGAATACAGTCCATTCTACCCCTTCCCGTAGTTCCAGCACCGAATTAAACTGTATCAATAACATCCCAGAATTCAAGATATTAAATTGATCCTCGGGAGTATAATATTTGTGGTGGGGAAGATAACAATCCCATTATGAGAACCATGAGACAAATTGCACCATGAGCTCAAAGAAAGGAAATTGTTCCTATCCCGCCAACACAACACACAAATTGCACCATGAGACAACCTTTAAAAAGACAGTATCACTGCAAACCATCATACAAGTTCTGCAACAACATAACTATAGATGTTGCAATCGAGTTTACATAACTCAAGCTATAGAACATAACTGCAGATTTTGTAGATGAAACAAATTAGGTGCAACTGTAGAATGATTTTACACATCTACAGTAAAAGGAAAGTTTCTACGTTTGCAAGTTTTCTTTTACTTTTGGGTCCACAATAGAACAATTAAGATAAGAAGAAAATGTACCAATGGAAGTGTTAGCCATGACATGATCGAAAATGTATAGTATCTCACAGGCAATCGTTTCAAGACTAACAACCAGAATGGGGACTTTTAAGTAGAATGGGTGATGCTTAAAGTAAATAAAAATATAAACAAATCAAACCTTTTTCAGCAAAATATATTCCAGATCATCTTCTGGGTACATATTCGTCCGTCTCCTACAACAAGTGAGGTCCAATTAAAATGCGAATGATTTATTTATTTTAAGAACTAGATAAGGAAATAGCAATTAGAGAAATTGTTATCTCACTTTAGCTTGATATAATCCTTGTGAATATGTTTCCTTGGAGACGACATTGCCGTACAAACCTTCACTTTAAAAATCAAACATAAAGAAAGGATTTTGTCAAGGAGTTATTGCAAACTGTAAAAGAAAAAATCCCATTATGATAGCTCAATAAATTGTTGTTTCGTCAGAACTAAAAAAGTTCGGTCCCAGGGCAGAAAGGAAGGAAAAAAAATTACACGAAATTCAGACGGATGTTAGGTTGGTTATGAGGGTACCAAAGCAGTTACCAAATTCACCAATTTAGGTTTTTTGCATTATGATTCAAATATGTGAAACAAATCAATCTATGAATTCTATGTGTTTCTCCAAAAGAAAAGGAAAGAAAATATTGTTACCTTATTTCAGTTAAAGAATGAAGAAGAAACAGATTGGGTGGTTATGAGGAGCAATTTGACCGGCTGCTGCAATGGTAAGGACAAGCTTCTTGAGTTTTGGCGTCTTATATAAGGTTGGCGGATGGTTGGTTCCTAGTAGCAGTACGAATCCAAGGAAGTGTACTTAATTAAGATTGTAATGGATTTTAAAAATCCTTATAAATTTAAATTAAGATTTTAATGGATTTTAATAAATTCATTAAAATTTAGGGATTCACAATTGAGATTTTAATAAAATTTAATGAAAACTTTTAAAATTTAGGTATCTTCAATAATGAATGGATTTATAAAAAAAAATTATTAATATAATAATTTTAAAAGTTTTGGATGGATTTCAAGCTTAAAAGTATATATAACCAAATCTTTTAAAATTTCACCATATTTAATGAGATTATTATGAAATTGTTGGAAATCTATTCATATCTTTGAAATTCATTAGGATTTATAATATTTTAAAATATATCAAAATCTTAGTCGAAAACCCCCCATAAATCGCATATCTAGTTCAATGCGACTTCTATGTTAAAAGACTTCTACTCTTATATAACTCCCTTATTCCCATTTATATAGGCTTATTTTGTTTTTCTCACGGATTAAGAAATCTTATTTAATATGAGCTAGAAAAATAATTTTTGTCAAAAACTTTCCTAGTGTACCCTCATTTAATTATTAATAATTAGTAGTAAATCGTTATTAGGAGTAGCAAAAAAATAAGGATATATTAGTAAACGAACAAAACAAAACATTCTTAATAAAGAAACACGACTATATAATTACGACAAGAAAATAAGGAAAGTAAACATATATAAATGGAATGGAGAAAGTATTATTATTATTATTATTATTATTATTATTATTATTATTATTATTATTATTACTACTACTACTACTACTACTTTTTTAAGGCTATTACCAAAGCCGATACCAAATTCACCAATTTACGGTTTTTGTATTTGATTCAAATATGTCAGAAAGAAGGCTATTAATTAATATATGAAATTTATTTATGTTAGTATCTGTTTGATGGTCATCATAAAAATAAATTGAGGGAAGTAATATTTTAAATAGTAATTTTTTTAAAAGAAAATTTAAGAACGCATGATTAAAAAATTGAGAAAATTTTGAATTAACATGCAAAAATTTTATTGTGTGTATATGTGCTTAAAAATGAATATAAAAAAAGAATTTTAAATTAAAGGGAGTCATACGGTGGCTAAATAAAGTACAATAACACAAAATAAATAAAATAGAATTTATTCTTATTACAAAATGGTTATTTTTACCATATTGAAACTATACGATATGAGAGCACAACTTAACAAAACTCCCGCTTGTCCTAGATTACATACGTCGTCGTGTCTTGTAATCTTATATCTTCTAAATATCCATTGAAAATAATCAGAGATGGATCCAGGACTTATGATTTAGGGAAAAATGCATGGATCGGACTTTTTCTTTCCCAAAATCACAAATCAGGTCCCAAGTTTTAAATTTGCAAAAATCAGGTTTTTCAAAAATTAATTAATTATATTTTACAATTATATTAAATTAAATTTATAATTAACCCACCCCACCCCACATCCACGACCTCCAGCCCCACCCCCATCGTTCCGGCGGCCGTGACTGTTCCGGCGACGGCGACTACTCCGACGACCACTTCGGTGATCGTTCCGCCGCTACTTAATTCCGACGATTGGTCAGATTCCGACCAGTATAGGTCACAGATTTTTAAAATTTGTCGATCACAGATTTAGTATGGGTCACTGATTTTTAATTTAGTCACAAGTTAAAATTAGTATAGGTCACAGATTTTTAATTTAATCACAAGTTAAAAAAAAATTATAGATAACAGAGGTCACAGATTTTTAATTAGTCCCAAATTAACAAATTAACAAATGAAAAATATTATTGGTCACAGATTAACAAATTTTAAGGTCATAGTTAAATAGTTGCCACATAGAACAATATAGTTAGTCACAAATCGATATAATTGATCACATACATCCAAACACTCGTCCCTCAATCTCAAAACACCATCAATACTTGGTTACATATCGACCAAATAAGTGGTCACATAAACTCTTCGTCCCATCCGCCCCTCAATCCCAATACACCAACAATAAAAGGTCACAGGTCACAGAACAACCAAACAGTTGGCCACAGACACTCCGTCCCATCCCCATCCGACCATAATCCCTAAAACACCCACCAACAACCACCACCCAAACCACCACCACAGTCGCCCGAACAGCACCACCAATAACCACCACCACCCAAACCGCCTGCACAGAAATCTGCCCCCACACCCACACACCCACGCCCACATATCTCTCCTGCCGGCAGCAAATTGAACCTCCCGCCGCACCCACGCACACACAGCAGAAACGCACACACAGAGCACCCACGCCGGCAACACCCACACACACATCAGACACTGCTGCGACGCCGCACACAGCAACACCCGCACATAACAAAATCAGCACCCACGCCGCACACAGTAAAACGCACACACACAGCTTCGCTGTGACGCTGCTGCCGGCTCAGCAGGGTCACAACGAAGCTGCTGCCGGTGCAACAGCTTCGTTGATGCAGATTCCCAGCAGCGTGAGTGTTGTGTGTGTGCGTTTTGCTGTCGGCAGGGAGAGGGGGTGGGGAAGGGAGAGGAGGCGACGGAAGGTGGGGTGGGGAGAAATGAAATGAATTAGGGTTTATGGTAGAGTTTTATATTTAAAATAAATTTGATGAGGTATGTAGTAGCGTGGGTATATAGATTAATTTAATTTTATAATATCATTATTAATTAAAATTATAAAAACCTGATAAATGAAAAAAAAAAATGTGAAAACCTGATTTTTTAAAAGTCCAAACTTAATAGTTGGTTTAGTGTAATTATCCCTATGATTTATATTGGACTAGCTTATTTTTGGGTTAAAAAATAAAAAACCAGATGGAGGGACTAGGCTGAATCTTGCTTGAACTAAGTGGATCCCTCAAGGCCCGTTTATTCAGGAAGCCACAACATTTTCTTGTTTCAATTTTTATGAAAATCATATAACTTGTTTAATTCGACTTCTGATTTGAAGATTTTTAAGCGATTAATGTCAATGAAGAAATAATATGCCAACAGTTCACAAAAATTCAAAATAACCAAAGTTTATAATAATAATAATATCTAAAAAAAATTAGTAAACTTATAATTTTTGAATTACAACAATTAAAATATTTCAGTAGTAATTTTAATACATTTATCTCAATATCTCTAACTTTTCATAGACTCAAAAATATAAATCGTAATCAATTGTATTTAATCGAAATAAGTTTTGTAATAGTGGATTTTTGAAAAATGTATTGTTAAAATGTAGAAAAAAAAAATTGGGTTTACGTGTAAAGTATTTTAATCTAAAAATATGTGATTGAAAATCAGTTTGAGAGAAAACGAGTTTTGATATAATGGAAATCAAATCGAGACTCAAACATTTTCAGTGATCAACATCAGGGGGAGTAGCTGTACTCTTTTTCCTTCGCTTAGATTTTATCCCACTGGATTTTCCTAACAAGATTTTAATGAGGCAACATTTATATTTAATACTCCAAAATAATTGTACTATTTTTCCTTCGGTTTTTTTTTTTCCCATTGGGTTTTATTATCAAACAAAGTCTTAACAAGACAGATTTTTGTAATGTGTCATTCAAGTGGGAGTGTTGTAAAAAGAGAGTAAATTAGGATTTAATGTGAATGACACTTGTACCTCTGCAGCCCTAGATATTATTATCATATGTATCCATATTGCTGTCATTTAAATATAGGGTTTTGGTTCTCATTCATTACAACACACATAAAAGTTTATTGACTTTTATTCTCTCTCCTCTTTTCTCTTTTATAACAAATTTTATATTATCATGTAATATATACGTTATAAAATTGGCGAATATTATAATAATTTTCTGCTATAAAAATGAAATAAACAATAAATTGACTTGGCAAAAATAAAAAATAAAAAATGAAAATTAATAATAGCGTAAACTGATAATTATAAAGTGTGATCGTGAATGAATAAATTACAACTCACACTTTAATAGCAAATTAACTAAGTTTGCAGGCTTCAATACTGCAGTATCAAAAAATTAAGTATAAACCATTATAAGTCAAGGACTCATCGACAAGTAAAAACTATTTTTTTTTTAAATGTCATGTTTTTAAAGCGTTTAATATATTAATAAAAATTAAGTACAAAAATACTTCGAGATGAAGGTTTTTTTAAAAAACAGTTATCACAACACATTTTATTATTATTAGTCGGCAAACCTAAACATATTAAGATATTTTAATGTTGTGCCAGACTAAGGGTCCATTTGATTGTAAGGGTGGAAAATTGGTGGAAAGAAAATGCTTTATAGGGAATTAATTTTCTTATAAAATGTTTTACTGAAAATTGTAATTAATTGTGTTTGATCGGTATAATTTTTCATGGAAAATGTTAAAAGTTTGGTATCCATTTGACTTCGTTTTTTATGAAATTTGTCCATTAAAGTGATAATTTTTTTTACAATTGAGTCTAAAATTTGTTCTCATTATAAAAAAAAAAAATTGAAATTTTTTTCTTTTACCATACCGAATGTCATTCGTTTGACTTTATTTTGCATAAAAGTTGTTGATAAAAGTGAATTTTTTTTACCATTGTGTCTAGAATTTGTTCCCATTGCAAAAAAAAAAGGTGGAAAATATTTTCCCATCTATTAGGTGAAAAAACATTTTCCACCATTTGTTCATCAAAGGGTTGTACCTAGGAAAATAGAGGAAAACATTTTCCGTGAAAAATTTCGCATATCAAACAGTCAAAAAAAGTGAAAATAGGAAAATATTTTCCGACTTCCATGAAAAACTCCGCCAATCAAACAGACTCTAATTGTATTTCTTAATCAAACGTAAACATCTTGTAGGTTCGAGAGCTTTCAAAAGAAATTATTTCCAAGTGTGCCTCAAATTAGCATCATTGCGTATTTAATGTTATGAAGATCGGATTGGTCCTATTGATTCAATCAAGAACTGGGAAAATCAAAGTTAATCTAAATCAAATTTAATAATTAATTTTAATAACATATTTCATAGAATCTATAATTGTTTAACTTTTATCAAAATTTACTAAAAAATGGTTTTATTCTCCACCAAACAGGAGTAAAATCACAATAAATTTGAATTTCGATAATATGATAATTTAAAAAATTCTCCAACGATCATACACTATCGAATCTACAAATTACTTATGTCATCTCAAAGTTTATTTCGAGAGCTACATTATGGACATATCGAATAGTCCAAACAGATATATAAAATAATTAAAAATACGTTAAACGTGAGTCTCAAAAGAAAGACATCTAATTAGCATTTTTTTTAAGGAAAAAAAATCCAATTATTTCATTATTTTTTGCGATATAAATTTTTCAATGTAATTTTCATCATTTTATTAGAAAATTTTATATAGAATATGAAAAAAAATTTCGAAATCTCACGTCCGAAAAAGTCATATTCCAAGGAGAGGTGATCAACCTATCACATTTGAAGCGAATTTGGTTAGCTACAGGTAAGCTATATATAAAATATTTTTAATAGTTGAAGATCAAATTAATCGCCATTTTAACATGAGCTTTTGTCTAAATGCAGGACAGACAATCATGAAAGTACAGCTTATGCTCCTTCACCTTTTTATATGACATCCAAAATGACGTCACTTTACCTTGAAGGATACAACTATTCAGTATTTGATCCAAATGTCCGTTTGATTTGGTGGAATTTTTCACTTCCACTTTTTGACTGTTTGATAAGCGGAATTTTTCACGAAAGATGTTTTCCTCCATTTTCTTAGGTACAACCCTTTGATGCACAAATGATGGAAAATGTTTTTTCACCTAATATGTGGGAAAACATTTTCCACCTTTTTTTTTTTTAGCAATGACAACCATTTCTATCAACCATTGTAAAAAGAATTTTCATTTTTGTTGACAATTTCTAAAATAGTTTTTAAAAGTTCTAATATTTTTTTTCCAGAGGCAATCCATTGTTTTTACTTCTTACGCTTTAATGTGCACTTTCATACAAAATGTGTGAGTGGAAATTTACATCTAATTCTCATTTAATTTTAACACATAAAACACTAACATCACCTTAAAAATAACACATGCACGGGTAAAAACTAGTTTGATTAAAAGATTCCAAAAATTGGCACTAAGAATAAACCATTCTCAAAGTTCTTTTTAAATTAAATGCATGATTAGAAATGCTAATATTTTAGCAATGTCACATAAACTGGCGTTCAGTATGGAGTAAAGGGAGTATTTCGGATCTTGGCACCTCCAAGTTCTCCGACTCTTCTTATTATTTAAATTTATTATACATGTGAAAATAAATTTAATAAAAATAGAAAATTTAGCTATTTACGTAGAATGTGATTTTATCCTACTAGCGAAAACTTCTTATATATATCTTATTTGTTGGAGTTCAAGTTCTCCCCATCACAATCTTCTTTTCAGAAAAGAATAGATCTTTTTTCTCGAAAGATCAGAAAAAATGGATCTGGAAGAATCCGCCCAAATCGAATTCATCACAACCTATAAAATTGGATTTTTCAATCCCCAACTTTTTGTTTAGTTTGCATTTCATCATTTTTACATATTCTATTAACTTTAGCATAAGAATTCTCTTTAATTGAGATATACGAACTAATTTTTACACATATAAATTTGACAAAACACTATGCTTAACACCTTACATTATCTTTTGTGCACAAACATTTCATTCATTTTAAATTTCAAAGTCTAGAAGAGAAACCCTTTCCTTTTTTTACTTACAAATCTCGTCAAAAATTGGTTGAATGCATGACCCTTCACTATGAAAGTTTTGCAAAATGTTCACAGAGGATCCTAGTAACGGTAGTGAGTTCTTTATAGCACAAGTGTATTTTCTCACTTATATATCATAAATGAGTTTTTTATTTTGTATTTGCCTTTTTTTTTTTTTTAATGAGAAACTAAGGTTTCATTTATTTCATTAATTTTTTTCGATTTTACGGATTTGTATAATCAAAGTTTTGTTTTTTTTCATATAAAATGTTATTGATTCCTTTTGGTTTTATTCACTGTTTTATTTAAACTGACACAAAGTGGATTACTTCTATATTTTTTTTAACCAAGTTTTTAAACAAAATATATAGTTTTATTGTTTTTTTTTTTTAACATATCGCTTTCTTCGTCAGCTATCGTTAGATGTTGACTGCCCATCATAGTAGCCCCCCAAATCAAAATCCCTAGATTCGTCATTGTTGGTGTTGTGGTACATGGTTCGCTCGTACTAGATATCATATTTCAAAAAAAAAAAAAAAATAAGTGCTTATTAATTGTAGATCTTACAAAATTTGCAAGTAAAAATCAGCTTGAATTAGATGGCAAATTACTTAGATCTGACAATTTAAAAACACTCCTTCCCTTTATAAAAATTACACAAATCTCAAGTTTTGGAAAAAGCATACCTTTGTTGTCCACCTTTCTTTTATGTGCTAGCATAAGTAATAAGAGTAATGCCTAAAATACCTTTATGAGTTTTCAACCATCTTGTGGCTTATTATATAACAATGCAATGAAATTAATCTTTTCATCTCAGTGGGTAGGATAAACTCATAACGTGACAAAAGAACTTTAATTGTTGTTCTTGTTATGGTTATCGTATCTCATCCATGAGGAATCTCAATGTCTGTACACATTTCAGGCTTACAACGCTGAGATTGAGAATAAATTCAGCAAAAGAATAAAATACCTCAAATCTGGCCATGGTTAGCTATGTCAACGAGTCGAATCGAATCGAGCTGAACCCAAGCCCAAAAAGCCCAAGCTTTTTTTGGCCCGACCCGAACAAAGCCCGACCGAAAAAATGAGGCTCGGCCCGAGCTTTCGACCAGAGCCTTAGCGGCCAAGCCAAGCCCGAGCAGAGCCGGCTCGGGTTTTTGGTTTGTTATTTTTTTTTAATTATACCAAAGATGCTACCTTTGCTGGCAGTTATCTACAAAGGTGTAAGCTACTTGCGCAGTAGCTGTTACTGTGCTGGCATCTTTTTTAAAGAAAAAATTAAATTTTATTTTTTTATGGCTGGCAGGCTTGCCCGAGCCTCATGCCGGCCCGGGCTCGAGAATTATAAAGTCATGTGGTTCAATTGTTAATTTGTCGGCTATATCAAGTATTATGGATTCAGAATTATACACCTTTTCGGGCCTTTAAATAAATTGAAGTTTCTATGCAAGATGAAGTACATGAAATGTATTTTGATAAAATTCAAAGAGTCGCATAGATGACATTTTTGAACCGATTATGCCTCTAGATTTGAATCTCGTCTGATTGTTGACTTGAACAAATTGAAAGAGATAATTCAAAAAGAAAGTGATAAAGAACTATTTAAAAAATTTCAAGAAACCTTAAATGCAATCAATTTATTCAAGTCAATAGTAAGTCCAAAAATTGTATTCTATTGTAAAAGTCTGATCTTCATTGTCAAAGGAATTTAAAGAGCATCGCGTTGAATTCATGTTAAATAAGTGGCCATTGCTTAAATTTTTTAATTTTTAAATTCAAGAATGTATAGGATTAGTACAAAGCATTAAATCAATTTTTTTGTATATATTCACCTACTTCATTCCCGACTAATAACAGTTTTATCTAGCGCAATTGATGCTCAAAGCAAATCTATGTAACGTAACGTCAGTTCTACATGTTCCACGTATGAAAACAATTCAATTTTATTAGACAATTGTCGCATAAACTTTGCTAAATAACATTACTCAACTGATCATCATATTTGAAGCTGCATATACCAGAAGATGCTCCTGATCATCAATAACATATTTTTAATCATATAAAAATTCAAATATTCCTTCGTTTCTTTAAGGACTCCATCATTGATAAATTGATTCGGGTTCTCGACCGTCGCATTTTCCTTCGTTTCTGCAAGGAAGTAACATTAATGTAAAAATCTCAATCCTTTTTTTTTTTTTTTTATGCACAATTTGAACCTGAACTACTATCAGCCATAAATCGTAAAGTTCAAATTCCATCTAAGCAAACATGGGGTTGGAACTGTACCCGTAAATCATATAATGATTTCCTCAATTCTTGTGCTTCGCTCCTCATGGCTTCAATATCGGAATCTATTTCGTCCAGCTCCAGATCCGCCTCTTCCAGCTCCAAAACTACCTCTTTCCGCTCAAGATTGATCTTTTCCAGTTCCACATCTATTTCTTTTATTTCCTGTATCACACAACAAAGTATAATGAATCTCTTCAAATGTTCTATTGAGTTTACAGAATACAGTCCATTCTACCCCTTCCCGTAGTTCCAGCACCGAATTAAACTGTATCAATAACATCCCAGAATTCAAGATATTAAATTGATCCTCGGGAGTATAATATTTGTGGTGGGGAAGATAACAATCCCATTATGAGAACCATGAGACAAATTGCACCATGAGCTCAAAGAAAGGAAATTGTTCCTATCCCGCCAACACAACACACAAATTGCACCATGAGACAACCTTTAAAAAGACAGTATCACTGCAAACCATCATACAAGTTCTGCAACAACATAACTATAGATGTTGCAATCGAGTTTACATAACTCAAGCTATAGAACATAACTGCAGATTTTGTAGATGAAACAAATTAGGTGCAACTGTAGAATGATTTTACACATCTACAGTAAAAGGAAAGTTTCTACGTTTGCAAGTTTTCTTTTACTTTTGGGTCCACAATAGAACAATTAAGATAAGAAGAAAATGTACCAATGGAAGTGTTAGCCATGACATGATCGAAAATGTATAGTATCTCACAGGCAATCGTTTCAAGACTAACAACCAGAATGGGGACTTTTAAGTAGAATGGGTGATGCTTAAAGTAAATAAAAATATAAACAAATCAAACCTTTTTCAGCAAAATATATTCCAGATCATCTTCTGGGTACATATTCGTCCGTCTCCTACAACAAGTGAGGTCCAATTAAAATGCGAATGATTTATTTATTTTAAGAAATAGATAAGGAAATAGCAATTAGAGAAATTGTTATCTCACTTTAGCTTGATATAATCCTTGTGAATATGTTTCCTTGGAGACGACATTGCCGTACAAACCTTCACTTTAAAAATCAAACATAAAGAAAGGATTTTGTCAAGGAGTTATTGCAAACTGTAAAAGAAAAAATCCCATTATGATAGCTCAATAAATTGTTGTTTCGTCAGAACTAAAAAAGTTCGGTCCCAGGGCAGAAAGGAAGGAAAAAAAATTACACAAAATTCAGACGGATGTTAGGTTGGTTATGAGGGTACCAAAGCAGTTACCAAATTCACCAATTTAGGTTTTTTGCATTATGATTCAAATATGTGAAACAAATCAATCTATGAATTCTATGTGTTTCTCCAAAAGAAAAGGAAAGAAAATATTGTTACCTTATTTCAGTTAAAGAATGAAGAAGAAACAGATTGGGTGGTTATGAGGAGCAATTTGACCGGCTGCTGCAATGGTAAGGACAAGCTTCTTGAGTTTTGGCGTCTTATATAAGGTTGGCGGATGGTTGGTTCCTAGTAGCAGTACGAATCCAAGGAAGTGTACTTAATTAAGATTGTAATGGATTTTAAAAATCCTTATAAATTTAAATTAAGATTTTAATGGATTTTAATAAATTCATTAAAATTTAGGGATTCACAATTGAGATTTTAATAAAATTTAATGAAAACTTTTAAAATTTAGGTATCTTCAATAATGAATGGATTTATAAAAAAAAATTATTAATATAATAATTTTAAAAGTTTTGGATGGATTTCAAACTTAAAAGTATATATAACCAAATCTTTTAAAATTTCACCATATTTGATGAGATTATTATGAAATTGTTGGAAATCTATTCATATCTTTGAAATTCATTAGGATTTATAATATTTTAAAATCTATCAAAATCTTAGTCGAAAACCCCCCATAAATCGCATATCTAGTTCAATGCGACTTCTATGTTAAAAGACTTCTACTCTTATATAACTCCCTTATTCCCATTTATATAGGCTTATTTTGTTTTTCTCACGGATTAAGAAATCTTATTTAATATGAGCTGGAAAAATAATTTTTGTCAAAAACTTTCCTAGTGTACCCTCATTTAATTATTAATAATTAGTAGTAAATCGTTATTAGGAGTAGCAAAAAAATAAGGATATATTAGTAAATGAACAAAACAAAACATTCTTAATAAAGAAACACGACTATATAATTACGACAAGAAAATAAGGAAAGTAAACATATATAAATGGAAGGGAGAAAGTATTATTATTATTATTATTATTATTACTACTACTACTACTACTACTACTACTACTACTACTTTTTTAAGGCTATTACCAAAGCCGATACCAAATTCACCAATTTACGGTTTTTGTATTTGATTCAAATATGTGAGAAAGAAGGCTATTAATTAATATATGAAATTTATTTATGTTAGTATCTGTTTGATGGTCATCATAAAAATAAATTGAGGGAAGTAATATTTTAAATAGTAATTTTTTTAAAAGAAAATTTAAGAACGCATGATTAAAAAATTGAGAAAATTTTGAATTAACATGCAAAAATTTTATTGTGTGTATATGTGCTTAAAAATGAATATAAAAAAAGAATTTTAAATTAAAGGGAGTCATACGGTGGCTAAATAAAGTACAATAACACAAAATAAATAAAATAGAATTTATTCTTATTACAAAATGGTTATTTTTACCATATTGAAACTATACGATATGAGAGCACAACTTAACAAAACTCCCGCGTGTCCTAGATTACATACGTCGTCGTGTCTTGTAATCTTATATCTTCTAAATATCCATTGAAAATAATCAGAGATGGATCCAGGACTTATGATTTAGGGAAAAATGCATGGATCGGACTTTTTCTTTCCCAAAATCACAAATCAGGTCCCAAGTTTTAAATTTGCAAAAATCAGGTTTTTCAAAAATTAATTAATTATATTTTACAATTATATTAAATTAAATATTTAACAATAATTAACCCACCCCACCCCACATCCACGACCTCCAGCCCCACCCCCATCGTTCCGGCGGCCGTGACTGTTCCGGCGACGGCGACTACTCCGACGACCACTTCGGTGATCGTTCCGCCGCTACTTAATTCCGACGATTGGTCAGATTCCGACCAGTATAGGTCACAGATTTTTAAAATTTGTCGATCACAGATTTAGTATGGGTCACTGATTTTTAATTTAGTCACAAGTTAAAATTAGTATAGGTCACAAATTTTTAATTTAATCACAAGTTAAAAAAAAAATTATAGATAACAGAGGTCACAGATTTTTAATTAGTCCCAAATTAACAAATTAACAAATGAAAAATATTATTGGTCACAGATTAACAAATTTTAAGGTCATAGTTAAATAGTTGCCACATAGAACAATATAGTTAGTCACAAATCGATATAATTGATCACATACATCCAAACACTCGTCCCTCAATCTCAAAACACCATCAATACTTGGTTACATATCGACCAAATAAGTGGTCACATAAACTCTTCGTCCCATCCGCCCCTCAATCCCAATACACCAACAATAAAAGGTCACAGGTCACAGAACAACCAAACAGTTGGCCACAGACACTCCGTCCCATCCCCATCCGACCATAATCCCTAAAACACCCACCAACAACCACCACCCAAACCACCACCACAGTCGCCCGAACAGCACCACCAATAACCACCACCACCCAAACCGCCTGCACAGAAATCTGCCCCCACACCCACACACCCACGCCCACATATCTCTCCTCCCGGCAGCAAATTGAACCTCCCGCCGTACCCACGCACACACAGCAGAAACGCACACACAGAGCACCCACGCCGGCAACACCCACACACACATCAGACACTGCTGCGACGCCGCACACAGCAACACCCGCACATAACAAAATCAGCACCCACGCCGCACACAGTAAAACGCACACACACAGCTTCGCTGTGACGCTGCTGCCGGCTCAGCAGGGTCACAACGAAGCTGCTGCCGGTGCAACAGCTTCGTTGATGCAGATTCCCAGCAGCGTGAGTGTTGTGTGTGTGCGTTTTGCTGTTGGCAGGGAGAGGGGGTGGGGAAGGGAGAGGAGGCGACGGAAGGTGGGGTGGGGAGAAATGAAATGAATTAGGGTTTATGGTAGAGTTTTATATTTAAAATAAATTTGATGAGGTATGTAGTAGCGTGGGTATATAGATTAATTTAATTTTATAATATCATTATTAATTAAAATTATAAAAACCTGATAAATGAAAAAAAAAATGTGAAAACCTGATTTTTTAAAAGTCCAAACTTAATAGTTGGTTTAGTGTAATTATCCCTATGATTTATATTGGACTAACTTATTTTTGGGTTAAAAAATAAAAAACCAGATGGAGGGACTAGGCTGAATCTTGCTTGAACTAAGTGGATCCCTCAAGGCCCGTTTATTCAGGAAGCCACAACATTTTCTTGTTTCAATTTTTATGAAAATCATATAACTTGTTTAATTCGACTTCTGATTTGAAGATTTTTAAGTGATTAATGTCAATGAAGAAATAATATGCCAACAGTTCACAAAAATTCAAAATAACCAAAGTTTATAATAATAATAATATCTAAAAAAAATTAGTAAACTTATAATTTTTGAATTACAACAATTAAAATATTTCAGTAGTAATTTTAATACATTTATCTCAATATCTCTAACTTTTCATAAACTCAAAAATATAAATCGTAATCAATCGTATTTAATCGAAATAAGTTTTGTAATAGTGGATTTTTGAAAAATGTATTGTTAAAATGTAGAAAAAAAAATTGGGTTTACGTGCAAAGTATTTTAATCT
This sequence comes from Fraxinus excelsior, assembly GCA_019097785.1. Classification (NCBI taxonomy): domain Eukaryota; kingdom Viridiplantae; phylum Streptophyta; class Magnoliopsida; order Lamiales; family Oleaceae; genus Fraxinus; species Fraxinus excelsior. The sequence goes on along the minus strand of CM032641.1, from coordinate 14,785,714 downwards.
AAAAATATGTGATTGAAAATCAGTTTGAGAGAAAACGAGTTTTGATATAATGGAAATCAAATCGAGACTCAAACATTTTCAGTGATCAACATCAGGGGGAGTAGCTGTACTCTTTTTCCTTCGCTTAGATTTTATCCCACTGGGTTTTCCTAACAAGATTTTAATGAGGCAACATTTATATTTAATACTCCAAAATAATTGTACTATTTTTCCTTCGGTTTTTTTTTTCCCATTGGGTTTTATTATCAAACAAAGTCTTAACAAGACAGATATTTTGTAATGTGTCATTCAAGTGGGAGTGTTGTAAAAAGAGAGTAAATTAGGATTTAATGTGAATGACACTTGTACCTCTGCAGCCCTAGATATTATTATCATATGTATCCATATTGCTGTCATTTAAATATAGGGTTTTGGTTCTCATTCATTACAACACACATAAAAGTTTATTGACTTTTATTCTCTCTCCTCTTTTCTCTTTTATAACAAATTTTATATTATCATGTAATATATACGTTATAAAATTGGTGAATATTATAATAATTTTCTGCTATAAAAATGAAATAAACAATAAATTGACTTGGCAAAAATAAAAAATAAAAAATGAAAATTAATAATAGCGTAAACTGATAATTATAAAGTGTGATCGTGAATGAATAAATTACAACTCACACTTTAATAGCAAATTAACTAAGTTTGCAGGCTTAAATACTGCAGTATCAAAAAATTAAGTATAAACCATTTATAAGTCAAGGACTCATCGACAAGTAAAAACTATTTTTTTTTTAAATGTCATGTTTTTAAAGCGTTTAATATATTAATAAAAATTAAGTACAAAAATACTTCGAGATGAAGGTTTTTTTAAAAAACAGTTATCACAACACATTTTATTATTGTTAGTCGGCAAACCTAAACATATTAAGATATTTTAATGTTGTGCCAGACTAAGGGTCCATTTGATTGTAAGGGTGGAAAATTGGTGGAAAGAAAATGTTTTATAGGGATTTAATTTTCTTATAAAATGTTTTACTGAAAATTGTAATTAATTGTGTTTGATCGGTATAATTTTTCATGGAAAATGTTAAAAATTTGGTATCCATTTGACTTCGTTTTTTATGAAATTTGTCCATTAAAGTGATAATTTTTTTTACAATTGAGTCTAAAATTTGTTCTCATTATAAAAAAAAAAAATTGAAATTTTTTTCTTTTACCATACCGAATGTCATTCGTTTGACTTTATTTTGCATAAAAGTTGTTGATAAAAGTGAATTTTTTTTACCATTGTGTCTAGAATTTGTTCCCATTGCAAAAAAAAAAAGGTGGAAAATGTTTTCCCACCTATTAGGTGAAAAAACATTTTCCACCATTTGTTCATCAAAGGGTTGTACCTAGAAAAATAGAGGAAAACATTTTCCGTGAAAAATTTCGCATATGAAACAGTCAAAAAAAATGAAAATAGGAAAATATTTTCCGACTTCCATGAAAAACTCCGCCAATCAAACAGACTCTAATTGTATTTCTTAATCAAACGTAAACATCTTGTAGGTTCGAGAGCTTTCAAAAGAAATTATTTCCAAGTGTGCCTCAAATTAGCATCATTGCGTATTTAATGTTATGAAGATCGGATTGGTCCTATTGATTCAATCAAGAACTGGGAAAATCAAAGTTAATCTAAATCAAATTTAACAATTAATTTTAATAACATATTTCATAGAATCTATAATTCTTTAACTTTTATCAAAATTTACTAAAAAATGGTTTTATTCTCCACCAAACAGGAGTAAAATCACAATAAATTTGAATTTCGATAATATGATAATTTAAAAAATTCTCCAACGATCGTACACTATCGAATCTACAAATTACTTATGTCATCTCAAAGTTTATTTCGAGAGCTACATTATGGACATATCGAATAGTCCAAACAGATATATAAAATAATTAAAAATACGTTAAACGTGAGTCTCAAAAGAAAGACATCTAATTAGCATTTTTTTTAAGGAAAAAAAATCCAATTATTTCATTATTTTTTGCGATATAAATTTTTCAATGTAATTTTCATCATTTTATTAGAAAATTTTATATAGAATATGAAAAAAAATTTCGAAATCTCACGTCCGAAAAAGTCATATTCCAAGGAGAGGTGATCAACCTATCACATTTGAAGCGAATTTGGTTAGCTACAGGTAAGCTATATATAAAATATTTTTAATAGTTGAAGATCAAATTAATCGCCATTTTAACATGAGCTTTTGTCTAAATGCAGGACAGACAATCATGAAAGTACAGCTTATGCTCCTTCACCTTTTTATATGACATCCAAAATGACGTCACTTTACCTTGAAGGATACAACTATTCAGTATTTGATCCAAATGTCCGTTTGATTTGGTGGAATTTTTCACTTCCACTTTTTGACTGTTTGATAAGCGGAATTTTTCACGAAAGATGTTTTCCTCCATTTTCTTAGGTACAACCCTTTGATGCACAAATGATGGAAAATGTTTTTTCACCTAATATGTGGGAAAACATTTTCCACCTTTTTTTTTTTTAGCAATGACAACCATTTCTATCAACCATTGTAAAAAGAATTTTCATTTTTGTTGACAATTTCTAAAATAGTTTTTAAAAGTTCTAATATTTTTTTTCCAGAGGCAATCCATTGTTTTTACTTCTTACGCTTTAATGTGCACTTTCATACAAAATGTGTGAGTGGAAATTTACATCTAATTCTCATTTAATTTTAACACATAAAACACTAACATCACCTTAAAAATAACACATGCACGGGTAAAAACTAGTTTGATTAAAAGATTCCAAAAATTGGCACTAAGAATAAACCATTCTCAAAGTTCTTTTTAAATTAAATGCATGATTAGAAATGCTAATATTTTAGCAATGTCACATAAACTGGCGTTCAGTATGGAGTAAAGGGAGTATTTCGGATCTTGGCACCTCCAAGTTCTCCGACTCTTCTTATTATTTAAATTTATTATACATGTGAAAATAAATTTAATAAAAATAGAAAATTTAGCTATTTACGTAGAATGTGATTTTATCCTACTAGCGAAAACTTCTTATATATATCTTATTTGTTGGAGTTCAAGTTCTCCCCATCACAATCTTCTTTTCAGAAAAGAATAGATCTTTTTTCTCGAAAGATCAGAAAAAATGGATCTGGAAGAATCCGCCCAAATCGAATTCATCACAACCTATAAAATTGGATTTTTCAATCCCCAACTTTTTGTTTAGTTTGCATTTCATCATTTTTACATATTCTATTAACTTTAGCATAAGAATTCTCTTTAATTGAGATATACAGACTAATTTTTACACATATAAATTTGACAAAACACTATGCTTAACACCTTACATTATCTTTTGTGCACAAACATTTCATTCATTTTAAATTTCAAAGTCTAGAAGAGAAACCCTTTCCTTTTTTTTACTAACAAATCTCGTCAAAAATTGGTTGAATGCATGACCCTTCACTATGAAAGTTTTGCAAAATGTTCAAAGAGGATCCTAGTAACGGTAGTGAGTTCTTTATTGTACTTTGGTTATCTATAGCACAATTGTATTTTCTCTCACTTATATATCATAAATGAGTTTTTTATTTTGTATTTGGCTTTTTTTTTAATGAGAAACTATGGTTTCATTTATTTCATTAATTTTTTTCGATTTTACGGATTTGTATAATCAAAGTTTTGTTTTTTTTCATATAAAATGTTATTGATTCCTTTTGGTTTTATTCACTGTTTTATTTAAACTGACACAAAGTGGATTACTTCTATATTTTTTTTAACCAAGTTTTTAAACAAAATATATAGTTTTATTGTTTTTTTTTTTTTAACATATCGCTTTCTTCGTCAGCTATCGCTAGATGTTGACTGCCCATCATAGTAGCCCCCCAAATCAAAATCCCTAGATTCGTCATTGTTGGTGTTGTGGTACATGGTTCGCTCGTACTAGCTATCATATTTCAAAAAAAAATAAGTGCTTATTAATTGTAGATCTTACAAAATTTGCAAGTAAAAATCAGCTTGAATTAGATGGCAAATTACTTAGATCTGACAATTTAAAAACACTCCTTCCCATTATAAAAATTACACAAATCTCAAGTTTTGGATAAAGCATACCTTTGTTGTCCACCTTTCTTTTATGTGCTAGCATAAGTAATAAGAGTAATGCCTAAAATACCTTTTTGGGTTTTCAACCATCTTGTGGCTTATTATATAACAATGCAATGAAATTAATCTTTTCATCTCAGTGGGTAGGATAAACTCATAACGTGACAAAAGAACTTTAATTGTTGTTCTTGTTATGGTTATCGTATCTCATCCATGAGGAATCTCAATGTCTGTATACATTTCAGGCTTCAATGCTGAGGTTGAGAATAAATTCAGCAAAAGAATAAAATACGTCAGATCTGGCCATGGTTAGCTATGTCAACGAGTCGAGTCGAGCCCAAGCCCAAAAAGTCCAAACTTTTTTTGCCTCGAGCAAAGCCCGACCGAAAAAATGAGGTTCGGTCCGAGCTTTACACCAGAGCTTTAGCGAGCCGAGCCGAGCTGAGCCCGAGCTGAGCCGGCTCGAGTTTTTTGTTTGTTATTTTTTTTTAATTATACCAAAGATGCTGCCTTTCCTGGCAGCTATTTGCAGAGGTGTAAGCTACCTGCACAGTAGTTGTTACTGCGCAGGCAGCTTTTCTAAAGAAAAAATTAATTTTTTTTTTTTATGGCTGGCAGGCTTGCCCGAGCCACATGCCGGCACGGGCTCGAGAATTATAAAGTCACGTGGTTCAATTGTTAATTTGTCAACTATATCAAGTATTATGGATTCAGAATTATACACCTTTTCGGGCCTTTAAATAAATTGAAGTTTCTATGCAAGATGAAGTACATGAAATGTATTTTGATAAAATTCAAAGAGTCGCATAGATGACATTTTTGAACCGATTATGCCTCTAGATTTGAATCTCGTCTGATTGTTGACTTGAACAAATTGAAAGAGATAATTCAAAAAGAAAGTGATAAAGAACTATTTAAAAAATTTCAAGAAACCTTAAATGCAATCAATTTATTCAAGTCAATAGTAAGTCCAAAAATTGTATTCTATTGTAAAAGTCTGATCTTCATTGTCAAAGGAATTTAAAGAGCATCGCGTTGAATTCATGTTAAATAAGTGGCCATTGCTTAAATTTTTTAATTTTTAAATTCAAGAATGTATAGGATTAGTACAAAGCATTAAATCAATTTTTTTGTATATATTCACCTACTTCATTCCCGACTAATAACAGTTTTATCTAGCGCAATTGATGCTCAAAACAAATCTATGTAACGTAACGTCTGTTCTACATGTTCCACGTATGAAAACAATTCAATTTTATTAGACAATTGTCGCATAAACTTTGCTAAACAACATTACTCAACTGATCATCATATTTGAAGCTGCATATACCGGAAGATGCTCCTGATCATCAATAACATATTTTTAATCATATAAAAATTCAAATATTCCTTCGTTTCTTTAAGGACTCCATCATTGATAAATTGATTTGGGTTCTCGACCGTCGCATTTTCCTTCGTTTCTGCAAGGAAGTAACATTAATGTAAAAATCTCAATCCTTTTTTTTTTTTTTTTATGCACAATTTGAACCTGAACTACTATCAGCCATAAATCGTAAAGTTCAAATTCCATCTAAGCAAACATGGGGTTGGAACTGTACCCGTAAATCATATAATGATTTCCTCAATTCTTGTGCTTCGCTCCTCATGGCTTCAATATCGGAATCTATTTCTTCCAGCTCCAGATCCGCCTCTTCCAGCTCCAAAACTACCTCTTTCCGCTCAAGATTGATCTTTTCCAGTTCCACATCTATTTCTTTTATTTCCTGTATCACACAACAAAGTATAATGAATCTCTTCAAATGTTCTATTGAGTTTACAGAATACAGTCCATTCTACCCCTTCCCGTAGTTCCAGCACCGAATTAAACTGTATCAATAGCATCCTAGAATTCAAGATATTAAATTGATCCTCGGGAGTATAATATTTGTGGTGGGGAAGATAACAATCCCATTATGAGAACCATGAGACAAATTGCACCATGAGCTCAAAGAAAGGAAATTGTTCCTATCCCGCCAACACACCAATTGCACCATGAGACAACCTTTAAAAAGACAGTATCACTGCAAACCATCATACAAGTTCTGCAACAACATAACTATAGATGTTGCAATCGAGTTTACATAACTCAAGCTATAGGGTCAAGATTGCAGATTTTGTAGATGAAACAAATTAGGTGCAACTGTAGAATGATTTTACACATCTAGAGTAAAAGGAAAGTTTCTACGTTTGCAAGTTTTCTTTTACATTTGGGTCCACAATAGAACAATTAAGATAAGAAGAAAATGTACCAATGGAAGTGTTAGCCATGACAAGCTAATAATTTTGTATATTATGGAAGCATCACATGATCGAAAATGTATAGTATCTCACAGGCAATCGTTTCAAGACTAACAACCAGAATGGGGACTTTAAGTAGAATGGGTGATGCTTAAAGTAAATAAAAATATAAACAAATCAAACCTTTTTCAGCAAAATATATTCCAGATCATCTTCTGTGTACATATTCGTCCGTCTCCTACAACAAGTGAGGTCCAATTAAAATGCGAATGATTTATTTATTTTAAGAACTAGATAAGGAAATAGCAATTAGAGAAATTGTTATCTCACTTTAGCTTGATATAATCCTTGTGAATATGTTTCCTTGGAGACGACATTGCCGTACAAACCTTCACTTTAAAAATCAAACATAAAGAAAGGATTTTGTCAAGGAGTTATTGCAAACTGTAAAAGAAAAAATCCCATTATGATAGCTCAATAAATTGTTGTTTCGTCAGAACTAAAAAAGTTCGGTCCCAGGGCAGAAAGGAAGGAAAAAAAATTACACAAAATTCAGACGGATGTTAGGTTGGTTATGAGGGTACCAAAGCAGTTACCAAATTCACCAATTTAGGTTTTTTGCATTATGATTCAAATATGTGAAACAAATCAATCTATGAATTCTATGTGTTTCTCCAAAAGAAAAGGAAAGAAAATATTGTTACCTTATTTCAGTTAAAGAATGAAGAAGAAACAGATTGGGTGGTTATGAGGAGCAATTTGACCGGCTGCTGCAATGGTAAGGACAAGCTTCTTGAGTTTTGGCGTCTTATATAAGGTTGTCGGATGGTTGGTTCCTAGTAGCAGTAGGAATCCAAGGAAGTGTAATTAATTAAGATTGTAATGGATTTTAAAAATCCTTATAAATTTAAATTAAGATTTTAATGGATTTTAATAAATTCATTAAAATTTAGGGGTTCACAATTGAGATTTTAATAAAATTTAATGAAAACTTTTAAAATTTAGGTATTTTCAATAATTAATGGATTTATAAAAAAAATTATTAATATAATAATTTTAAAAGTTTTGGATGGATTTCAAGCTTAAAAGTATATATAACCAAATCTTTTAAAATTTCATCATATTTGATGAGATTATTATGAAATTGTTGGAAATCTATTCATATCTTTGAAATTCATTAGGATTTATAATATTTTAAAATCTATCAAAATCTTAGTCGAAAACCCCCCATAAATCGCATATCTTGTTCAATGCGACTTCTATGTTAAAAGACTTCTACTCTTATATAACTCCATTATTCCCATTTATATAGGCTTGTTTTGTTTTTCTCACGGATTAAGAAATCTTATTTAGAGGGTGTGTGGTAGAGATTAAAATCAGATTAAAATTGAAAATATAGTCGTTATTGTTGACTTTTATTAGACGGGTGGGACCCAATAACGGTCATATTTTCAATTTTAATTAGATTTTAAGCCGTACCAAACAGACTCTTAATATGAGTTGGAAAAATAATTTTTGTCAAAAACTTTCCTAGTGTACCCTCATTTAATTATTAATAATTAGTAGTAAATCGTTATTAGGAGTAACAAAAAAATAAGGATATATACTAAAACGAACAAAACAAAACATTCTTAATAAAGAAACACGACTATATAATTAGGACAAGAAAATAAGGAAAGTAAACATATATAAATGGAATGGGGAAAGTGTTATTATTATTATTATTATTATTATTATTATTATTATTATTACTACTACTACTACTACTTTTTTAAGGCTATTACCAAAGCCGATACCAAATTCACCAATTTAGGGTTTTTGTATTTGATTCAAATATGTGAGAAAGAAGGCTATTAATTAATCTATGAAATTTATTTATGTTAGTCTCTGTTTGATGGTCATCATAAAAAGAAATTGAGGGAAGTAATATTTTAAATAGTAATTTTTTTAAAAGAAAATTTAAGAACGCATGATTAAAAAATTGAGAAAATTTTGAATTAACATGCAAAAATTTTATTGTGTGTATATGTGCTTAAAAATGAATATAAAAAAAGAATTTTAAATTAAAGGGAGTCATACGGTGGCTAAATAAAGTACAATAACACAAAATAAATAAAATAGAATTTATTCTTATTACAAAATGGTTATTTTTACCATATTGAAACTATACGATATGAGAGCACAACTTAACAAAACTCCCGCTTGTCCTAGATTACATACGTTGTCGTGTCTTGTAATCTTATATCTTCTAAATATCCATTGAAAATAATCAGAGATGGATCCAGTGTTGGAAATGTGTTATTTGGTGAATGAGAAATTAAGCCAAAATTTGAATTATTGAAAAATTATATGGAATATTGTGAAATATTCTAGAAAATATGTAGATGAAAAGATGTGTCTTTTCATATGGATCATGACTCTTGGAGATCATGACTTTTGATCTTATTTTCAATAATTATCTCTTTATGTAGAGATATAATTGTGTCTCTTTATGGAGAGATATAAATTCTAAGAGATGTGTCTCTTGGTATGGATGTTCCAACTACTATATAAGGGATCCCACATGTTTGAATTTGATATGGAATAATGAGAAGTGGAACAAATTCAATTGATAGTTCCATATCATTCCATTTCATGTTTTACTTTAGTTTTGTATAAAACACTTTGTAGAAGTGATTATTTCTTGCATCAAAATCATGGTTATGGTAGAGAGAGAATTCCGTTCGAGTTCGTTGGTCTAAGTCATTTGGAGTGCTTCTATGGCTAGACGTGGTCGTTGTATCTTGGGAGATGATTGTCAAGAAACCGTTAGCACCGATGCGGGGCAAATTCATCTTAAGGACAAAGTGTCAAACACTTGCCTCGACCGATCGCATCACTTGCATCTCCTCTTTCTTTTTTCGATTTCATTCTAATTTAGTATTTTGATTTCGGAAAGTAACTAATATTCTTTTGATTTCATGCTAAGTTTGAATTGAAGAACAACGTGTGTTCACTCATATTGGGAAGTGAAGAATCCATATTATTATATTCGAAGTCGGTAAATCACTATTTTATCTTCTCAAATTAGATTTCGGTAAGTCGAATTCTATTTCGATTTCACGAGTATAGCACGGTACGTATTGATTTGAATATAACGTGCACATTTATCGGTGTAATATCTCCAACAATCTTAAGATGAATTTTGTTGTGCATGTTTGATTTTGGTTACATAATTTACGTGAGTTTGAATGCATATTAAATCTAATTTTGATATATGAAAAAGACAAAAGTCACTTAATGGACATTAAAATATGTGGCGTGTATTATACTTTAATGATCAAACGGAGGCTGCTAATTAAAAGAATATATAAATTAAATGCATACTTTACTATAATGTGGAATGGTGAATTGTCACATGACTTTTGGTCAAATTTGTATATTCTGGTTTAAAAATGCATATGTTCACGTGATTGCAAGTATAGTTTACATGCCAAAATAGAACATTGTCGTGTTTTGGATGCATGTTTTCATGTTGGAAATTGTACTAACTTTGGTTGATGGTGATAGTCTCTTGGTATTCAATGAGTATGGAAAGTTGTCTAATTTATGGTTTCGATGACTGTTCATTTTATAACTACAATGGAAATATTAATGTTGATATTTATTACATAAAATAATGAATATACGTTTTGGTCTTTTGTACCAAATCAATGGTTGATCATTTGGTCTTGGTTATTTAATTGATCGAGATTGGGATCAATGATGATATCTCTAAATGTGGAAGTGTGTGAATTTCCCATGATATTGATATTCCTAGTCACGACATGTGTTGACTAAAATGGAATAAATTCCTTTTATTGGAATATGAGAAATTATATTAATGATGATAGCCTCAATTAATTTGATGAAATTAAATGAGATGATTTATGCAAATATGACAAAATGCGATTTGTTATAATTATATTAAGTGGAAATCATTATTTGATAATGAGATTTAAGCCACTTAATTATTTGGAATTCGTAGAATATTATGAAATATTCTAGAATCGATTTGGATGGAAAGATATGTCTTTTCATATGAGAAATCATGACATTTGGTATGATTAATTTCCAATTGGTGTATCTCTTCATAGAGATTAATTCGAAGAGGTGCGTCCTCTCGTTGAGTTTTTTTTTTTAAAACACAACTGATGGATGATTCATTCATTAAATTTGAATATGGTGAATAAGTATTATTTAACATGAAATAATATTATCTCGTGAAATGTCACAAATGTGATATATGTTGGGAGAAGTTGCAATTCTTGTGAATCAAGATGCTTAGTATTCTTCATTGTTGAATTTGATTTCAATCGTGGAACCAATTAAATTGGTATATGTTTGAAAATATTGTTGGTCTATGTGATGACCTTAATTTAATTTGGATGATCAAATTAAAAGATAGTTGGATTGAAGTACATTGTATACTATTTCAATTGAAATAAATTGTGGATTGATGACCACTTTGAAAGTACTTAAACTTTCATGAAGCATTCGATATGGACATTATCTATTCGATAAATGAATTGAACTATGAGAGAGTTGATGAACTCTAAGTTCAAAAGTATAACCCAAAAATGTGGGGGTTAACATTAATGGTTGCGAACTTATATGTAAAGTTCAAAACTTGTGGATACAACTTTACTAGATTGCACATGCATTCCTAATTGAGGAATTGTGGGGGTAACTTATGTTAAAAGTTACAATTTTCTATACCTTATAATCATAGAAATGTATCTATAAAGGTGGAAAGGATAGAAAACCTTTATATTGATTATAAGGATGATATATACTAAGTCTAAAGTGGATGAAATGAGATAAAAGCCAATTATGGTGTTTGTTTGGATATGCAAGATCAATTAGAATATTTGAAGAATATTCATAAAGTTGAAATGCATTGTGATATTTCAATAATGATATTGAATACCCATCTTTCTGAAATCCACTAGTAAAAGTGATTGACTAGTGTAGTGTGTGATATAAATTCTCTAACATTGTTGTTTGGAATTTATAAAGCTTTAGATAAAGCTAGTTAGAAGCATGTAGCTTCATGAGATGATTTCTTGATGGTGACATGTTGTATCTATTAAATCAATCAATCGTTGATTAGCTATATTTGATGAGATACTAAGTCATATGTAATGGTAAGTCTATACGTATAAGTCGTAGACATAATACCATTAAGCAGTCGATCTCAATGGTGTAAACTCGTGGTACCTTTAGAGATTTACCGAGAGATCAATAATACTGCATATCGAGGGAATGAGCTTAAAGCCTACGACGTAAGAGTCTTTGTGATGGTAACCCTACCTTGTTGACTGGAGATCCCAAGATCTTGGTTCAAAGGGAAAACTAAGTCATGAAGATTCCATGAAGCACTTAGGAAATTATTTCCTAACTCATTCCTATGATATTAAAGTGCTTTCTGTCGAATGATTGAAAGGTTAAGATACACTTTTAATGATTCCTATAGCTTGATGCAGTCAAGTGGAGTATGGCATAATACTCTTAATAGGAGGTCACCTATATAAGTGTGAAGTGGGGCCGCTTCTATGAGAATTTTAAAGGCTTGAATTCTCTAAAGCACTTATGAAATCCAAGAGTTGTTCAGGGCCAAAATGAACACAACAGTGAGAACCATGAACGGTTTAGGGAAGACATTGTGTGAGTACTGTTGTCTTGGCTTACACCAATGGCTGAATGGTTCAAGACATCACGTTCACCAATTAGCCAGTAAGTCCGATAGTATTTCACTAACGGAGGTTCAAGGCCAGAAGCTACCTTCTCTGATGCAGGGTTTTTCCGTCCTCTCTCTACTAGTGTCTGCATAGTCATTTGCATTAATTTTCATTCATGTGGGGGATTGTTGGAAATGTGTTATTTGGTGAATGAGAAATTAAGCCAAATTTTGAATTATTGAAAAATTATATGGAATATTGTGAAATATTCTAGAAAATATGTAGATGAAAAGATGTGTCTTTTCATATGGATCATGACTCTTGGAGATCATGACTTTTGATCATTATTTTTCAATAATTGTCTCTTTATGTAGAGATATAATTGTATCTCTTTATGGAGGATATAAATTCTAAGAGATGTGTCTCTTGGTATGGATGTTCCAACTACTATATAAGGGATCCCACATGTTTGAATTTGATATGGAATAATGAGAAGTGGAACAAATTCAATTGATAGTTCCATATCATTCCATTTCATGTTTTACTTTAGTTTTGCATAAAACACTTTGTAGAAGTGATTATTTCTTGCATCAAAATCATGGTTATGGTAGAGAGAGAATTCCGTTCGAGTTCGTTGGTCTAAGTCATTTGGAGTGCTTCTATGGCTAGACGTGGTCGTTGTATCTTGGGAGATGATTGTCAAGAAACCGTTAGCACCGATGCGGGGCAAATTCATCTTAAGGACAAAGTGTCAAACACTTGCCTCGACCGATCGCATCACTTGCATCTCCTCTTTCTTTTTCCGATTTCATTCTAATTTAGTATTTTGATTTCGGAAAGTAACTAATATTCTTTTGATTTCATGCTAAGGTTTGAATTGAAGAACAACGTGCGTTCACTCATATTGGGAAGTGAAGAATCCATATTATTATATTCGAAGTCGGTAAATCACTATTTTATCTTCTCAAATTAGATTTCGGTAAGTCGAATTATATTTCGATTTCACGAGTATAGCACGGTACGTATTGATTTGAATATAACGTGCACATTTATCGGTGTAATATCTCCAACATCCAGGACTTATGATTTAGGGAAAATGCATGGATCAGACTTTTTCTTTCCCAAAATCACAAATCAGGTCCCAAGTTTTAAATTTGCAAAAATCAGGTTTTTCAAAAATTAATTAATTATATTTTACAATTATATTAAATTAAATATTTAACTATAATTAACCCACCCCACATCCACCACCTCCAGCCCCACCCCCACCGTTTCGGCGGCCGTGACTGTTTCGGCGACGACGACTACTCCGATGACCACTCCGGTGATCGTTCCGCCACTACTTAATTCCGACGATTGGTCAGATTCCGACCAGTATAGGTCACAGATTTTTAAAATTTGTCGATCACAGATTTAGTATGGGTCACTGATTTTTAATTTAGTCACAAGTTAAAATTAGTATAGGTCACAAATTTTTAATTTAATCACAAGTTAAAAAAAAAATTATAGATAACAGAGGTCACAGATTTTTAATTAGTCCCAGATTAACAAATTAACAAATGAAAAATATTATTGGTCACAGATTAACAAATTTTAAGGTCATAGTTAAATAGTTGCCACATAGAACAATATAGTTAGTCACAGATCGATATAGTTGGTCACATACACCCAAACACTCGTCCCTCAATCCCAAAACACCATCAATACTTGGTTACAGATCAACCAAATAAGTGGTCACATAAACTCTTCGTCCCATCCGCCCCTCAATCCCAATACACCAACAATAAAAGGTCACAGGTCACAGAACAACCAAACAGTTGGCCACAGACACTCCGTCCCATCCCCATCCGACCATAATCCCTAAAACACCCACCAACAACCATCACCCAAACCACCACCACAGTCGCCCGAACAGCACCACCAATAACCACCACCACCTAAACCGCCTGCACAGAAATCCGCCCCCACACCCACGCACACAGATCTCTCCTGTCGGCAGCAAATTGAACCTCCCACCGCACCCACGCACACACAGCAGAAATGCACACACAGAGCACGACGGCAACACCCACACACATCAGACACTGCTGCGACGCCGCACACAGCAACACCCGCACATAGCAAAATCAGCACCCACGCCGCACACAGCAAAACGCACACACACAGCTTCGCTGTGACGCTGCTGAACCGGCAACAGCGTTACAACGAAGCTGCTGCCGGTGTAGCAACTTCGTTGCTGAAGCTGCTGAACCGGCAGCAGCTTCAGCAGTGAAGCTGCTGCAGATTCCCAGCAGCGTGAGTGCTGTGTGTGTGCGTTTCGCTGTCGGGAGGGGGAGGGGGAGGGGAAGGGAGAGGAGGCGGCGGGAGGTGGGGTAGGGAGAAATGAAATGAATTAGGGTTTATGGTAGAGTTTTATATTTAAAATAAATTTGATGAGGTAGGTAATAGCGTGGGTATATAGATTAATTTAATTTTATAATATCATTATTAATTAAAATTATAAAAACCTGATAAATGAAAAAAAAAATGTGAAAACCTGATTTTTTAAAAGTTCAAACTTAATAGCTGGTTTAGTGTAATTATCCCTACGATTTATATTGGACTAACTTATTTTTGGGTTAAAAAAAAAAAAAAACAGATGGAGGGACTAGGCTGTATCTTGCTTGAACTAAGTGGATCCCTCAAGGCCCGTTTATTCAGGAAGCCACAACATTTTCTTGTTTCAATTTTTATGAAAATCATATAACTTGTTTAATTCGACTTCTGATTTGAAGACTTTTAAGTGATTAATGTCAATGAAGAAATAATATGCCAACAGTTCACAAAAATTCAAAATAACCAAAGTTTATAATAATAATAATATCTAAAAAAAATTAGTAAACTTATAATTTTTGAATTACAACAATTAAAATATTTCAGTAGTAATTTTAATACATTTATCTCAATATCTCTAACTTTTCATAAACTCAAAAATATAAATAGTAATCAATTGTATTTAATCGAAATAAGTTTTGTAATAGTGGATTTTTGAAAAATGTATTGTTAAAATGTAGAAAAAAAAAATTGGGTTTACTTGCAAAGTATTTTAATTTAAAAATATGTGATTGAAAATCAGTTTGAGAGAAAACGAGTTTTGATATAATGGAAATCAAATCGGGACTTAAACATTTTCAGTGATCAACATCAGGGGGAGTAGCTGTACTCTTTTTCCTTCACTTAGATTTTATCCCACTGGGTTTTCCTAACAAAGTTTTAATGAAACATCATTTATATTTAATACTCCAAAATAACTGTACTATTTTTCCTTCGTTTTTTTTTTTGTCCCATTGGGTTTTATTATCAAACAAAGTTTCAACAAGACAGATATTTTGTAATGTGTCATTCAAGGGGGAGTGTTGTAAAAAGAAAGTAAATTAGGATTTAATGTGAATGACACTTGTACCCCTGCAACTCTAGATATTATTATCATATGTATCCATATTGCTATCCTGTAAATATAGGGGTTTGATTCTCATTACAACACACATAAAAGTTTATTGACTTTTATTCTCTCCTCTTTTCTCTCTTTTATAACAAATTTTATATTATCATGTAATATATACGTTATAAAATTGGTGAATATTATAATAATTTTCTGCTATAAAAATGAAATAAACAATAAATTGACTTGGCAAAAATAAAAAATAAAAAATGAAAATTAATAATAGCGTAAACTGATAATTATAAAGTGTGATCGTGAATGA
Source organism: Fraxinus excelsior (assembly GCA_019097785.1). Classification (NCBI taxonomy): domain Eukaryota; kingdom Viridiplantae; phylum Streptophyta; class Magnoliopsida; order Lamiales; family Oleaceae; genus Fraxinus; species Fraxinus excelsior. The sequence goes on along the minus strand of CM032641.1, from coordinate 14,769,870 downwards.
AAAAATTACGACACACACTTTAATAGCAAATTAACTAAGTTTGCAGGCTTAAATACTGCAGTATCAAAAAATTAAGTATAAACCATTTATAAGTCAAGGACTCATCGACAAGTGAAAACAATTTTTTTTTTTAAATGTCATGTTTTTAAAGCCTTTAATATATTAATAAAAATTAAGTACAAAAATACATCGAGATGAAGGTTTTTTTTTTTAAAACAGTTATCACAGCACATTTTATTATTGTTAGTCGGCAAACCTAAACATATTAAGATATTTTAATGTTGTGCCAGACTAAGGGTTCGTTTGATTGTAAGGGTGAAAAATTGGTGGAAAGAAAATGTTTTATAGGGAATTGATTTTCTTAGAAAATGTTTTACTGAGAATTGTAATTAATTGTGTTTGATTGGTATAATTTTCCATGAAAAATGTTAAAAAATTGGTGTCCATTTGATTTCGTTTTTTATGAAATTTGTCCATTAAAGTGATATTTTTTTCTACTATTGAGTCTAAAATTTGTTCTCATTGTCAAAAAAAAATTTTACCGTACCGAATGTCATTCGTTTGACTTTATTTTGCATAAAAGTTGTTGATAAAAGTGAATTTTTTTTACCATTGTTCTAGAATTTGTTCCCATTGCACAAAAAAAAAAAAAAAAAGGTAGAAAATCTTTTCCCACCTATTAGATGAAAAAACATTTTCCATCATTTGTTCATCAAAGGGTTGTACCTAGAAAAATAGAGAAAAATATTTTCCGTGGAAAATTTCGCATATCAAACAGTAAAAAAAAGTGAAAATAGGAAAATATTTTCCGAACAATTGATTTTAATAACATATTTCATAGAATCTATAATTGTTTAACTTTTATCAAAATTTATTAAAAAATAGTTTTATTCTCTACCAAACAGGGGTAAAATCACAATAAATTTGAATTTCGATAATATGATAATTTTAAAAATTCTCCAACGATCATACGCTATCGAATCTACAAATTGCTTATGTCATCTCAAAGTTTATTTCGAGAACTACATTATGGGCATATCGAATAGTCCAAACAGATATCTAAAATAGTTAAAAATCCGTTAAACGTGAATCTCAAAAGAAAGACATCTAACTAGCATTTTTTTTAAGGAAAAAAAATCCAATTATTTCATTATTTTTTGCGATACAAATTTTTCAATATAATTTTCATCATTTTATTAGGAAATTTCATATAGAAAACAACAAAGATCTCGAAATCTCACGTCCGAAAAAGTCATATTCCAAGGAGAGGTGATCAACCTATCACATTTGAAGCGAATTTGGTTAGCTACAGGTAAACTATATATAAAATATTTTTAATAGTTGAAGATCAAATTAATCGTCATTTTAACATGAGCTTTTGTCTAAATGTAGGACAGACAATCATGAAAGTACAGCTTATGCTCCTTCACCTTTTTATATGACATCCAAAATGACGTCACTTTACCTTGAAGGATACAACTTCGATTTGGTGGAATTTTTCACTTCCACTTTTTAACTGTTTGATAGGCTAAATTTTTCACGAAAGATATTTTCCTCCATTTTCTTAGGTACAACCCTTTGATGCACAAATGATGGGAAATGTTTTTTCACCTAATAGGTGGGAAAATATTTTTCACTTTTTTTTTTTTTTAGCAATGGCAACCAATTCTATCAACCATTGTAAAAGACATTTTCATTTTTGTTGACAATTTCTATGCAAAACAAAGTCAAACGAATATGGTAATTTTTTTCTAATTGTTTAAATTTTTTTTTTTTACTTTTTGGTAATTGGAACAAATTCTAGACGTTTTGATAGAAAAAATTATCACTTTAATGGAAAGTTTTTATAAAAAAATGAAGTCAAACGGACACCAAACTTTCAACATTTTCCAGGTAGAAAATTATACCATTCAAACATAATTAATTACAATTCCCAGTAAAACAAATTATAGGCAATTCAATTCCCAATAAAACATTTTCTTTCCACTAATTTTTCACCTTTGCAATCAAACGGACCCTAACAAAAGATGACTGACAGCGTCCAGATACAGGTATCTTCGTCAATACATTGTACGGTCATCATTGTTAAGAAATATAGTATTATTCTATTTTATTGTTTATTAAGGGTAGAATAGTCCTTTTAGTTTTCCTTATTTTAGACTATATATAGTCCCTCTATATGTAGGTTTTGTATTCACTTTCATTATGCAGATTCAATGAAACCCTAGCCTCTCTTTTTCCTTTTCTCTTTTTTCAATTGTTTAACATGGTATCAGAGCAAAATTTCATGGGACAAAGTTTAATCTCAAACACAGCTTTCGCGGATCCAACTCCGCGGTGAGTTGGCTGGGGGTTGCAGGGGGCAGCGCGCCCCTGCCGGGGTTCGGGGCGGAGCCCCGAAATTTTTTTTTTTTTGGTATTTCGTTTTTCCTTCTTTTGAGATCTGTTTTTCCGTATTCTTTGATTATGGCTACTGAAAGAGACGATTCGCTTCAGTCTGTGAGTGTGAGGTTGGATGGAAAGAATTATTCGTATTGGAGTTATGTGATGAGAAACTTCTTTAAGGGTAAAAAGATGTGGGGATACATTAGTGGAACTTCTGTGAAACCTAAGAATACCGATGAGGATTATGCTGGTTTGGTGGATACTTGGGAATCAAATAATTCGAAAATCATTACTTGGATTAACAATTCTGTTGAGCATTCCATAGGCAGAGAGTTGGCGAAATATGAGACAGCAAAGGAGGTTTGGGATCATCTGCAAAGGTTATTCACTCAATCAAATTTTGCGAAGCAGTATCAATTGGAGAATGACATACGAGCTCTTCAGCAGAAAAATATGAGTATTCAGGAGTTTTATTCTGCTATGACAGATCTTTGGGATCAATTGGCTCTTACAGAATCAGACGAATTAAAAGCATTCGCACCCTATATTGCTCGTAGAGAGCAGCAACGGTTGGTGCAGTTTTTAACTGCACTTCGCAGTGATTTTGAGGGACTTAGAGGTTCAATTTTGCATCGTTCTCCACTTCCTTCTGTTGACTCAGTTGTTAGTGAGCTATTGGCGGAAGAAATACGTCTCAAGTCTTATTCTGAAAAGGGAATCCTCTCTGCTTCTAATCCTTCCGTGTTAGCAGTGCCTTCTAAGTCATTCTCTCATAATCAGAATAAGTTTTACGGAAGGGTTGCCCCTGATGAGTGCAGTTTCTGTAAGCATAAAGGTCATTGGAGAGCTCAGTGTCCTAAGTTGAGACAGCAGAATCAATCGCAGCAACAATTTCAAGCTTGGAAGTCTGGCAACCAGTCACAATCGAATGCTCATAGACCACCTCATGGCTATAGACCACCACAGTCTAATACTGCAGCAGCAGCTTCATCAGGTCTCTTTACCGATCCTAGTACTCTGGCTGAGCAATTTCAGAAGTTTCTCTCCTTACAGCCACAAGCTATGTCTGCTTCCTCTCCTTCCGTAGGTCAGTTGCCTCATGGTTCTTCAGGTATGTCACATTCTGTATGGGTCTTGGATTCTGGTGCTTCACATCATATGTCTCCAGATTCTTCATCTTTTGCTTCTGTGTCTCCTTCGTCTTCTATTCCTGTCATAACTGCTGATGGCACTCCTATGCCTTTAGCAGGTGTTGGTTCTGTTGTCACACCTCACTTGTCTCTCCCTAATGTTTATCATATACCGAAACTCACATTAAATCTTGCTTCTGTTGGTCAGTTATGTGATTCTGGTAATTTAGTCACATTTTCCTCTTCTTCTTGTTATGTGCAGGACCTGCAATCTCAGAAGCTGATTGGGACAGGCCGTAGGAAGGGTGGACTATATATTTTGGATGAGTTAAAAGTGCCAGTTGCTGCTTCTACTACTAGTGTTGATTTGTCTTCTTTTCGTTTGAGTCCTTCTTCTTCTAGTTTTTATTTATGGCATTCTCGTTTAGGTCATGTTTCGTCTTCTCGTTTAAGATTTTTGTCTTCCACTGGAGCGTTAGGAAAGTTGCAACCTTGTGATATTTCTGATTGTAGTGGATGTAAACTGGCAAAATTTTCAGCTTTACCTTTTAATCGAAGTATTTCTGTTTCTTCTTCTCCTTTTGATTTGATCCATTCTGATGTATGGGGACCTTCTCCTGTTACCACAAAAGGAGGGTCTCGATATTATGTTTCCTTTATTGATGATTATACTCGTTATTGTTGGGTTTATTTAATGAAACATCGTTCTGAATTCCTTAAGATATATTCAGCATTTCGTTCTCTTGTCAAAACTCAACATTCTGCTGTTATCAAATGTTTTAGGTGTGATTTGGGTGGGGAATACACTTCTAATAGATTTTGTGAGCTTCTTGCCTTAGATGGAACCATTCACCAAACTTCGTGTACTGATACTCCTGAGCAAAATGGAGTTGCTGAAAGAAAACATAGGCACATTGTTGAAACTGCTCGCTCTCTCTTGTTGTCTTCTTCTGTTCCTAGTGTGTTTTGGGGCGAAGCTGTTCTTACTGCTGTAGGTCTGATTAATACAATTCCATCTTCTCATATTTCAGGTCTTTCCCCTTTCGAAAAGTTGTATGGGTATGCCCCTGATTATTCTTTCTTTAGAGTTTTTGGTTGTACTTGTTTCGTTCTTCGTCCTCATGTAGAACGTAGTAAGTTGTCATCTCGATCTGCTATTTGTGTCTTTCTTGGTTATGGTGAAGGTAAAAAGGGATATCGTTGTTTTGATCCAACAACTCAGAAACTTTATGTGTCTCGTCATGTTGTTTTTCTCGAGCATATACCTTTCTTCTCTATTCCATCCACTACTCATAATTTGACTAGATCTGATCTTATTCGTATAGATCCATTTTCTGACGATTCTAATAGTTTGTCATCTCAGGTTCCCAGGACTTCACCTACCTCTTCTCATGTTCTTACCCCGTTATGTTTACAACCAACTCGTATTGATCATTCTGCAGGTACTGACACTTTACTCTCCGGTACACCTGGAGGTCCCTCTTCTCCTACGGTCCCTCAAGCTCCGTCTGAGATTGTGGATCCACATCTACGTCAATCCACACGCATTCGTAAGTCTACAAAGTTACCAGATTTCGCTTATTCTTGTTATTCTTCATCTTTTGCTTCATTTTTAGCTTCTATTCATTGTCTCTCTGAGCCCTCTTCCTATAAGGAGGCAATTCTTGATCCTCTTTGGCAGCAAGCTATGGATGAGGAACTTTCTGCTTTGCATAAGACTGGTACTTGGGATTTGGTTCTTCTACCTCCTGGTAAGAGTGTTGTGGGTTGTCGTTGGGTGTATAAGATCAAGACTAATTCTGATGGATCAATTGAGCGATACAAAGCTCGGTTGGTTGCGAAAGGGTACTCTCAACAGTATGGTATGGATTATGAGGAAACATTTGCTCCTGTTGCAAAAATGACTACTATTCGTACTCTCATTGCAGTAGCTTCCATTCGTCAGTGGCGTATCTCTCAACTTGATGTTAAAAATGCTTTCTTGAATGGAGATCTTCAAGAAGAAGTTTATATGGCACCCCCTCCTGGTGTTTCACATGATTCTGGGTATGTTTGCAAGCTAAAGAAAGCGTTATATGGTCTCAAACAAGCACCTCGTGCTTGGTTTGAGAAATTTTCTGTTGTAATCTCTTCCCTTGGATTTACTTCTAGTAGTCATGATTCTGCTCTTTTTGTTAAGTGCACTGATGCAGGTCGTATCATTCTATCTTTATATGTTGATGACATGATTATTACTGGTGATGATATTGATGGTATTTCAGTTTTGAAAACAGAGTTAGCTAGACAGTTTGAAATGAAAGATTTGGGTTCTCTACGATATTTCTTGGGTATTGAGGTAGCCTGCTCACCTAGAGGTTATCTTCTTTCTCAGTCAAAATATGTTGCAGATATTCTTGAGCGGGCTAGACTTACTGATAATAAGACTGTTGATACTCCCATTGAGGTTAATGCAAAGTATTCTTCTTCTGATGGTCTACCTTTGTCGGATCCTACTTTATATCGTACTATTGTTGGGAGCTTGGTATATCTCACTATTACTCGTCCAGATATTGCATATGCTGTTCATGTTGTTAGTCAGTTCGTTGCTTCTCCTACTACAGTTCATTGGGCAGCTGTTCTTCGTATTTTGCGGTATCTTCGGGGTACAGTCTTTCAGAGTCTTTTACTTCCATCCACATCTTCCTTGGAGCTGCGTGCATACTCTGATGCTGATCATGGCAGTGATCCCACAGATCGCAAGTCTGTTACTGGTTTCTGTATTTTTTTGGGTGATTCTCTTATTTCTTGGAAGAGCAAGAAACAATCTATTGTTTCTCAATCTTCAACCGAAGCAGAATATCGTGCTATGGCATCTACTACCAAAGAGATTGTTTGGCTACGTTGGTTACTTGAAGATATGGGAGTTTTTCTTTCTCATCCTACTCCTATGTATTGCGACAACCAGAGTTCTATTCAGATTGCCCACAACTCGGTTTTTCATGAACGGACTAAGCACATTGAGATCGATTGTCACCTTACTCGTCATCATCTCAAGCATGGCACAATTACTTTGCCTTTTGTTCCTTCTTCTTTGCAGCTTGCAGATTTCTTTACTAAGGCGCATTCTATTTCTCGTTTTCGTTTTCTAGTTGGCAAACTCTCGATGCTTGTAACTGCCGCATCGTGAGTTTGAGGGGAGATGTTAAGAAATATAGTATTATTCTATTTTATTGTTTATTAAGGGTAGAATAGTCCTTTTAGTTTTCCTTATTTTAGACTATATATAGTCCCTCTATATGTAGGTTTTGTATTCACTTTCATTATGCAGATTCAATGAAACCCTAGCCTCTCTTTTTCCTTTTCTCTTTTTTCAATTGTTTAACAATCATAAATAGCAATTGGCATTCAAGATTATAAGCATAATAATAAAAAAAAAAAAACTCCATTAATATGGTATTAATATGTCTACCTTAATGTCTATTAATATGGTATGATCCCTGGAGGTCTTGTATGTGTAGTTCAAAACCTTGTATGACTAAGAAGTAAGAATAAAGATACTCCTGCACTCCATTAATCTAATTTTCAAAGTCTGTACAAATGAGAAAAACTGAAACAGAACACGAGTCTCTGGAACTGCACCTTTCCCCAGAGAAAGGAAGTAAAAACATATTTCCTGTGTATTGAGTTTCCATTCAGATAAGGTTTACTCAAGAACCAAAATTTTCACTCTCTCATTATCCGCAACTATTGGAAATTCTTGTAGATACATGGAGATTTGGTTGAAGGTAGAATACTGCATGGGAACTCACCTACTGAGCTTATCGAACACTTCACAGAAACCATCGGGAGACCTCAAAAACTTCCTGATTGGCTAATATCAGGTGCTGTGGTGGGACCGTGGGATTGCAAGGTGGCACTGAAACAGTACGTCATATGTGGAAGGAGCTGCAGGCTCAAAAAACTCCAGTATCGGCATTTTGGTTGCGGGTTGAACAATAACCTATGAATTAATGTAGAAGGGGAATTATTTCATTAGGATGTCTTTAATGTACTGGAAACAAGAATCTATATATTTACTATATGACATTTTTTCATTCTATTTTACTTTGAAGTTGGGGGATGAAATATGATCATGAATATTGTAAATGATCAATGGATCATGGTTAAAAAATTTCATCCTATGCCCATTATGCAGGACTGGGTAGGGCAGAGGAGGACAGTTATTGGATCACAACTTTGGTGGAACTGGGAAGTGGATTCAAATAGGTATTCAGGATGGCGGCAATTAATCAATGATCTAGGTGCACTGGATATTAAAGTGATGACATATTGCAATCCTTGTTTATCTCTGGTATGCAACTCTATCATTTGCAATTATAATTAATATCAGGTAAAATATGTGTGATGACGGTCCTCCAACTCATGAATGCTGATGGACAAAAAGCCTAATGCAAAACGAAACCTATTTGAGGAGGCGATGAAGTTAGACATCTTAGTAAAGGAGAAAAACGGTGACCCTTATATGGTTCCTAATACAGCTTTTGATGTTGGAATGCTGGATCTGACCCATCCACAGACAGAAAGTTGGTTCAAACAGATTTTGCAAGAAATGGTGGATGATGGAATCCGAGGATGGATGGCTGATTTTGGTGAAGGCCTGCCAGTTGATGCCTGCCCGCCTTTATTCAGGTTGAAGTCAAACTTATGTTGTCATCTCACTACGGTCTTTAGGTTAAAAAGAAAAATAGAACACATTGTCAACTAGAAAAAATTAAATTACATATCATAACTCTTTTTCCTATTCATAAATTTCTCCTGTTTGCTCCCATAATAACGTGTACAATTCTTACATCTTCTTGAGAAAAATGATACTTATAACCGAACCTCTAGTCCAAACATTCAAATCCATTTTGGGAAGGTGATAAAATGGTAAGTTGGCAAGCTAATGATGGGATAACGAGTGCAGTGGTAGGATTGCTCAGCAGTGGACTTTCAGGGTATGCTCTGCATCATAGTGATATTGGAGGCTACTGTTCTGTTAACTTACCATTTTTTAAGTATCAAAGGAGCAAAGAACTGCTCTTGCGGTGGACAGAGTTGAATGCATTCTCCGTTGTCTTCTGGACACATGAAGCAAGTCGAGAGATTGCCCCGTAAAATGTACAAAAATTTACACATATTCTAACATCATCATGCAAGGAGCTTGTTTCAGTGCATATTGTATATGTTGGCGTTGCTGCTCAAAGGGTAAAGTAGGAATTCAACTTCAAATCTAATTGTACTTGACAAATAAATTGGCATCTTATCATCATTGTACATAGTAGTACCTCTGCTTTTTTAATTTTATTATTCTTCTCTTTTTAGTGCCACGAGATTTCACAATTGTTTGCTAATTACTGACATTTCGATCAGGGAAACAAACCAACTGGCAATAGTAAGTTCTACTCCAACTACAGAACTTCATCACATTTCTCGCGCTTTGCCAAGATATACAAAGCTTGGAAGTTTTACAGGATCCAACTAGTTAAGGTAATTTCAGTGTTGATGGTACAAACTCGACACAATTGGAACTGAAATCTAACTTTCTCCATTACTATTTATTATACAGGAAGCCTCTGAAAAGGGCCTACCTGTTTGTCGCCATCTATTCCTCCACTATCCAGAAGATGAATACTTGCATACATTAACATATCAGCAATTTCTAGTAGGCACAGAGATCCTAGTAGTGCCTGTTCTAGATAAAGGCAAGGAAATGGTTAGGGCCTATTTTCCAGAAGGAGAGAACTGTTCATGGAAGCATGTTTGGACAGGAAAACTATATTCCAAACAAGGTTCTAAGGCTTGGGTGGAAGCTCCAACCGGATACCGGGCCCTTTTTGTCAAAGATTCCTCTAAAATTGGAGACACATTTCTGAAACACCTCAGAGAATACAATGTCCTATAAAGAAGTTGAAACTGAAATGGATGCTGTAGAATGGTTTAGGTTTGTTAACAAAGAGATGTACATTTCTCAAATTCTACCAGCCATTTGTTAATTTTTATGATGATAAACATCATCATGCACATGGATAATTCATTACAATTGTTTGAATTTCATTTAAATTACTATCATGTTCTGTTTGCAAATTACCATTTCTCCAAAAACTAATATGATATGAAAAAAAAAAAATAATAACGTTACTAAAGGGGATTGGTTTAGATAACAAGGATGACAGTTGAAATAAAATCACGTTTCTTGATATGATTTGTCCTATAATTTTTCTAACTTTTCTGATATTTCAGAAAAGCAATGCAAAAATAAATGAGGCCTTGCCCCTGCAGCCAATTACAGTAGGTATGCACCTTGCTGAAGATTCTGAGGTAGCTATAAGTCCTAAATTTGAAGTTCAATCTCTTAACAATAGCAATCGATTTTCATTGTTCTGCTAAGTGAAACCTTGAATAAAATGTTTTCAAAATTGTTAGATATGACTTTAATTGTGTTCAAATTAAAAACAGCAAACATCAATTTTAGATATTTGTCCAACTCTCAGGCAACAAATGCTCAAGCTTCAATTAAAAAATTAAGAAAAGAGAATATGATTGGGAAATTGGGAAAGAAATTTCACTTGGGGTTCAAATTCAATATCAAAGAAATTTACACCTATATACTAAAAGCAGAACTAACAATAATTTCAAGAAAATAACGATATTTCTTGTATGATCTCCTCCATTAGGAACCTAATTTTCTTCACAGGAATGTATCTTCATGCACAAAAAAACCAGAATCATATGCCAATAATAGTACAGAACAATCATAAATATTCGAATAATGCACACAATCGTATGCCAATGGAGTTTTAATTTAGGTCAATAATAAACAGCCCAATAATAATAATCAATCCCTTGGAATGAAAATGGGAAAAATTCATATTTAAGGTGTTTTCTTTACCTCAATTCAAAAATAAGGTAAATAGTTTGAAAATTCAAAAATTAGGTATAAATTTAATTAATTAAAAATATTTATTAAATAATGATAATAATAAAGTCACAGTTTGTGATTAATGGTCACAGATTCATAATTATAAGTTACACATTTATTTAATAGTCACATATCGTCAAATTTGATTATTCGAGGTCACAGATCAAAAAAACTATACGCCACATATTATTTCGAGGTCACAGATCTTTAAATTAGTTGGTCACAGATTATTTTTCAGTCACGTATTATTAAATTTTTAGGTCACAGTTGAGTAATTGGTTATAGATATTACCAAACATTTGGTCACAGATTACTAAACATTTAGTCACAGACTACATCCACTCCTATGGCCGCCACCACCAACCCTGCACAAAGCACCACCGCCACGGCCACGACCACCGCCACCACCTATGCACCCACAACACACAACAGAACCCACACGATTCAGCACACATACACTACAGATCCCTGCACCACCGTCATCTACCCACCAAACACCAATGGCACAGGTAATGCCGCCACCACCTACGCACCCACAACACACAACAGAACCGCCACAAAACCGACACGATTCAGCACACATACACCACAGATCGGCCACTTCCACCACCTGCACCAACGACCATTGTCACCACTACAATTGTACCAATGACCATTGTCACTGCCACATCGCACCAACGCAATCGGCTTCCACACACACAGAGGAGTCATCGCCGGAGAAATCAAAAGCAGAATCAGATGGGCGGTAACCTTGCTTGGATCCAGGTCGTCCCTGGTTGGTGAACGAACGCCTCCAGTCGACGATACGCCCTAGCTTCTCGGAGCGGGAGAAAGGGGCAAACAACACATTGGAGGGATGATTTGGTACTGAAAGTGTAGGAGAAGATGAGTCCGGCTGTGTAGGAGAAGATGAGTCCGGCTGTGAGCAGCGGCAAGCTGCTGCTTGCAGCGGCAAGCCGCTTGCTGCTGCGACCGCCGCTGCGAGCAGCGGCAAGCCGCTTGCTGCTGCTTGTAGCGACAGCAAGCTGCTACCGGCAGAAAGGAGGGGAGGGGAGAAGGGGGGAGTGACGAAGAGAGGGGAGGGGGGAAAGAGAGAGAGAGAAGAGGGTGAAATGTCAAAAATTAGGGTTAGGATTTTATATGTTACCTGATTTTTGAAAAATAAAGTTTGGTCCCTGATTTTTGTAATTATGCCAATGAAAATCCTAAAACTATACTGTATTAATCAATCGTATGCACACAATTTGATAGAAAAAGCCCAAATATAATTCCAACTTTTGAAAATGAAAAAAAAAAAAAAAAAAAAAGCAAACTGCAAATGAGTAAATATGCTGAGATAATCATATCCTTCAAGCACAAAGGACTACAGTATAATTACGTTAAAAGAGAGTTCCAAGTTTAAGAAATGGTCCTCTGACGTTTTATTTATGGTGCTGAGGTCCCTAACCTACCACTTTTCTGCACAATCAATCCTTCTGGATGGATTCCATCCAATTCAGAACAAGCACCATGTAAACGATTTCGCTACTATTTTGGTTAATGTGGTGGATATTCGAGCACGATCGTGGTGTTCGTTTAGAGGTTGGTAACTATCGGGTTTTTTTGTGCACTTGCTATGTCCTTTCTTTAATTAACTAGCAAAGATCAGATAAAGTATGTGCATACAATAAGTGGTCTACTTTAGAACATACTATAGCGTATCATGCCATTGCTCCACTTATAGGTCAAGAGCTCCAGTCGAATCTCGGGTAACATCTTTTAGCTTTAGCACCTTAAAATGTCAATGGAACCAAAGTATGTTAATTAATGGAAGTGTGACAATAAGTAAAAAATACAAGAACTTTTAATACAATTAAAACGTGGTGTGAATAATTTTTTTTCCTTTTTTCCTTTTTAACACATCATTGGCATAGTTATAAAACCCAGCCTAGTCCGAATCGGCGACACGGACCCTTGATCGGGCTGGGCATATTAATTTGATAGAAATATACTTGACTCTGTCAAAATCGGGATTTGATTGAGTTAACCGGCGATTTATGCAGCTTGGGTTGACCAGTTTTATTGAGTTTTGAAATCATCTAACAAAATTTTTGGGTCCAAGGAAGTTGAATCTTGGACCTCTTAAAAAATAATGGGTTCCTCGCTACTTGATCATAAAATGCTTAAGTATTATTTGTGTGCAATAATTTATATCTATCTAATGAATCATTTATAACTTTTATAAAAATATTATTTTAAAAAACTTTGGTCTAACATTTTACTTTATTTTATAGACCTAAATAATTAGTGAAAAATAAATTAAAAATATTAATTTCGCCCCTAAAAATAAATTTATATTTTATATTTTTTTTATAGGTTTTTATGCAATGACCGCCGGTCGAACCACCGAGTCAAAGTTTACGTCTTTATGCACTTTCTTGTTCGATAAAGCAGCCGCCTTTATTCGGGTTAGATTGCTTGACTACAATAAATGATTTATTGATCAGTAGATGGTCTTTTGTTTTTGGGTTTATTACTAGCATTTGAACTCTAATGTGAGCTTGTAATTCATGTTTAGTTTAGTGTGTAATCTATGTAATCGTATGTAGTTGAAATTTAAGTTTTGGTGTATAATTTGAATTCTGGGCTGGATTTGTAGGTGCTTTGGTGGAGTTGGCAGTAAAATGGTTGATTAATTTAGCATTTGCTGACAATGTGTTTTTTTCGGTAGTCTGCTACTTGAACTCGAGTGTTCTAATAGAAACCTGAGATTGTTGTGTCGACATGTTTTGGGTGTTTTTTTTAAAATGAAAAATGGACTTGTTGAATGGGTACTCTAAAAATTCAGTGCCTATTCAGGTTTTCTACTTAGTTCCTAGGTTTGCAATCATTTTTCTCGCAATAACTGCATTGACATATTGTATTTTTTTCAGCTTGGAGTATTGTGGTTTTTTTATATAACTTTAAAGTAGTCCAGTCGAAATTGAATTAGGCTATTCTGAATAATAGTGATTATGGAATTTTGAAGTGCCTATTGTGTCCATTTGCTTTGTCTAGTCCGAGTTTGTTTGCTATTGACTTTAACTTGGCAGGTAATTGTGCAAATTGATTTTGCGGGTCCTTGTGACCTTTGAACCGAAGTTCTTTTTTGGTTAATTGAACTGGGGCTATCCCTCAATATCTAGCCATCTTTGTTGACTAATTGGTATATATTTACTTCATCTTCAGTCGTCTAATTGCAGTTGATATTTATAAATATCTTATCCTCAAACAACTCTAGATCATCGATTTCAATCTCCTCTACACCAGCCCGACAAAGAATACATCACACCCATAAGTGATTATACAATCAATTTAGTTTTTTTGTCATTCATTTTCTCTGAGTTATTTTAATTATTGCGATTTGCATATGACATGAACAATTAAGAAGTGAAATTGTGGATGAGATAAATAAAAAATATCTAATTTCGTTAATCGATTTGTCGGATACAATCATGTTGAAAAACAAGCAAATTATTTAGTTTCTATTGATTCCTCACTTATGTTAAACAATGGATAAATAATCTCAAATTTTTATTCGAATAATATTTCTGAAGAAATTAATGAAAGACTCCACGAGTGTAGCCAAATAGCATTGGCAAAAATGGCGACTAGCTGCAAATTAGGTCGGACAACATATAGAGTAAGAAGAAAAAAGATGATGAATTTAACAGAAAAAGTAAAGGAGGGAAAAACTAATGATTGCAAAAAAAAATATTCAAGACTCCGCACTGTGCGGAGTAAATACTCTGCACTGTGCGGAGCAAATCTTTTTTTTTTTTTATATTACAGTTTAGGTTTTTTTTTTTCTTTTTTTCTTTTTTTTTTTAATTTCTCGCGCTTCATTCCATAAATACATAAAATCTGAATTTCTTTCGAGGTCCATGAGACTCGACTCTCGCGACCAGACCTCCCGTGTCTTTGCACCCGCGCTTTTTTTTTATTTCTTGTTTTTTTGCCACAAATTCTATTTATTTAGATTTTACACAAAGTATAAATATAATTTCACTTATTAATAATTTAATTCAAAAACATTAAAAAATGTTCAATTCCATACATACATGAAAATCAAAATTCATTTCGGGGGGTGCTGCCCCTCGACCCCCACGACCTAATCGAGCACATCGATCCCCGTCAAAGGTGTCGCACGAGATGCGCTGCCCCCTCAACCCCCACGAGGGACACTGCCCCTCTCGTATGCTTTCAAAAGTTCCGTTTACTTTATCTTTCTTGCTCCACCTTTATAACGAATATGTGTTGTTGCTTAATTATGAAGTAGCAAAGTTTTTTTTTTGTTAAATCATTACCATCCGTGCTTGTAAACTTCAAATGTTTTTGTGAAATTCTGGTTTCTCTTCCTCCTTCACTTTCATTCATCAATTTCTTTTTTCTCCATTACAAACAAAAGCAAATGTGCCCAAGAATTCAAACAGAGTATACCTTCTTCTTCAACTTCTTTTAGAGAGAGATTGAGAAATCATTCAAAAGGTTTGCTACTTTTTTCCCTTATTAAGGTAACTGTCAGTTTGCATTTTTTTTAAAGTTTTTTGAAATTAATAGAGACTTTATAAGTTTTTTAATTTCACTTCCGACTTGTTCTATGTTTATTTTAGAGAGAATGAAGTTGCTGCCATTATTGATTGTGTTCGAGATATAATTGTTATCCAAATTTGTTGGAATAATGTTTTTAATTTAGTTAGCCTGTAGTGTTTCTTTTCTAGCATAGAAGAATGATTGATTATTTTAGACATGAAAATTAAACACAAATAATTGCAAAAACAAAAAAAAATTCCTCCGTCGTGTCTCCGCATTATTCAGAGCCACCGCATTGTTCAGAGACACAGTGTCTTCGAACAATGCGGAGACACGAGAAACACAGTGTCTCCCGGGTATCCGCGATGTGTGGACACCAGAGCATGGTGTCCGCACATCGGGACACGATGTCCCAACATCGCAGTGAAAAAATAAAAAAAGAATTCCTCCGTCGTGTCTCCGCATTGTTCAGAGACACGGTGTCTCTGAACAATGCGGAGACACGGTGTCTTCCTGGTGTCCGCACATCATGTACAGAGGATTTTTTTTTCCAGTGCACAAGTGCAATCACTTGTGTTGGAAAAATAGACTCCTCTAAACAATGCGGAGACACGGGAGACACGGTCTCCCTGGTGTCCGCGATGTGCGAATACCATGCACTGTGTCCGGACACCATG